>JAZKJV010006202.1:0-194978 GCA_037367405.1 Ottelia alismoides
TAGGGTGGTCAAGTCTGATGGTTATACGGGATTTGAGCGGGATCCGCCTAAGCGACTCGTTCAAGTCCGATTTTAAGGATATAAAAGATCTCTTGGGTTGCTCTCACATCTCATTTGCAAACCCTAGCCACCACACACCATCTCCCACTCTCAAGCTTGTTGTATCTCTATCAAAGCATCGCGGAGGTAGTGAATCGCCACCATTTTTCACAGTCTACCACTAGAAATATAGGATCACCTCCCTATCCATGTATTTTGCGATTTTAGTTATGGATTAGATCTAAGAAATATTTTTGTAATTTATAGGTATCCATCATTGGGAAAGTACGGGGAAGACATTTAGAACGAAGACATGATATTACATGCGAGATCGAATACTCATATAGGTACGGTCCCCTTCCCCTTTTTTGTGATTTTCTTGTGTGCTTATGCCCCATGGACCTCCGTGTCCCTCTTGCTGGATTGGGTTTTCCCCTTTGTGTGGAGATGGATGGTTGTTCATGTTCCTAATGAATAAAAATGTGATAAAAAGAAGTTTGTTAAATCAATTTGTATATAAGTTAAAATAGTTAAAATGATAATGAAATTTTGTTGTGTGGATGTAGCGAAGTATAGTTCATTAACACTATTATCGAAATCGTTGACACAAATCGTAGCAAATCACAAAAAATATCACGATATCAAAATCATTGCATTAGATCCTCACCTCGTGTTATACCCTCATTACCACATAAAAGTAGGTTGTAACTTCTAATCATGTGAAGCCAGAATTGTCCAGGCTAGACGAGATGATGGAGCACATAATTAAATATGGATTTTATTCTTTTCTACTTCTAGTGTATATGAAAATAAAAAGAATCCTCCGATTAAAATTTGTGATTTGAATTTGGATAATGACTACTTATTATTGTATTAGCTTGGGATTGGAGGTTTCTGGTATGAATTGAGAAAATTTGGAAAAAGTTTTATCATAGATCTGAATATTCAAGAATTAGGACCTTATTGGCTTTGATACAGATTAATGATTTGGGATGGGGTTAAGATAAGAATGATGCTTGGATAAGGTAAATTAGCTTAAGGGAAGAGCAGTTCTAAAAGGTTAAGAGTGGTATTATTATTTCTATACATAGGAGACTTTTTGTGAAAACTTATCTTATAGTATACATACTAAATAATGCTTAGGTTTTCCTTCCTTTTTACGGTAATTAGGAAAATCAAGTAAATTAACAATTATGCATTTTCTCCACGTGATATATATATTAATAATCATTTAATGAATATAATGAAGATAGTTTGTAACGCATGTAATAAAGCTCAAATACATGCAACCTCTTCAAAATCAGAATAAGTATTATTCTTATGTACGTTACAATTTTTTATGTTGAGGAAAAAATCCTTGGTGTCGATGGCAGTGCACATATTTAATAGTTACCGAATTCGAAGATTTGAGAACCTATTTTAGATATAAAGGATATTAGTAAATATCCAAATAACTTATTCCTAGTGTAACTCCAATTTGAGTTGGAAAAATATGAACAGACAGAGTATACTATATATATCGTTGGGTTAGCCACCTTCTTATATAATTAAATATCATCATAGAATCTAAAAGGTCTCTAAAAGAATACAGTCGACATAATTAATTTTTGCTTAGATGATGAAATTGTCCATATACATGAGGTGCTCCTGTATGTATTTTCTTGTAGAGATATCTAGCGCGTGAAGGTTAGATTGCAAGATCGAATTGAAACATGCACATATACATTACGGTAAATAGACATTCACAACATGTTGGCTATTATATATATATCGAATCGTCGTTTGTTTAAAATCTCACGGGAGCGCAATCACCTATTGGTATAAGGTTAAGTGATTTTTCGATTATCTAATAGCAATAAAATATGGGTACCTCGACAAGTTTATTAATAAATTCAAATTCAATGGGATACTATCATTGATTGGGTTCATGATAATCATCAAAGTTGATTTGAGATTGCATGGTGATTCGGTAGAGGGAGTTAAGTGGCACAAGGGATTGAGCGTACATCATTGGGGCCCGGGTAGGTACCCTAGAGAACCAACCACAACAAACAAGATGTGCAGTATGTTGCACCTAGCAGCCTAGTTGTATTAAGTCACTCCACAGACTAGGCGAGTGACATGGTTAGTGCATGCTTGGCTGTGAGAAATAATCTATGATCAAACACGAATATTTGAATTCAGACACTATGATGACTTTTACCCATGAGAAGGAATCTTAAGATTTAGATGGTAGTGTTTTTAGTTGAATTTAAATTAATAAATGAAGTTAACGTTGAAACCACTTCTTCACTGTTTATTTGCTTGTCTGTTGTGTTTAGAGAAGTTAGTATACCCGAGAGTGGGGCGCAGCTCTCATGGTCCCAGTGAGTCTTAGATGGAGTGTTAGTTCTAGTTCCGCGAGTCTGTTGGTGTATTCCGCGACTCTGTCGGTTGAGCGTAATGTTACGGGTACAGTCGGTGTGTCCGCGTCCATAGTATGACACTCATCGAAGACTCGTACTTCGTCACAAGGGTGTATCAGTTGCGGTCCCGTTTGTCCGCGGTGTACTCGTTCCCGGGTATTCCCCTCGTGACAGGTAAGCTGGGGGAAATGGGTTGGAGTTGGAATTGGAGGTTGTTGGCATGAGTTAATTGCTCCAGTGCACATGTTGTGACTGTTGAGTTTGGTTATTAATGTTTGAACTCAACAACTAAATGATGACAAGATATCTCGAAAAGTATACCTATGTGCATATACGTATATGATTATCCCAAACAATGCATGTAGAATAAATGTGTAATTAGTTAGTTCACGATATGAATAAAGTACCAGCACTTGTAAAGTATAGGTAGTAAATTTCATGAAACGTATAATAATAATATTATTATTATTGATGATTTGGAATATTGAGCAACATTACAAGAATAATAATGGAACATGAACATTCATCTCTTTATTCTTCTGCACTTTCTGTTTAGTGTAGTGTTGGCCTGTTTTAGCTGTACAGAGCATTTTGCTCATACGTACTTCTTTGGAAACCCATTCAGGTTACAGGTTGTTGAGAAGCAGTAGTGACTTGAGCTTCTGTAGTTTGTATCAGACTCAGGGTAAAATTTCACAAGTAGAGTTGTAATAATTTTTGTTATACTTTTATAGTTCCTGCAATTTAAGTTGTTAATCATGTAATAATCTATCATGGACTCTATTGCAAATTTGTAAAATTTTGGGAACCATGAATAATATAGATGTCATTGGAACTTTTTAATGATTATTTTTCCTGTTTTGCATTCTGAATGTTAATCATGATGTATGAATGTGGCTATTGCTGAGTATCTAGATCCTTGGGAGTTAGGCTTGACATCCTCCTCGCAGAGCGGGGTGTCACAGATGGTATCAGAGCAAGGATACTCCATTAGCCATCGTTTATAAATTATGATTATTATTGGTATTCGGAATGTCTGGATTATAGTAAAAGTTTTCCTGACTTTGATATATAGTCCAACAGGAATGGTTCCCAAAAGATCCCTAGGATTTGAGAGATTATATATATAGAGAGTGACAGATGTAATTGATTCATGCAGAATCATGTCAATGTGTGATGTTGAGATTGCTCGACAGTTGGAGATGATGATGGATATGCTCCAAAGTATGGACATGAGACTAAAGACTGTAGAGAAAAGACTTGATGGATTTGAAGAATCCATTCGTACCCTTCAGAGCAATGGTGGTACTAAAGTTCCACTTCCCCCTCCATCTACTGAGGATATTTTTCAGAAGCATCAGAAAATTTTTGCTAGCTATTGCAAGGGTCAATACCAGAGTTTGTTGGAGATACTAATCCTAAGGATGCTGATGCTTGGTTAGAAAAGATTGAAGAAGTTCTAAAGATTATCCAAGCACCCAAAGACTGTTGGGTGCCATTTGCTGAATACTCATTGAGCGATCATGCGAAGCGTTGGTGGAGCGCTTAATCATGACATTTACCAATCCTTTGACTTGGGATAATTTTGTGAAGTCATTTAGAGAACAATTTCTTCCGATTTCTGGGTTAGGAGAAAAATAAAAGAATTGGATGAGTTGAAACAAGGATCGATGTCAGCTAGTAACACGTCATTCACCCATGCTTGAAATGTGTGAAGATGAACGAATCCTAAAGTTTTGGTGTTTGACTTCGCCTCAATGTTCAACATAGACTCTCATCTTGTCGGCCATCCACTATTCGCGAGATGGTAGAAGTGATATCCCACATGGAAGACTTACATCAGGACAAGAAATTGAAAAGGATATATTTACATGAAATTGACAAAGATGAACACGAAGTTGGGATGCCTTATTTTAATCACTGACAATGGTTCCCTACCTATGGAAGCAATGCGTGAGACTACGACAAGTTCCACTACTAAAGGATCAAGAGGAAATAGCAGGCATCGAAGATGTTATACTTGTGGTTAGAGGGGTCATAGTCAAGTTGAATGTCCTCAGTGAGCCAATAGTGCTATTGTCAGAAAATTGGATGAGAGCATCCATATGATGATGAAAGGAACATATTTATACTCAAGATATGCGATTTACGTAATAAAGACTAGTAAATGTTCTTAGCTTCCTAAATGAAAAATCTGTTAGACAATGTGTTTATGTGCATGATCATGAAAGATGTTCTTTGTGTATTACTTGATAGTGCAGAGTATGTCTATAAGGAAAGTATTGATGTATGGACTATATGCTTCTGATGTTTAAATTGTGATGATGCAAATGTCTTAGTATTTAAAAAAAAATGATAATTGAAATGAGTATAAAGATTGATAAGTGTTAAACCTTAGTGATGTCATATAGAGACTCACATTAAGTAGTCTACACTAGTTTATAAAATAAGCTTAAGGATTGAAAGAGATGGCTTGATTCTTTTTAAAGATTGTTATCGTTGGCTACGATAACATCATTTCTTTTGTTTGTAATCATTGAGGGTGATATAACTCTCTCTATATATATTGACATTCTTATTGCTAAGGGATGACTATAATCCTCTTAAAGTTTTTTATCACTGATCGCGATAAAAAGGTCCTATCAATATTATTGTCACTCTCATGATAAGTAGAAATTATATATGAATCCATCTTCCTGAGTAACAAGGGGATGCTTTAAGAGTGTTATCACTAAAGGTGATAACCAAAATCCTTAAAGATTGTTATCGTGGACCTCGATAACAAAGGTCCTATTAAGATTGTTATCACTCTCAATAAATGGAATGCAGATGCGGGTGCACCTTTTGAAGAAATATGAAGCACTCTCTTAGAATTGTTAACAATTGAAGGTGTCAACTACGATATCTTAAAATTGTTATCGTTGGTTGTGATAACAAATATTCGATTAAGATTGTTATCACTCTTGTGATAAATGGAGCGTGGATACAGGTGTATCTTTTGAAGAAATAGGGAACATTCTTTTAAGATTGTTATCACCTCTGAGCTCAGAAAATTGTACTTAAAACTTTCAATATCATTAAGTGGTAACCACATGATTTGTAGATTGTTAGTATGGATCGTAATAGGCCTATGTCCTACACAAATAATAACTCTACATAATGTAATGGATACTTAATACGATATCGCAAACGGATACAACCTATGATATGAATAAACAGAGAATACTACACATACCAATACCTGAAGTCTCGAGGACGAGACTTGTTTTAAGATTGTTATGATGTAAAACCCCTGGTTTTAGTCCCGCAACTTGGTCAAGTTGATGATAATCAAATAGTTGTGGTTCCAATAAGAAATTTATGAAAAATTCAGTTTCGATCTGATTGTAGCATATTATGACTTGTTGGATGTGTATCGTCGTTATGATTCCAACGCATCTGAAATTTTTTAAATCGGATATCGGATGAGTGAGATATGATCATTCTAGTGAGGGTTGGTCAAGTGTGAAATGGTTATATGGGATTTGAGCGGGATCCGCCTAAGAGACTCGCCCAAGTCCGATTTCAGGGATATAAAAGATCTCTTGGGTCACTCTCACCTCTCATTTGCAAACCCTAGACACCACACACCATCTCCCACCTCCCAAGCTTGTAGCTCCATCAAAGCATCGCGGAGGTGGTGAATCGCCACCATTTTCACATATCTACCATTAGAAATGTAAGATCACCTCTCCCTATCCATGTATTTTGTGATTTTAGTTATGGATTAGATCTAAGAAAATATTTTTGTGATTTAGAGGTATCCATCATTGGGAAAGTACGGGAAAGACATTTAGAACGAAGACATGATATTACATGCGAGATCGAACACTCGTATATGTACGGTCCCCTTCCCTTTTTTTGTGATTTTCTTGTGTGCTTATACCTCATGGACCACCATGTCCCTCTTGCTGGATTGGATTTTCCCCTTTGTGTGGAGATGGATGGTTGTTCATGTTCCTAATGAATAAAATGTGATAAGAAGAAGTTTGTTAAATCAATTTGTGTATAAGTTAAAATAGTTAAAATGATAATGAAATATTTGTTGTGTAGATGTAGCGAAGTATAGTTCATTAACACTGTTATCTAAATCGTTGACACAAATCGTAGCAGATCACAAAAAAATATCACGATCTCAAAATCATTGCATTAGATCCTCACCCTCGTGCTATATCCTCATTACCACATAAAAGTAGGTTGTAACTTCTAATCATGTGAAGCCAGAATTGTCTATGCTAGACGAGATGATGGAGCACATAATTAAATATGGACTCTATTCTTTTCTACTTCTAGTGTATATGAAAATAAAAATAATCCTCCGATTAAAATTTGTGGTTTGAATTTGGATAATGACTACTTATTATTGTATTAGCTTGGGATTGGGGTTTCTGGTATGAATTGAGAAAATTTGGAAAAGTTTTATCATAGATCCGAATATTCGAGAATTAGGAACTTATTGGCTTTGATACGGATTAGTGATTTGTGATGGGGTTAAGATAAGAATGATGCTTGGATAATGTAAATTAGCTTAAGGGAAGAGCAGTTCTAAAAGGTTAAGAGTGGTTTTATTATTTCTATACATAGGAGACTTTTTGTTGAAAACTTATCTTATAGTATACATACTACATCATGCTTAGGTTTCCTTCCTTTTTACGGTAATTAGGAAAATCAAGTAAATTAACAATTATGCATTTTCTCACGTGATATATATATATATATTAATAATCATTTAATGAATATAATGAAGATAGTCTGTAACGCATGTAATAAAGCTCAAATACCTGCAACCTCTTCAAAACGCCGAAGGATGACAAGCAGGCTCAGAATTCACATGGTAAATGTGCTGAACTGGAGGCCTAGGAAGTATACCTCGATCTCGGCTACCTGAGTCAGCTTGTGATCTTGAAGACCAGTTGGAGTCTGTATGTAATTCTTGAAGGCACAAAATCTATGTCTTCAGATCACTCAGGCATCGTTCAAGCTCGTCAATCTTATCAAGCTTGTCTAGGTTCTGGCACTTTTTCTCAATTATTTCCATTCTATCCAGCTTCTGATAAATAATCCCCATATCAGCTGATGAGGATTCGATCGGAATTG
The DNA here is from genome assembly GCA_037367405.1 of Ottelia alismoides. Lineage (NCBI taxonomy): Eukaryota > Viridiplantae > Streptophyta > Magnoliopsida > Alismatales > Hydrocharitaceae > Ottelia > Ottelia alismoides. The sequence continues at coordinate 7,581 of JAZKJV010006202.1, forward strand.
AAACAGCAGAAGATGGATTTCCTTCTATCTGTGCCACTCGGGAATGTTGGTGGTAAGTTGGTGGTTTCGTTTGGTTATATGCTTGATCTGAGACATCGTGGTGTAGTTCTCTACCATTTTTTCGTAAATGGCCCAGACTCGGTCTTCGTGCATCGAAAAATACGAACCACCACAGGCGGCATTCACCAGTCCCTGTAATTCCGGTGTCAGCCCACCGAAGAAGCTCTGTACAAGAGTCGGCTTCGAAAGGTTATGGTGGGGACACCGATCAATGAGCTCTCTGAAACGATCCCATGCCTCGTGGAACTGCTCGTTCTCGATCATGGTGAAGTTACTAATCATGGCTCTGGCAGCATTCGTTCGACTGAGAGGGTAATACTTGTTCAGATACGCGGTGTGTAGCTCCTCCCATGTTGAAACCTATCTCCCTAGGTGTTTCAGCCAGTAGGCTGCTCGGTCAACGAGGGAGAAAGGAAACACGATCAACTTGATCGTGTCCTCATTCACGTGTGCATCGTGTACCGTGCTGTAGATAAGCTCAAATTCCTGTAGGTGCAGGTGCGGCTCCTCAGTAGAAATCCCATGAAATTTGGGCAGCAGTTGGATCGTCTGAGGCTGGAACTCAAAGTTCCCATGGATGAACAGGGAGACGGATCCATCGGTGGGTTGTAGTAGCTCCAGGGTTGTAGAGCTATTGCATCGTGCGGTTCGGATCCTCTGGAGGTCTCTCTGGTCCATCTTGCAGCTCCTGATCCTCAGGTCTCTGATTCTCAGCTGCAGGCTGGTCTCGTTGTGTGCGTAACTGAGTCAGCTCAGCCCGAACATCATTCATCATTCTACCTTGCTCCGTAATCTGATTCTGTATCGCCTCAAGGGAAGCAAGTAGACCGTTGTTAATCGCAGCCTGATCTATTACAACTGAAGTGGTCTGCGATCCTTTACCAGCCATGTCGTCTGGAAAGGAAAAAGAATCTAAATCAGGCTTTGCCAAATCAATGTGTAGCTGCTGATGATGATCTGAAGGTGATGATGGTAGAGAATGAGTAGGAGAAGAAATCGACGACGAGCTTCCATGGTTAGAGTTACGCCTAGAAGGAATAGCTCGAGTGGATTTCGGTTTGGGACGAGAGTCATCCTGAATCGATTTAGATGAACGGGTAGGCTCACGAGAAAGAGGATCGTTCATAGTCGAACGAAGCGATCGCCTTCCCATCATCTTGATGAAGATTGGTTGATCATATCTCAAAGATTAGACTCACACTTGCAATCAAACACAAAATAAACCCCGAGTTCACCAACGCAGCCCTAGTGATGACCATTAAAGTACGGTCATTTATCTTTTCAATTTTATGGTTGTTTGGCAAACAACGTTCTCTCATATTCGCGAGATTAGATAGGTGCCCGAGACTTCGACGTTGTACTGTCTCGAGTTCTCACTAGAACTCACATAGTCTCAGCCAATATGGAAGTAAGTACGGACCGTTTCCGACTACCCATGTTACTTGAGGACGGAGCCTTGCGTAGTGTTGAAAAACCACCTGATCACTTGTCTTCTGAACCTGTAAAAGAGTCAGAATGAGATTTCGGTCGTTGTATCGACCAGGTGAATTCTACCAGAAAAGATTAAGGTTTACTTAATATTCTTATTTTTTTATACTCCTAGACGAGATGTATAGTGTCAAGTACAGGAGTGTCGAACTCTGGGAGGCAAACTGTATTAAACTAGGGAGAATCGGTAGAAAAGCTTAGGTTTTTGGGTTTCCTTTTTTTTCTTAGAGATTTTTCGGGATTTTTTTATTTGAAATTTATGAATTTTATATTGTTTTTGTGATTTTAAGTATTTTGTATTTTTTATGATTTTAGAAAATATTAAAATTTTTATTTGAATTTTATTTTGTATTTTTTATATTTTAATGTGTTTTACTATTTTTATGGATTTTAGAGGGTTGTTAAGATGTTAATGGAGTTTGTTTATTTGTAATGTGAAGAATGTATCTTTTTAAATGAAAATAGGGACGAATTTTGAATTTTAAGAGTGAAAATGATGCTAAAATATTTTTATTGTATTTTCTGTAAAAATAGATGAAATTACCTTTAAAATGATATGTTGTGCGCTTTTAGGGGACTTATATTTATTTAGTTATGAATTTTCAAAGTTTGTGTGTTTTATATTTTTATTGATTTTGTTATTTATTTTTTTTATTTGTTTTTGGGTTAATATGCAAAATATGGTAAAATATACTTTAACTAATTTTTAGAATTTTGAATGATATTTTTTTAGATTTTTATTGTGTATGTAATGTGTATAAGGGTTATATACAAAGATAATGGTATGGATGTAATATAACTGGGAAGCAGGGGTGTGGGTGTAAAACTCTCAAAATTTCACATGGTCTTCAAGTGGCTGGAGTTTGACAGGACCTGCAAGCAAATGAAGACTACCAGGGGGATATTGCCCGAATATATTCCTGCGTCGCGCGCGTGAGGTGCACGTGCACCGCTCGATGGTCAGCGGGCGGCGGTCTTATTCCTCAGCCGACGCGTTATACGCTAGCGTGCATTAGATCAAGAATGAACCGAATGCTCCTGTTATATCCCCCAAATGTTTGCCGAGCAGCGAATTGATTAAAACGGACAGCAAGTACGCTCCAGATAGAAGTTGGTTGTTCTCCGGCGTGGCGGCGGTTCAAAGCTGCAGTTGTATGTTCAAGTCATGGTGGAGCTGGCTACACTTCAAAAAAAATAATGGAGTTTAGATATGCCGTACTTATAGGCATTTGCTTCCATAAGATCTCCAAAATGGAGGTAAATCTCCAGGCGGTTAGTAATGCTCTTCGTGATGATGAGCTTCAGACCAAATGATAACGACAAATCGGGATTTGTATTTCGTCGCCAACTCAAATGATTCCGGGCAGTGGTTCGCGACTCTCTCCCGATCTGATCTTAACAGTGGCGCTCGGCAGAATTCTGAAATCTACCAGCGGGTTTTTTTTATTCCGACCAGATCGTCGGTTGATGGAGCTTGGATCAACGCCGATCTACAAGCAGCGATGATCAAGGCGGATGCGGCTGCTCGACGGAGATCTGATTTTCAGATGGTGCTCTGGCTTTGAATCCCCATGTCGAACTGCACAGATATTCGTGTGGCTGTAAATCGAGAGGAATTCCCGGTTGCTTGGCGGTGATATTGATAGGAGAGTTCGATGATGTTTCACATTAATTTCCCCGTTTCCAGATGTGTTTACCTGCAATGAAAAAAAACATAGGATCGAGGTTTGATTTCCTCGTCCGAAATGTCAGAGTCAGACATGGGATTAGATTAGAAACGGATAATCCTGAGAGGTGAAAAATCTCGACATGGCTTTGATATGTGGACTGCGGCATGAAACAGAGAAGAGATTTGAAGAGAAATGAAAGATGGAAATCAGAAGAAGACAAAACGAGAGAGAGATTGAGAATCTAATGAGAAATAAATCGGGAGTTCAAGGTGGAGATGAATTCGATTGTCAGATGCGATTTTTTTTGTAAAGTCAATGAAATCGAGATTTGAATTGGAGATAGAAGGGAAGGGTTGAGAAGAGAAGAGGAGGAGGACATGGAAGTCGGAATGCTAACCTGCAGCACGGAGCTGAGCTCCGTTGATGATATTCGCCTCGACGGTTTGGCAAAACCGGAGGCTGTACGCGGCAGCGGAACAGAGCCTCGCTGCGGTAGAAGATCTCGCCTCCCTCCTATCTCCCTTGCTCGACGAAGGCGGAGCTCGCTGTCACTCGGTGCTTTCTCTCTCGGAACTTTGGGGAGATGGTGGGAAATGACGAATAGTTGAGCCGGCAAGGGTAGGGGGATATTTATAGATATGGGTTTTGTGGAGGGCAAGCCACCGGGTGGCGTCACCGGCGGAGCACGGTAGAGGGAGGAGGTAGTTGGACGAACGGCCAGCGGCAAGGCCGTTGGAGCTGTTGGCGGAGAGGAGGAGAAGAAGATGGTGGTTTGGGGAAGAAGAAGGGAGGAAGAAGATGACGGGAAAAAAATTGGGAAAGTAGGAGAGAGAGAGAGAAAGAGAGAAGAAGAGAGAGAAAAGGGAAGAAGAAAAAAATTAAATTAATAAATTCGAAATTAATTAAATAATTAATCAATTAAATAAAAATTTCAAAATTAAATTTTAGTATATAATAAATTATTTAAATAATTAATTAAGTAATTAAGTATTAATTAAATAGTTAAGTAAGTAATTAAGTAATTGATTAAATAAATAAATTAAATAAATTAAATAAATAAATAAAGTATGATTATTTTTAGATAAATATAAAGGATTAATGTATTAAATAATAATATAAATACCAATACGGACCCCGAAAATCGTGTTTTTCGCATTAACTCCGATTTTAGCGAAACTAATGTCGTTTTGTAGATAATTGAAAAATATAATTTTAGGAACCGAGTTTGCTCAATTCGGAGTTGATACGTTCGAGTTATGAGGCTCGGACGAAAAAAATAGTGGCTTCGGGCCTCCAGATTTTTGGGGTATTTTAAGTTACTTTTATTTTTATATTTTATTTACAATTTTAGATGATTTTAGGTAAAAGAATTAACTTAATACGGTTTATGGTTATTTAATTAAAAATCCCGGAAGTTTCTACATATAGTACATATATACAACGGGGTCTAAAAAGCCGAAACTCACCGATTTTATTCGAATATTTTTCTGATATTTTTAATAAATAGTACTATATATAAAACGGATTTGAAAATTGAGTTTGGTCATTTTGGAGTTTTCTATAAATATATATGAACCCAGAAAGTCGGCTTTTGCGGTTGTTACGGTTCATTACGGTTAATTTATTTTTATTCCGAAATATTTTTCTAATATTTTTATAAAATAATATATATTTTTATGAACAATTTTTACAAAAGTAGTATTTTGATTTGAGTGATTTTGATGATAAATAAAATAGGTGAAGTATTTACAAGGTGAAAATAGGTAAATTACATTTTTGGTCTTGATTTTTTGAATATTTTTATAGGTTATGATCCTTATCTCCCCCTACTTATTTCTTTTGTCGACCCGGTTAATATTGACCTGGTCTCGGGGTTAGGATCAGTCTGTATATTACATATACATCCTTCTTGTCTTTTTATTTTTCTTTTTCTCTTTATTCTTTTATTTTGATAAAAATAAGTGTTAAATATATAATATTAATATTTGTGATTAGAATGATAATTAATGAGAATTAGTGGATATTTATATGTATTTTACCAAGGATTTTAGCCAAAATGAAAGAATAAAGGCAATGAATCATAGATTCATCAAGTGTCCTCTAAACCTTCCACTCTGCTAAATGAACCCGGACCGTTTCCGGCTACCCGAGAGCACCCACTGAAGATAAGGTGAATTAAGGTGTGAACTAAGTAGTATTTCGATAGAAGCCCGGACTCTGGCTCTACCTTATGTGTCGTCTCTCTCTCGCTGATATGGAGATGAGATCTAATATGCACTTTCGGGAATTGCTCTCCCAAAACAAGTGTCCTTACGTTTATTTTAAAGTCAGATAGATTAGCAGTCCCTGTTTTAATTTTCGGTTTTCACTTTATTTTGGATATTTTCAGAAAAAAATCGTCTAACGCTTTTTTGTGTTTTCAGTATCGGACCTAGATACAAACACCTAGGTGTCGAATCCTAAGCAATCATCTAATCTACGGTTACACAGAGAAGGGAAAAATCGTAAAACACCTAACAAGCACCTAGCTCGAAAAACCGTCGAGAAAAATCGCGATCGGAAAAGTCACGGTGGGTGCCCTGCTCCCCCGGGAATACAACCCTGGTGAAACAGACCCCGAGAAAGAGTACAAGTCGGGATGCCTTTACGAGGCCCCTTTCTCCGATAATTTTTTATATGTTTTTTTTACAAAAATTTACATAAATAAAAAATTTACGACTATGTGTTCTCAGCTTTGCGGCTTGACCTGTGCTGCACAACTTAGAACCAAAAAGCCATAAGGTTAGAGAATAAAATGGCACAAAGAAAAACATAAACCTAAGTCTACGGTCTACCCTAGCGCTGCCTTCTCGGCAACGACACCATCTGATAAACGCGTCATCCGACCAGCTTTTGAATTCCTGCAAAAGAGACAGAAAAGAGATTTCACGGTCGTTGTATCGACCGAGTGGGTTTTGTCAGAAAAGATTAATTTTGAATTAATCTCCTTTGATTTTACTTATACTCCTAAACTTTGATGTATAGTGAAAGTATGGGAGTGTCGAACTCAGGGAGACAAACTGTTTGAGACTAGGGAAAATCAGTAGAAAAAGTTAGGTTTTGGGTTTCGTAATTTTTATTTTATTTTAAGGATTTTTCTAAATTTTTTATTTGAATTTTATGAATTTTATGTTGTTTTTGTAATTTTAAGTATTTTGTATTTTTTATTATTATTGAGAAAATTTAAATTTTTATTTGGTTTTTATTTTATTATTTTTATGTTTTAATTTTATTTTACTGTTTTTATGAATTTTTAAAGGATTTTTATGGTATTTATGGTGTTTGGTTTATTTTTAAGGTAAAAAGTAAGTTTTTATTGAAAATTGTGACGTATTTTGGATTTTTAAGAGTGAAAATGATGCTAAAATATTTTTATTCTATTTTTATAGAAAGTAGATGAAATTATCTTCGAAATGATATATTGTGCGTTTCTATACGATTTTTCTTGAGTTAGTTATGATTTTTCCAAGTTTAACAAATTTTTGTGTACTTTATATTTTTTATTGATTTTATTATTTAAGTTTTATTTTGTTTTGGGTCTAATATGCAAAATATGGTAAAATATGCTATAGCTAATTTTTATTGGAGTTTTAAATATATTTTTATATTTTTTATGTAAGTTTTGAAAGTTTGTTGTATTTTTGTGTGTTTTTAAATGTTATTATTAATACTAAAAAGTGTCTATTTTTTATTTCAAAATATTGTTTTATATTGTATATAGAGTAATATATTGTATTTATACGTATTTTATTATATTTTTATGATGTTTTTATTATTTTGGATTTTTTATGTATATGGTATATATACTACTATGTATATAATATGAGAGTTATGGATGTAATTTGCAGGAACTTTGGGAGTGGGTGTGTAATTATGGAAATCCGAGGGGTAAATGTGCAAAACTTCTAATAGAATTGCGCCCACGTGAAGCTGCAGCTTTCTTCTGGAGAGCAGCCGAGGGTATATGCATGAATTTGCAGAAAATGCTGGGCAATTGTGCAAGTTATCCAGTACTAAACGTGAGCTCTACGCACTCTCGAATCGGCAATGACGGTCTTACATTGTTCGCCTCCCCTCCAGATGCGATTACCTACAGAAGGTGGATACAACTCGAGGTTCTAAACCTCGGTTTAAAATGCACAAACATGGATTGATGAATGACGGAGGTCTGTTGGTGATGAAGGATCTCTAAGACTCCAATCACCAAAGGTGATAAGAGGTGAACATAGATGGGGGATAGATGAGAAGTGATATGGTTTTAAGATGAAAATGGTTGATTGGCGGTGGAGTTGACTCAAACAGGTATGACAAGATAGAGAAAACAGAGAGGGATAAGAGGAGATTGGAAGGAAAAATATAACGAGAAGAATAGAAGAGAAAACGGAAGAGGAGAGAAAGGAACTAAAATAGAGAGAGAAGAGATAGATTCGGACCTTGGCATAGGCGGAAGATGACGCCTGGGAAGCGGAGCACGGAGCTCCTGGGTCAAAGCCTGCTACTCGCGACGTAGAGGAGGCTGGTCCGCGGCGGAGTAGCTCACACCGACGGAGTGATCTCGCCGCCTCCCTTCCCTCGGGGCTCGACGACGGGAAAGCGAGACTATCACTCTCGCCTCTCTCTCGGAACTCGGAGGAAGGTGGCAGCAAAAATGGTGGATCCGAGCTCCATGGGAGAGGGACGGCTCTATATAGGGATGAAAACTTGGGGGCCAAGCAAGGTGGTGGCGTCACCTGGCGGTGGGTGGTGTCACCGCCGAGGTTGTTCGGCTAACGGCCTAACGGACGGCCGGCCGGTGGAGAGAAGAAGGGGAAGATGGGTTGGGGAAGGAGGAGAAGAAGAATGGAGGAAGAAGAAGACGTGGGAAAAAGATGGTGAAAGTAGGAGAGAGAGAAAGAGAGAGAGAGAAAGAGAGAAGAAGAGAGAGAAAAGGGAAGAAAAAAATAAATAAAAATTAAATTAATAAATTCAAAATTATTTAAATAATTAATAATTAGAATTAATAATAATTTCGAAATTAAATAATTAGTATATAATAAATTATTTAAATAGTTAATTAAGTAATTAAGTATATAATTAAATAGTTAAGTATGTAATTAAGTAATTAATTAAATTAAAAAATTAATTAAATAAAATAATTTAAATAAATAAATAAAGTATTATTTATTTTTTAAATAGAAATAAAGAGTTAATGTGTTAAATAATAATATAAGTAATGGCTTATTGTACAATATACCAATACAGACCCGAAAACTGCGTTTTTCGCATTAACTTCGATTTTAGAGAAACTAATGTCATTTTGTAGATAATTGAAAAATATAATTTTAGGGACCGAGTTTGCTCAATTCGGAGTTCACACGGCCGAGTTATGAGGCCCGGACGAAAAAAATAACGGCTTCAGACCTCCGATTTTTTTGGTATTTTAAGTTACTTTTATTTTTATATTTTTATATACAATTTTATAGGATTTTAGGAAAAAGAATTTAGTTAATACGGTTTGTGATTATTTAATTAAAAATCCCGGAAGTTTCTACATATAGTACATGTATACAACGGGCCCAAAAAGTCAAAACTCAAAGGTTTTATCCGAATATTTTTCTGATATTTTTAATAAATAGTATTATATACAAAATGGATTTTAAAAGTGAGTTTGGTCATTTTGGAGTTTTCTACAAATAGTTATGAACCTTGGAAGTCAGCTTTTGCAGCTTTTACGGTTCATTACGGTTATTTTATTTTTGTACCGAAATATATTTCTATTATTTTTATAAAGTAATACAAATTTTTATGAACAACTTTTACAAAAGGAGTGTTTTAATTTGAGATAGTTTTTGATGATAAATAAAATAGGTGAAGTATTTACATGGTGAAAAATGGATAATTTATGTTATTGGTCTTTATTTTCTGAATATTTTTATAAGTTATGATCCTTATCTCCTCCTACTTATTTCTCTTGTCGACCTTGTCAATATTGACCTGGTCTCGGGGTTTAGGGTCAGTATTTATATTACATATACATCCTTCTTTTCTTTTTAGTTTCCTTTTTCTGTTTATTCTTTTATTTTGGTAAAAATAAGTGTTAAATATATAATATTAATAATTATGATTAGGATGATAATTAATTAGAATTAATGGGTATTTACATGTATTTTACCAAATATTTTAGCCAAAATGAAAGAATAAAAGGCGATGAATCATGGATTCATCAGGCTGCCCCCTGGGGGGAGCTAACTTGGCTCCCCCCGCCCCATTTCGCCCGATGTTTTTATTTTTTTTGAAAATTTCTTCCATGGAATTTCATCAATATATCCCTATATTATGTCATTAAAATTTCGTGCGAAACAGAGGCTCCTACGGCCTCCATCCAGACAACCATTTTTTAACGGTAACAGAATTGCTAAAAACGACCCCGTCTGGATGGAGGTCGTAAGAGTCTCTGTTTCGTGTGAAATTTTAATGACATAATATAGGGATATATTGATGAAAATTCACGAAAGAAATTTTTAAAATAAATAAAAAAGATTGGACGAAATACCGCGGGGGAGCCAAGTTAGCTCCCCCCATAGGGGGCAGCCCCATTTTACCATATATATATATTGAGAGAGAGAGAGATGGGGTTACTCCCTAGGAGGAGCCAAGGGGACTGCTCCCATCCTTATTTTCCTCCATTTTTTATTTTTTTGGAAAATAAAAATCTGTATATTCATCACTATATCCCTTTAACATTCTATTAAAATTTCATCAGAAACATGGACTCTTAAGCCCTCCATCCAGGCGACATTTTTAAAAGGTTGGAGGATTTTTTAAATCGACCATGTTTGGATGGAGGCCGTAGGAGTCTCTATTTCTAACGAAATTTTAATAGAATATTAGAGGAATATAGTGATGAATATATAATTTTTTATTTTCTAAAGAAATAAAAAATTGGGGGAAAATAGGGGTAGGAGCAGCCCGTTGGCTCCTCACAGGGAGCAGCCCCATTTTTCTCATATATATATATATATAGGGGAAAATGGGATTGCCCCCTGGCTGCCCTCGCCTCATTTTTCATAATTTTTTTATTTTTTTAGAAAAATATCACCATGTATATTTATCCCTATATCCCTCCTATATGCCATTCGAATTTCGTTAGAAACAGAGACTCCTACGACCTTCATCCAGACGTCATTTTTTAATGGTCACGGGATTTTTTAAATCGATCATGTTTGGATGGAGGCCATAGGAGTTTCTATTTCTGACAAAATTCGAATGACATATAGGAGGGATATAGGGATGAATATACTTGGCGATATTTTTCAAAAAAATAAAGAAAATTTGACAAAAAAGGGTGGGGCAGCCCCATCATATGGGGCTGCCCCCTGGGGGGAGCTAACTTGGCTCTCCCCACCCCATTTTGCCTGATTTCTTTATTTTTTTGGAAAATTTCTTACGCAGAATTTCATCACTATATCCCTATATTATGTCATTAAAATTTCATGCGAAACATATACTCCTACGGCCTCTATCCAGACAATCATTTTTTAACGGTAACAGAATTGTTAAAAACGATCCCTCTGGATGGAGGTCGTAGAAGTCTGTTTTGCGTGAAATTTTAATGACATAATATAAGGATATATTGATGAAAATTCACCGAAGAAACTTTTCAAAAAAAATAAAAAATCGGACGAAATGCCGCGGGGGGAGCCTAGTTAGCTCCCCCCATAGGGGCAGCTATATATATATATATATATATATATATATATATATATATAGAGAGAGAGAGAGAGAGAGAGAATAGGGAAGCTGCTGCAAGCAGCAGCCAACTTGGCTGCTCACCCGATCTGGACCGTTCATCGCGGTTCATATCAACGGTCCAGATCGAGATGCAATCCTGGGTTTCCCCCTCCCCCTCCCAATCTCGCACGCTACCCTCTCCAGTCCCCACTCGACGCCCGCCCCCTCCCCTCCCAATCTCGCACCCTACCCAACCCGACGCCCGCCCGCCCACCCTTCCCTCCCCATCTCGCACCCTACCTCCGGCAGCTGCTCGCCCTCCGCGTGCACCTCTTCTCTCCCCGTGTGTCCCTTCCCTCCCCATCTCGCACCCTACCGCCGGCAGTTGCTCGCCCTCCGCGTGCACCTCTTCTCTCCCCGTGCGTGCTCTCTCTTCCGCCAACGTGTTCTCCCCATCACCGCACTTCCTCCTCCCAGCTCCATTCCCCCTAAACGCCACCGGAATCCCTCTCCCACGACGCCCGTTACCTCCCAGCTTTTGATCCTAACCCTAATCTCGCTCTCCCACCCCTTCCCTATCTCACGCACCTGCCAACCCCTCCCTGTACGTGCCTACAACGGCGTGCGTGGTGCAACATAATCGCCCAGCGCCACTACTTTCCTGTGCAAAGCCTTTGTCAGTTCCCATTGAGTATGACTTTATCTCTTTTTTGCAAATTAGAATTATACTTGCTCTTTTTACCATTTACTGTTTACCTTAACTGTAGAGTAATTTTGTAATTGGAATATGAGTGATTCATTTTCATCGACATCCTTGAGGCAAACGATGGAATCCACATGTTATTGTGGCTTGAAGGCTGTAACGCACGTGTCAAAGAGAGAATGGAGCAAGGGTAGACAATTATTCATTGTCCACGATGGAAGGTATACGCTCATTAAGAGTGCACATTTGTTGATCATATTTGAAATTTTCTAATTTCTTTTTTGTGAAGCAGGAGCAAAATTCGTGCAATTTCTTTGTTTGGATGGATGCCATTGATGATAGCAATAGGGATTCGGCGTACTTTCAAGCCGACATGCTACAACAAATGAAGCTTTTGCAAATGGAGTTTCGCAAACTGAAGCATATTGTTCTCGTTGCAGTTATATTTGCGATTATGTTTCAAATATACTGTAATTGTCAGCAGTTTATGTAACATGTAATGTTATTATCTCTAGGTACCTTTCGTTCGACATCTATCGAGTGAGAAAATCTTGTACATTTCATGCAATGTGGTATTTTGTAATGAATGTTGTTCCTTATGGCATGATGTATCTTTATCAAATGTAATGTGCATGATATTTTGTAATGGATGTTGTTTCTTATGGCATGATGTATCTTTATCAAATGTGAGATCGCGTGATTTCTATCTTGCGAACAAAAACCCACCCCTACACGTGTGTGTGATCATCACAAATGGTCCAAATTCATACACATTGTTGATCCTACCTGCACCAGAAAGTTGATCAGATGCGAAGAAGACCTACTTGGACCTTTGATTTCGCGAGATTGTCGAGATTCCAAATTCACCAAATTCTATAGCCGTTATACTTGGACCTAATTTGGTACTTGCTTCATACAAAGATTTGTAGTCATCCAGATACCTCATTAAGAAATCTAGTTCAACAATTCTTATATTCACCAAGTTTATAATCCGCCTTTGGGCATGTAAATTCCTTTGTTCTGTAGTTCTGTCGTTATTGTGGCAAGCTTTGAACTTCATTCATTGTACAGTTCCTTACATTGAGATATGGTGTCTTCTGCAGCTCTAGATATTGCAGATGGCGGCAAAATATATCATAGGATCTGTCGTGACATCCTTTGTAGTTGCTTTTGCATGCGATGTACTCATTGCTGATAAAAAAATATTTGGAGGTACAACCGAATTTTGCAGTTCATTATAGTTTCCAATATGGAAGTTGGTAATGTTCGATATGTTTAACCCACTTACGATTTTTTGAAGTGCTATATCAAAGAAGAGACGATGAACATTAACTTGATAGCCGTATTCCTTCTATGGTAGGCAAGAATGCAATCTTTTATCAGTGGAAAATATGAAACATGGAGTATACAAACTAATTTAGATGTGTATGGAGTGTTGATTTGCATGTAACCATAGCTAAGTTTTTTATATAAAAACCAGCATATGTATCTTTTTTCAATTGCAATGTTTGTATTGGTTTGAAAATGAAAATGGTGGTGGACAGAATTCACTCGCGATCCTGTGATTTCTATGGGAGATGGTTTATGTTCACAATTGCAGGCACCACTCCGAAGACCGTAATCAAGGAGTGGTGGGAAGCAACTGAGGAAACAAATCAACCTCGATCCCATTCGCTCAAAAACAAAAATACATGTTCTGTTCACAAGATTTTACTGAAAAATCAGGATTCTTTTGCCTGGGGAATGTTTGAGGTCCCTATCCTTGGTCAAAATTTTGAATTTCAGAAATCCATACCAAAACCAAAAGTGGAGGTCGATTCCCTGGACATCTTTGAATGTTGGCACACACCTCTGTATGATATCCATCTCCAAGATTCCACAATGTATGATAGAAGATGTATCAAATGGTGGTTTTGTATCCCTCGAGATACACCATCCAAACTGGGACACATATATGGTAAGTTGGCATCAAATAGACCTACTTAAAATCACCACATTTAACAACTGCAAGTTCTCAATACAAAGACACGCATCTTAGAAACATGACTCCTCAATTTGAGTCAACGAGATATTGAATAATCAAGGGCAACAATTTCAACAGTAGCAGTCCAATTTGAAATCATATTGGCGTGCTCCCAGAAAAATACTGCATCCATTGCAAAACTATGTAATTACCTTGCTCAAGCAAAAAGAACGTCAATCATCACCACTGCTTCATTTTTTGATACGAGCATTGCTGTTTTTAAAAGACGAAACTAGAAGCAGTGAGCCTACATTCTCCATCAACAACAGGATGAGAATAGCAAAGCCCGCAGGCCTATACATTCAATTAAATACCTCTGCTTAAAAATTCACTCCAAAACATGTCAGCATCTAAAGAACAAACCATCTTAATTCACTCCAAAACAGTGAGATCCCAAAAAGAAACGAGCATCAAGATCCAAGCAAGAACTACAAGCAGTGAGGCTACAAAGTACACCATACACGACCACCTGGACAAAAGTTTGAACAAGCTGGATACAAAGCATATAAGAGCTGCGCATCATCCCGTAGGACATCAGATCTCTTCTGACATCAGCATGCGAACACCTCTCGATTTATATCAGCAAGAGAGCTACCCAATATCTTAGCGCGTACTTGGCAGCTACAAATTAAAAATTGATAAATATAAATATGAGCATACAATAAAAGCTTGACATCTATTCGGAGTAAAAGCTAGCAGCTTCCTAACCTCTGCTTTACATGTAGTTTGATAGTGACCTTTCTCTCCACATCGATGGCAAGTCCTTTGTTTGACCTCGGATTGAGAAGAAGACGCTTCAATCCAGATTTTATTCGCTCTGACTTTTTGGGACGTCCTTTAGCTTTCACGTGATGAGGGTCACGAATATCGATGAAATCATGTGTCACAATTGCGTCATTGCTTGGTATGGGTTCTTGAGAGAATTGATGTGGCACATGAGCATCACTTTCGTGAAAGGCCCTAAGTCTCTTTAGATCAACTTGGACCATTTCCTTAGCTGCATCAAAGATTTTGCAATTTAAACTCCCCAACTCATATAGTTCATTGAGTTCTGTGCGGAGTCCCCACAACATTGCAAGTGTCGGCTTGTTTACATTACTATTGGATATTACTTGGTAACTTTTGTGAAATCGTGCATTCAACGACCATCGATGTAACAAATAAGTCTGTGGCAACAACCAAATTCCTTTCTTCTTGAAAATGAACAACAAGTGACAACATAAAATTCCTTCGGAGTTGAACTTCTTGCACGAACAAGATCCGGTAGTTGTTGTAGAAGAAAATTCAACTCTATACTTACGGCTCGTGTTTCCATGCAAGTATATCTCATAGATTGCTACATCATCTAATCTCGCTATCTTCTTACATTGGCAACTCATGGTCTTCTTGTATTCTTCTTGAAACAATTTGAAATTGGCAGGAGTGTAAAACTTGGATGCTTGTAATTCAATGGGATGATGTGATACCAAGATGGCTTTCGACAAGGATGCTTTTGAAATCTTCACTCTCTTCGGCATTTCGATGGGAGTCCAATGCTCTCTCGTACTGAAGGACAAATTCAGATAGTGGTGTCTGTGAATGCACATAGCCATCGAAAAAAGAATTCATACTTTCTGATCTTTGACTTGAGGACATCCTTGCAAAAAACACATCTTTTCAAATATACGAGGATCCGGCGTATATTAAACATTTTTTCCAACCAACTTCCAGGTGATATATTGTATGTAGATTGCAAATGTGTCCATTTACTCTCGAACTCTTCGGGTGATTCAGACTTGAAAATCCAATTGTTGTAGTCGTGTTCAAACACCTTGTTGCTTCGTAGCTGATGCAAGTGGATCAAGGCATTCTTCTTGATATGCCAACTACAAAATCTATGTGTGGCAGTGGTGAATACTAATGAGATAGCTTCTCTCATAGCGGATCTTGATCAGTTATTATTGAAGTAGGCATCTTTCCATGCATGCATGCCAACCAAGTGTTAAACAACCACATAAATATTTCTGTCGTCTCATCTGCCAATAGAGCACACCCAAATAATGTCGACTGCCGGTGGTGATTAATGCCAGTGAAGGGTGCAAAAGGCATTGAAATTTTATTTGTACGATAGGTTGTATCAAACACCAAGACGTCGCCAAAAGTCATGTAGGAAGTCTGTGACCTACCATCGGCCCAAAAGACGCTTCTAACCATGCGATCCGCATCAATTTCCACTCTAAAGAAAAAGTCAGAATCAATTTTCACTTTTTGCTCAAAACACCTTACAATTGACATGCATTCCTTTCCAATATTATTTTTCTGATTCCGGTTAAATTTGGTCTCTGCAAACTTGACTGCTAATATGTTGCTCACCCGAAGCACCAAGTACGGAGGAAAATTTGGAGCCAGATAAACCACAAGTGTGCAACGTATCAATCAAACTTCTTGCAGAAGAAGATACAATTCTGTGAGATCGAAGCCTTGCAACTTTCGATGGACTTGCTAAATCATGATTGTGTTCTTCATGAAACTCTCTTACAACCCAACACCCTTCATCATTTTCACAAACAAATATGTGTGCTTCACATCCTTCTCGAACATCACGTCTTCTTTTGACCTTGTGTCCCACACGTCGCTTGTCATTGAGATCTTTGTATCCTTGTTTTGAACAAACAATTTTCCGAGCTATAACGAAGTTGGTTTTTGAAGATCTTCGTAACAAATTCTTACGTATCGAAAAACCAATTTTCCTTGCATATAGATTGTAGAATTTCCAATGCTTCGTCTTCCGAAACAAATTGCATTCCAATGAAAGGATTCTCAAATGTATCAACATCCTCATCCATATGTGAATTCTCATTTGACATAGCATCACAGGCATCTTCATCATAGTGTGAGCGACTATCCAGACCGTTGCCATCATCTATATTCGAGTTATCATCCTTGCCTTCTACACTGAATGACACCTGTGTTTGCAAAATTTTTGAAGAAAACTAATTTTCATTGATAGACAACAAATAGAGAAATCTTCAACAAATTATGATTACTGATAGATTAATGTCATAAAATAGACATTCAATGTAGATACTATGCTCTGTAAACCCATAACAATCGATAAAATATTTGTTTATATGTACAGATTTATCATATAGTCAATGTAAACCCATAACACAGTTATCATATATGTATATACAGATTTGTATATCACAGAGTGAATGTGAATCTGTATACCCATTCACTACAGAGCATTTACACATTCACTATATGTATATCACATATACATATTGCTATGTATATCACAAAGTGAACTGTATACCCATAACGATTCAGAACATCAACGTAGCTAGCTTCACAGAGAATTTCACAGAGCATTTGTTTATCTGTGTATATGCTCTGTAAACCCATAACACATTTATCATATATGTTCACATTCAATGAAGTGAATAGGCTGTTACGAACCTGCAATGTGCCAGTCATGGCATCGTACAGGATGGGTGGGATAGCGGTGTCTGAGGCATCGCACGGCAAGAGGAGTGGCTGCCGCAGGGAGGAGGTGCTGGAGGGCAAGCATGGTGAAGGGACGATGCAAATGGTTGAAAGAGGGTATGTATCGCTGGAGGGCTCCATGAATCGTTGGAGAGTCAGCGGAGGGATGGAGCCGTAGGAGTACGCACGGGGAGAGAAGAGGTGCACGCGGAGGGCGAGCAGCTGGCGGAGGTAGGGTACGAGATGGGGAGGGAAGGGTGGGCGGGCGGGCGTCGGGTTGGGTAGGGTGCAAGATTGGGAGGGGGAGGGGCGGGCGTCGAGTGGGGACTGGAGGGGGAGGGGGAAACCCAGGATTGCATCTCCGATCTGGACCGTAGATATGAACCGCGATGAACGGTCCAGATCGGGTGAGCAGCCAAGTTGGTTGCTGCTTGCAGCAGCTTCCCTATTCTCATATATACATATATATATATATAGGGAAAAGGGAGCCTACACCCATGTGTAGGTAACTTACCTACACCCAACTCTTTTTCTCTCAAATTTTTAAATTTTTTTGAATTAATTCCTTAGGGAATTTAGATCACAATATATCACCATATCGTCATTCAAATTTCAACTTATTTTTGAGACTTCTAACTTATCCATCATGACAGACAAATTTTTAACGGTCTGAGATTTGCTGAAATCGGCCCCTTCCGATGGAGCTGTTAGGAATGTCTGTTTTACATGAAATTTGAAACACATATTCCATTTAATATTCTAAGTAGATCCCCTAAAGATCCCATTTCAAAAAAAATCAAAAAAAATTAAGAAACAAGAGGTGGGTGTAGGTAAGTGTTGTGACAGAATTTCGAGGACGGAAATTAATTGATGAATAGGTCGTTGCTTTTATCCCCAAAACTCGCGTCAACAAAAGATTATTTTTTTTAAAATTTTTTTTGCTACTTATTAACCTGTATAGCGGACATGGTCGAACTCAGGGAGGCTACAATTCCCGAGGTTATTCAATTAATTAGAAACAAATTAAAAGAAAACGAGATTCTCAAAGGACAACTATCCTTGGTTTTTGTGATTTTTTTGAATCTTTTTATTTTTTTTATTTTTTTATTTTTCTATTTTTTTTATATTTTCTGATTTTCGAATTTTTATTATTTATTTTTGCAATTTTTTTTATTTTTCAAAATAACACGATGCAATATTCACAAGATTAAAAATACGCATACCAACTCTTTTTGCAATTTTTTAATTAGTAAAAAATGCTCAGAAAAATTCAAAGAAAATATTTTGGGTTTTAAAAGTTTTGAAATGTTTTTGAGAATTTTTGTAGATTTTTCGGATGCTTTTGTATTTTTCTAAAAAATCAAACAGTGAGAAAATAAGAAAA
This sequence comes from Ottelia alismoides, assembly GCA_037367405.1. Taxonomy (NCBI): domain Eukaryota; kingdom Viridiplantae; phylum Streptophyta; class Magnoliopsida; order Alismatales; family Hydrocharitaceae; genus Ottelia; species Ottelia alismoides. The sequence goes on from JAZKJV010006202.1 coordinate 26,123, forward strand.
TGTGCACAACCTGGAGTAATTTGCAATTAAAAATATTATAAATGCCCAAAACTCATGGAAATTATTTTTAAGACAAACTAGAAACATTATCTACAAAACAGGAACTAAAATCATGATTTTTCGATTTTTGTGGAATTTTTTATGATTTTTAGAAGATTTTCGATGTTTTTCAATTTTTTTGGGTTTTATAAATAATTAATGCATGAAAATTGGTTAGAAATTAAAATAAAATGAAATACAACTAATCTATTTTTTGGAATTTTTAGAGTTATTTTCGAATTTTTATGAATTTTCGAATTTCAAGAAGACAAAAATGATGTGTTTTTTATTTTAATAATAATAAATGAGGGCAAAATGCAATGAAAAAATTATGCTAAGAAGAATAGTACATCAGAAGCATAACATAATTTTTGCAAAATTTTGGTCATGAATAACATTTATTTCAATAAAAGATCATGTAAATTCAATGTTCTGCAGTTCAGGACTAAACTGTAAATAAGCAAAAGTTTTGGACTGAAATCTAAAGAATCAGAGTTTTTGTCCCGAATAAATAATCAAAATGAACAGAAAGGATAATGCAATTTTACCCATATATCATGAGCTTGTCATGTGCTTGAGGCTTCTGGCAGGGGCGTTCTTGTAAATTTGAGATCTTCAGGGGCGTTCACACAATTTTAGAAAGTACAGGGGCTGAACTTGTAATTTCCCTTCTTCTTTTTTTTAACATCAAAACTCTAAGAAGGGGTTTCGTTCTTTTGTTCAAAGCAAAAGGGGTTCAAGGGGCACCGCCCTTCTTCTTCCAGGCGCGGGTTGGACGGCGCCTGATGGGCGGCGGCGCGGACTTTGAGGAGGAGCGGGAGGGGCGCCGAGCGGCGGTGGATCGCCACAGAGGTGGCACGGGGCGACGGCGCCGCCTCTCGCAGGTGGGCGCGAGCGGGCGGCGATGGAGCACGGGCTGGGCTCGCGCGGCTAGATCGCAGAGAGGAGGGTGCGGGGCACGGCAGCGCGCGACTATGGCCTGAAGGTGCGCCACTAGCGCGGTTCTGGAGGGCCTCGATGGAGGGGGCACTGTCGCCCACCCTTTCTTCTTCGGTGGTTGGCGGTAGCAGGAGGGCGGATCGGCAAGGCACGCGCGGCGCCGCGCGCGTGCGTCGGTGAAGGCGAAGGAGGTCGGGGTCGCAGGTGGCTGCGGGCGCGTACTGGAGGCAGTCTCGCAGCGGAGGATGGTTGAGGAGCAAGGCGCGATACCGCCGCGGGTGGCGTTGCGGGCTTCATAGGTGGCGCGGGGCGGCTCTACGCTGGCGGAGGGCGCACGCGGCAGACGCGCGGCCGCTGGTGGAGGTGGCGAGGCGGCCGGAGAGCGTTCGGAGGGGCGCCGCCAGGCGCGACGGCAGGGCGCGGCGGTAGGGCCTCTACCAAGCGGAGGAAGGGCAGCGGGGGGTGATGTCCCCGCAGCCTGTAGCAAAAAATTTTTTTTTGTTTTGTTTTTTTAAATTTTTTTTGTTTTCTTATGTAACAGTAAATAAAAGAAGAAAAACCTTTTTTTTATTTTTTTTAAATCCGAAAAAAGGAAATAAAAGGGATAAAGACAATTTTTTTGTTTATTTTTTTTGTTTAATATTCCTACAAAACAGAAGTTGGAGATAAACAAGAAAAAAAATTTTATCCTGCAAAACAAACGTTAGCAGAACGGAAATGATTTTTTTTGTAAAAATTTTTATTTATTTACATTCGAAAAATGAACGGGGATCCGTAGGAAATGAAAGAGTCGGATCTGATCTCCGACCACCGTACGCGGCCGGAGTTGAGAGATCGTGGGAGATAGAAATTGAAGGCGGAGAGATCGAGAAGATGAGATGAAAAATCGAGTCGGTGGCGGATAAAATCGAGATGGAGATTCTTAAGATCTAGAAGAACAAAATGACGATAAAAAATGCGAAAAAATTAAAATGCGATTAAACTAAGATAAAAATGCGAAGAAAAATTTGGATCTCACCTTAGGAGCGGAAAATGGACCGTGATCGCCTCGACAAGGCTGACTCGCTGTCACCGGACGGCTTGGAGGCTAGGCAACTTCCTCGACGCAATTTCTCTCGGAGATCGGGCTCCTCTCTATAAAGATTGATCATGTTGGAATGAGGGAGAAGGAGCCATATAAATAGAAGAGAGATGAAATTTGAATTTTTGAAGAGATAATGGAGATGAAAATTAAAATGAATTTTTGAATTTTTTTTGGTGGAAGGGAGATGAAATTTGAAAAATAAATAAAAGAGAGATAAAACTAATTATAAAATTATCTAATTTTTTTTTGAATTTTCGTCACTTATTTAATTTGAATTAAAAAAATGTTATTTTTTATTTTTTTATGAAGGTTAATTAAAAAAAGCAACTATATACATATACTATATACATATGTGACACTATATACAAGGATAAATGTCGAAATTGGCCTTTTTTTGTGTTTTAAAAATTTATTATTTTTTTAGTTTTTATTTTTATTAAAAAAATCAGTGGGATTAATTTACAATATATACAAATACAATATGCACAAAATACATGGGAAAATTGCACAAACCACCCCAGAAAATCGACTTTTCAACCGTAACTCCAAAAATTATGAAAATATAGCCATTTTGAAGATAATTTAATTTCGAATTCAATGGAATTGAGATTGATTTAATTTGAGCTCATATGGAACCGGAATTGGTCTTTCAATTAGTGCTTAGTGGCTTTTTCCAAGTGTGGCTACTTTTATTCTGTAAAAGATTTAATTGTGCAATCAATTTTTGTAGTTAGAACACATTTTTATTTACAACTTTGATTTTGAATGTTATTTGATTTGAAGTCAATTAAGGTACAAATAAATTAGTGTTAGTGATATACATATATACAAAGTAAGGGAGAACACACAATTTTTTTGGATTTTCTGGTTAAGGACCCTATCTCCCCCTACTTTATTCCTGGTCGATCAGGTCAAGTCTTGACCTTCTCTCGGGGTTCGGGTCAGCCTGTATACCCTCTTCCTTTTTTATTTCTTTTCTTTCTTTATTTATTTTTTTCTTTTCTTTATTTTTCTTTTCTTCTTTATTTATTTATTTTAGATTAAAATTAGTCAGAAATGTACAATATTTACACAGATGCAAGTTAGTAAGAATATGGAGTTAGCGTTATATGCAGGTGTTTTATAAGGGATTCTAAGCTAAAATAAATGAATAAAGATGACGAATCGCAGATTCATCAGTAAGTTACCTACACATGGGTGTAGGCTCCCCAATCCCATATATATATAGGGTAAAATGGGGCTGCCCCCTGGGAGTATCAACTTGGCTACTCCCACCCTTATTTTCCCTCATTTTTTTATTTCTTTGGAAAATAAAAATTTATATATTCATCACTATATCCCTCTAACTATCTATTAAAATTTCGTCAGAAATAGAGACTCCTAGGCCCTCCATCCAGACGTCATTTTTTTAACGGTCGCAAGATTTTTTAAATCGACCCTGTTTGGATGGAGGCTGTAGGAGTATCTGTTTCTGACGAAATTTTAATAGAATGTTAGAGGGATATAATGATGAATTTACAAATTTTTATTTTCCAAAAAATAAAAAAATGAGGGGAAAATAGGGGTTGCAGGGAGCCTGCACCCTTGGGTGTAGGAAGCTCCCTGCACAAACCCCATTTTTCGACTATTTTTTTATTTTTTTGAAATAAAAGTTGGGGGATTTACTTAATATGTTAAGGGAAATATGTGTTTCAAGTTTCATGCAAAACAAACATTCCTAACATGTTCATCTAGACAGGGTCGATTTCAATAATTCTGAGACCATTAAAATTTGGTAGTCTTGATGGAGATGATAGAAGTCTCGAATTAAGCTGAATTTGTAATAACAACATGGTGATACATGGTGATCTAAATCCCCGAAGTTTCATTTAAAAAAATCAAAAAATAATGAAAAATTAGGTCGGGTGTAGGGAGTTACCTGCACCCGCCGAGGTAGGCTCCTTTTTCCCATATATATATATATATATATATATATATATATATATATATATATGGGTTAAATGGGGCTGCCCCCTAGGGGGAGCTAACTTGACTCCCCCCACGCTATTTCACCTGGTTTTTTTATTTTTTCAAAAATTTCTTTCGTGAATATTCATCACTATATTCCTATATTATGCTATTAAAATTTCGTGCAAAACAGAGACTCGTACGGGCTCCATCCATACAGTCATTTTTTAACAGTAACAGAATTGCTAAAAACGATCCTTCTGGATGGAGGCCGTAGGAGTCTCTGTTTTGCGTGAAATTTTAATGACATAATATAGGCATATATTTATGAAAATCTACGGAAGAAATTTTTAAAAAAAATTAAAAAAGGAGGCGAAATGGCGTGGGAGGAGCCAAGTTAGCTCCCCCCATGGGGGCAGCCCCATTTACCCTATATATATATATATATATATAAAGAGAAAGAGGGCTTATCCAGAGAGCCCTGTGCCTATTTGAGTTGCGGTGAGCACCAAACGTGGACTCGCCACGTGTATTTCCATTTGAATGGTTTCCTATATTGAATGAGCACGGTTTTGGAAGGATTTAATACGTTTGAACCTTTTATATTTTCAATTATATTGAGTCCTTAAAAAAAGAAGACGATTTTGAAAAGATACATTGAAATCATTAATTTCGTATCGAAGAAATAATTATTGTACATTTGATCCGTAATGTACATAATGTACTCAAGTAATTATATGTTGTGAGATCAGTAATACTGAAACAATTGTCAGTATTTTACACATGTAATGTTAAATTGTACATAGATAAGTAATTCATTCATGTTACTCAAGTAATACATATGCAGTTCTCAAGTAATTATTGTTGTGAGATCAGTAGTTAAGTATGTAAATTAATAGTGTATATATAATAAGTACTGATTACAAATGTCCATTTTACTGAAGTCATTTTGATTGTTACTAATGTTATAGTTACTTAATACTTTGAGTCTTTCTGAAGCACTTCTTATTTACTTATATAACCTTTTTAATTACTATAATGCATCGAGTGTTATTGATAGCAATAAACAAGTTACTAGTCACGTGATTTTTTATACTTATTCCAACTTACTTATTCCATTATCCTCTTCTATACTTGTTTTATTCTTTGTTTTGAATTACTATCGAATCACACCTTCTTTACTTATGTAGTCCATTTAATTACTTGTAATACGTCAAGAGTAACTGAAAGCCACACATAAATTACTTAATTATTATTATATGATAAACATCCAAATTTCAATTGTTATCTTATAGTGTATTTAGATGATGTTGTTTTGCTCTCGCTCGTCGGCATAACATCAACTTCTTCAAAACACCAAATTATTGCATTGTTTTGCAAGAAATAATAAGTTAATTGACCATTTAAAAATATTAAAATATCAAGAAATTGGAAAAAATACACATTACTTACAAATTTTCAGTAACGTTTCAGGAAGATACTTACTTCAGTACTATTTTATATCCATGGATAGTAAGAATTGTAAAAAGAAAAGTAACTCAGCAATATACTCGCTTCAGTAAGAATCATTCAATGACAAGTAACTTGTAATGAATTGTTAGTAACATTTGTTATATGACAAGTAACTTGTAATGAATTATATTTATAATAGTAATTCAATGTGAAGCATAAGTAATTTGATGAGCTACTTAAGTAACTTACTGAAATGAGATCAATAAGATAAACTTCGGAATTCATATAAGTAAGAATTCATTATTTCGAAAGTAAGTAGATTCATTTTTTGCTCAAAAAATCAGTAACTTTTATTTCTATATCAGTAACTAATAACAAAGTACAAGTAAATATTTAAACTACTCAGGTAATTTGTAGAATTTTCATCAATAATAATGACTATAAGGGCAGTAACTCATTATATCTTCAAAGTAACCACGAAAAAGTAACAATTCTGTTAGCATTAGTAACATAAAATATCTTATAAGTAAATTAAGTAAATACATTAGTAAGTCAGTATATATTCAAATTAACACATGAAAAATAACAACTGTGTTTACTGTAACTTTTTATTATATGAAAACAAAATACATTCAATAAAAAATCAATTATTACTACAGATCATGTGTCAAAATGAATAAAAATTATTATTATGAACACTACTTTCTCATATTTCAATCATACTTTTCGAAAAAAATATTGCTTACGATAAAAAAAGATGAAATGCCATAAGCGATCAAATCATGAAATCATGAAACGATGAAATAGAACAAAAATATCATTAAAACAATGAAATTATGATAGAAACAACGATCAAATCATGAATCGAATCACATACCTCTCTTCTTGCGTTGAAACGAAAAAAGTACCTTGTGTTAGAATGAATCGATAGTTTTAGCAATCATATACGCGTGCCTTGCACTTTCCAAAAACGTAACGCTATTTTTAGAAAAGTTTTAATTTTTGATTTTATTTTATTTCCATACAAAAATTAGTTCCTATTTTTTTGGAATTGAATCTTGTAGATAGACGGCTACAATTGGGTGCTCAAAAAAACCCAAATGGGCACAGGTCTCTCTGGATAAATTCCCATATATATATATATATATATATATATATGTAAGGTTAAATGCGGCCGCCCCCCGGGGGAGCTAACTTGGCTCCCCCCGCCCCATTTCGCCCGCTTTTTTATTTTTTTTGAAAATTTCCTACGTGGAATTTCATCACTATATCCCTATATTATACCATTAAAAATTCGTGCGAAACAGATATTCCTACGGTCTCCATCCAGACAATCATTTTTTGACGGTAACAGAATTGCTAAAACCGACCCTGTCTGGATGGAGGCCGTAGGAGTCTCTATTTCACATGAAATTTTAATGACATAATATAGGGATATATTGATGAAAATGTACGGAAGAAATTTCAAAAAAAAGGAGGTGAAATGACGTGGTGGGAGCTAAGTTAGCTCCCCCCATGGGGGAAGCCCCATTTACCCATATATATATATATATATATATATATATATATATATATATACACACACATATATATATATATATATATATGGGGTTGACATGGCTGCCCCGCCTCATTTTTCGTTAAATTTTTTTGGAAAAATATCGCCATGTCTATTCATCCCTATATCCCTCATATATGTCATTCGAATTTTGTCAGAAACAGAGACTCCTATGGCCTCCATCCAAACAGGGTCGATTTAAAAAATCCTACGACCGTTAAAAAAATGACGTCTGGATGAAGGTCGTAAGAGTCTCTATTTCTGACGAAATTTGAATGGCATATAATAGGGATACATGGATGAATATATATATATATTTTTCTAAAAAAATAAAAAAATTACGAAAAATATGGTGGGGGGTGTGGGGCTGCCCCCTGGGGGGAGCTAACTTGGCTCCCCCCGTGCTATTTCGTCCGATATTTTTATTTCTATTTTTTTGAAAATTTCTTTCGTGAATATTCATCACTATATTCCTATATTATCTATTAAAATTTCGTGCGAAACAGAGACTCGTACAGCCTCCATCCAGACAATCATTTTTTAACGGTAACATAATTGTTAAAAACGACCCTTCTGGATGGAGGCCGTACGAGTCTCTGTTTCGCGTGAAATTTGAATGACATAATATAGGGATATATTGATAAAAAAACCACGGAAAAAATTTTGAAAAAAAAATAAAAAAGGGGGCGAAATAGCGCAATGGGAGCCAAGTTAGCTCCCCCATGGGGGCAGGTCCATTTTACCCACACACACACACACACACACACACACACACACACACACACACACACACACATATATATATATATGCGGTTGGAAAGCTTCCACCAAGGTGCATGTAACTTTTCATGCACCGACGCTTATATCTTCCACATTTTTTTTGCTTTTTCGAAAAATACCATCATGTATATTCATTCATATATCCCTCAAATATGTCATTCGAATTTCGTCAGAAACAGAGACTCTTATGACCTCCATCTAGAACAGGTCGATTACAGCAATTTCTAAGACCGTTAAAATTACATGTTCTAGATGGAGGTCATAGGAGTCTCTGTTTCTGACGAAATTCGAGTGACATATTGGAGGGATATATAGATGAATATACATGGTGGTATTTTTCGAAAAAGTAAAAAAATATAGAAGATATAAGCGCCGGTGCATGTAAAGTTACATGCACCTTGGTGCAAGCTCCCCATCCTCTCTCTCTCTCTTCTTTCAAATAGGACGCAGTCCTTCCATAGTTAAGGAAGGCCAGCCCCTTTTTTGTATAAAACAGGATAACTTTGGTAGAATACATATACAGTTTTGTATTATAATGTGCAGTTTTAATGTTTGTATGATAATACGTAGTTTTGTATGTGGTTTTGTATTTATAACGTGCACCTATAATGCAAACTGCATATATATTCAACTAAAATGCTCGTTTTTATACAAAAAAGGGGCTGCCTTCCATATATATATGTGTGTGTGGGGGTGGGGGAGGGGGGTAAAATGGGGTTGCCCCCTTGGGGGGAGCTAACATGGCTTCCCCTACTCGTTTCGCCTGGTTTTTTTTATTTTTTTTTGAAAATTTCTTTCGTATATTTTCATCAATATATCCCTGTATTATGTCATTCAAATTTCGTACGAAACAGAGACTCCTACGGCCTCCATTCAGATGGGATCGTTTTTAGCAATTCTGTTACTGTTAAAAAATGACTGTCTGGATAGATGTCGTAGGAGTCTCTATTTCGCACAAAATTTTAATGACATAATATAGGGATACAGTAATGAAATTCCAGGGAAGAAAATTTCAAAAAATAAAAATAAAAAAACCGGGCGAAACGGGGCGGGGGAGCCAAGTTAGCTCCCCCCAGAGGGCAGCCCCATATATATATATATATATATATATATATATATATATATATAGAGAGAGAGAGAGAGAGAGGGCATATCCAGAGAGCACTGTATCCATTTGACATTTTTTGAGCACCAAACGTGGGCTCGCCACGTGTATGTGGTGGTTCTATTTGGAAGGGGATGGTTTTGATAATAGCAATGTACTTTGCATTATTAACATAATAGGAATTCGAGTTAAATCATTTCCATAAAAATAGGTGGTCGGTTTTAGTAAGATAAAAAAATACACATTTTAATTATTGCCAGCATTCGATCTATTTATGGAATGATCATTCCACGTATAGATATGTAAACTTCTAAATTACTGATTATAGTTATTGATTACGTCAGTTACTAATGTCCATACAATAATTACCGATTACAAATATGCATATTACTGAACGTATTATGAATGTTACTGAAGTTATAACGTTCATATAGCAATTACTAATTACAAATGTCCATACTGAATGTTACTGAACTCTTTGTAATTGTTACTGAACTCCCAATGCATATGAATGTTACTTGGCTAATTACAAATGTCCATACTGAATGTTACTGAACGCACTATGAATGTTACTGAACTCATTGTAATTGTTACTGAAGTTATAGTTACTAATATCCATACATCAATTACTGGTTATGTAATTACTAGTGTCCATACAATATTTACTGATTACAATGTCCATATTACTGAACCCATTCTGATTGTTACTGAAGATATTATTTTATTATTACTGATCTCATAATAGCCATTACTTGAGAATTGTATATACATTACTGAACACACAACAAAAATTACTTGAGACTGTATATATATTACTTGAGTACTGTCTCTAAATTACTAAATTGTATTCAAATTAATAACACATATGGAAATTACTGACCATTTGTTATGGTTTTACTGACTTCACAACAAGCACTTACTTGACCATTGTATTCATATTACTGAAATATGTACCATATAAACATGTGCTATAAGATATAGATATATACATTACTGAACAAACAACAAAAATTTACTTGACATTGTATATATATTACTTGAGTACTATCTCTAAATTACCAAATTCTATCCAAATTAATAACACATATGGAAATTACTGACCATTTGTTATGGTTTTACTGACTTCACAAGAAGCACTTACTTGACCAGTGTATTCATATTACTGAAATATGTACCATATAATAAAATGAATGTAAATTACTAACAAATGTTTGGATATTACCAATCTCGCAACAACTATTTACTTGACTATTGTATATATGTTACCGATTCCATTTGAATATGTTACGCACAATATATAAGATGTTACTTATCGTTCTTACAAATAGGACGATGATCTATAAGTTACTTACGTAATTTAACAAGTTACTTGTTATACACATCATGTTAATGATATTAATACAAAATTTACTTATATTAAAACAAAAACCGTCTGATTATATCTAATGATATCATTTTCAAAAGATGGAACAACAGAATCTCGTGTTCTGTGGATGTAAACTTCTAAGCAATCATATTGCTTTCATGATCTAAATATAATTGATAGTCATCCATCATCGTTCCTTCTCATATGATGTTCTCACGATCGAAATCCAACCAAGAATCATCATTCGTCATTGTTCTGAGATTTCATGATCCAAATCCAATGACAAATCGAGCATCGCGTTTGAATCTGAAATTGAAAATATAAAAACAAACGATTAAACTGAGATCATAATATGAACCAACAATGACAACTCACGAGCAAAAATAAGAGGAAACATAAATTTTGCAACGAACGATTGATTAAAAAAAGTTCTACAAAAATACCTTCAAAGAACGAAGCTCTTGCAATTTCAGAAGCTTGGTTGTCACACGAGATCAACAAGAATATGTTCGAAATGACCATATCAAACACAAAAGATCAGCGGACACTAATTTTAGAAAGTATGAAAATACCATTTTTAAAGAGACACTAAATATTGTGAATTGTGATGTGATCCTAAAATTTAGGGATTGATATTGGTAATCCAACGGTTGTGAGGATGGGCTCATTCCATTCAAATGGGCACAGTGCTCTCTGGATAAATTCCATATATATATATATATATATATATATATATATATATATATATATATATATATATATATATATATATAGGGCAACCCCATTTAACCCTATATATATATACATATACATACATATACATATACATACATATATAGGGTTAAATGGGGATGCCCCCTTGGGGGAGCTAACTTGGCTCCCCACGCGCTATTTCGTCCGATTTTTTTATTTTTTTATTTTTTAATTTCTTCTGTGAATATTGATCACTATATCCCTATATTATGCTATTAAAATTTTGTGCGAAATAGAGACTCCTACAGATTCCATCCAGACAGTCATTTTTTAACAGTAACAGAATTGCTAAAAACGATCCTTTTGGATGGAGGCCGTAGGAGTCTCTGTTTCGTACAAAATTTTAATGACATAATATAGGGATATATTGATGAAAATCCACGAAAGAAATTTTTCAAAAAAATAAAAAAACCGCACGAAATGCCGCGGGGGGAGCAAAGTTAGCCCCCCCATGGGGGCAGCCCCATTTTACCCTATATATATTGAGAGAGAGAGAGATGGGGTTGCTCCATCCCTATTTTCCCCCATTTTTTAAATTTTTGGAAAATAAAATATGTATATTCATCACTATATCCCTCTACTATTGTATTAAAATTTCATCAGAAATAAAGACTCCTATGCCCTCCATCCAAACGTCATTTTTTTAAAGGTTGCAGGATTTTTTCAATCGACCATGTTTGGATGGAGGCCGTAGGAGACTCTGTTTCTAACGAAATTTTAATAGAATATTAGAGGAATATAGTGATGAATATACAACTTTTTTAAAAAAAATAAAAAATAGGGGAAAATGGGGGTAGGAGCAGCCCGTTAGCTACTCACAGGGAGCAACCCCATTTTTCTTATATATATATATAGGGAAAAATGGGATTGCCCCCATCATATTTTTCGTAATTTTTTTTATTTTTTTAGAAAAATATCATCATGTATTTTCATCTCTATATCCCTCCTATATACCATTCGAATTTCGTCAGAAACAGATACTCCTATGACCTCTATCAGAATATTGCAAATTATAGCTACACAACTTGACTTTGACATCTTTAAGATGAAAGTCAATATTGCATTTCTCCATGAATACCTCTCTAAGGACATTCACATGAAGCAACCCCAGTGCTTCATGATTGAGGAAAGCAAAGAGTGCAAGCTAAAGAATTCCATCTGTGGACTCAAATAAGCTTCTTGTATGTGGAGTATTGGATTTGATGAAATCATAAAAGTTATGTTTTCAGATAAAATCTTGATGAACCACGTGAAGCTTAGTGGGAGTGTCATTGTGTTCATCATGCTAAATGTAGATAATATCTTAATCATTTGGAATGATATAAGGATAATAATAAGTGTTTTATAATCTGGTTGTCCCATATCACGAGATATGATCTCAAGGATACCTCTTAGATCTTAGTTCTAAAGTTGTTCAGAAGCAAAGAAAGAGGGTGTTGGGACAGTCACATTACTGGTACAACTTAGACATATTTCATTTTCTGGAAAATTCCAAGAAAGGCTTCTTTTCCTTAAGATATGGTATTAACCTATCTAAAGGGATAGCACCTCAAAGAGTTGAGGATGTGAATGCTAAAAGTGCTTGCCCTTGCGCATCAGTTTCAAGATTTCGGGTGTATGCTAGATGTGTACAAAAGCCAGATGTCTGCCATGCAGTGGGGGTAGTAAAAATTTACTGATCCTAGTATGTTGATTAAACACTTGATTGCAGTAATAACATTATCTTCAAAGATGATGAAACTTAGAGATAGTGATCTCAAAGTCTTATCTTCAAAAGTTTAAGATCTTGTAGATAGTGATGTATAAGGGTCTTAACTGTAGATACCTTAGGAGATAGAGATCTCTAAGAATAAAGGTATTCTGATAAGGATTATGGAAATACTGGTTATAGTAATTATTAAGACATAGTATCAAGTGATGAATCGTGATTCATCGCCTTTATTCTTTCATTTTGCCTAAAATCCTTGGTAAAATACATGTAAATAATCACTGATTTCATTTAATTAACATTCTAACCACAAATATTAATATTATATATTTAACACTTATTTTTATCAAAATAAAAGAATAAAGAGAAAAAGGAAAATAAAAATAAAAGAAGGATGTATATATAATATATACAGACTGATCCTAACCCCGAGATCAGGTCAATATTGATCGGGTCGACAAAGAAATAAGTAGGGGGAGATAAGGATCCTAACTTATAAAAATATAAAGAAAATCAAGACCAAAAATATAATTTACTCATTTTTCACTTTGTAAATACTTCACCTATTTTATTTATCATCAAAATCACCTCAAATCGAAATACGCTTTTTGTAAAAAATTGTTCATAAAATATATATTATTTTATAAAAATATTAGAAAAATATTTCGGAATAAAAATAAAATAACCATAATGAACCGGAAAAGCCGTAAAAGCCGACTTCCGAGGTTCATATCTATTTATAGTAAACTATAAAATGAACAGACTCACTTTTAGAATTCGTTTTGAACCTAATACTATTTATTAAAAATATCGGAAAAATAATCGGATAAAATCGGTGAGTTGGCTTTTTGGACCCCGTCGTATATATGTACTATATATAGAAACTTCTCGGGTTTTTAATTAAATAACCGTAAACCCGATTAACTTAATTCTTTTTCCGAAAATCATCTAAAATTATATATAAAAATATAAAAATAAAAATAACTTAAAATACCAAAAAACCCGGAGGCCCGAAGTCGCTACTTTTTTCGTCCGGGCCTCATAACTCGGCCGAATCAATTCCGAATTGAGCAAACTCAGTCCCTAAAATTATGTTTTTCAATTATCTACAAAATGAAACTAGTTTCGCTAAAATTGAAGTTAATGCGAAAAATGCGGTTTTTGGGGTTCGTATTGGTATATTTGTACAATAAACCGTAACTTATATTATTATTAAATACATTAACCCTTTTTTATTTAAAAATAAATAATACTTTATTTATTTATTTAAAATATTTAATTAATTAATTTATTAATTTATTTAATTACTTAATTATATACTTAATTACTTAATTAACTATTTAAATAATTTATTAATTATATTTATTTATCTACTAATTATTAATTTTGAATTTATTATTAATTTCAATTAATAATTATTATTTAATTAATTTCGAAAATATTATTAATTTCAATTAATAATTATTTAATTAATTTCGAAATTATTTATTTTATTTTTTATTTTCCTCCCCTTCTTTCTTTTCTTCTTTGTCTTCTTCCATGTTTTGTCTTTTTTTCCTCTTCACATCTCCCTGCCACATGGCGGGCTCTGATTGGCCACTCCTTCCTTTCTCTCTCTCTTTCTTTCCCCCTTCTTCTTCCCCAACGCCTCTCCTTCCTCCTCCATCCCAAAACCTTCTACCCATCTCCTCCTTCCCCTTCCTTCTCCGTCAACCGTCCGCAACCGCTCAACGGTCGGCCGTTGGCCGGCTGTTCCTCCAACATCTTTGAGTCCGGTCACCCTCTCCGGTGACGGTATCCCGCCACCTCTATAAAAGACCTCCGAGCCCTCCGGGAAGAGGGATCCGCCATTCTTCAAACTACTTTCTCCCGAGCTCCGAGTGAGGTGACAGCTCCGCCGTTGAGCAAAGTTGAGGGAGAGGGCGAGATCCTCGTCGGTGCACCGCTCTGCCGTGCATCGCGCGCCAGCCTCCGGGGCCGTCGACCGTCGAGGCCATCACTGCGGAGCTCCTCCGGACTCTGCTACTGACGATTTCCTCCAGCATCCTACATTTTCCAGGTTAGGACTCTCTCTCTCTCTCTCTTCTCTGGCTCCATTCCCGTTTTCTCCCGCATCCATTCTCCTCTTATCCCTCTCTATCTCCTCTATTCTCCTCTAAATTCCATCCTTCCAATTGGTCACAAAATCATTTCATCAATTAAATTTCTACCACTAAATCCGTTTCATTCTCCTCCATATTCGAACAGGAGAGTTCGTCCATCTAATGTCTATTTGATCATTTAGCCGCCGAGATATTCGTCTCGAGCTTCTGAACATCTTCCAGGTTTTTGCATAATACAAATTTTTTGTTGCTCACCGAATCGACGCCCTGGAGCTTACGAACTGCCATCACCTTTGCCGGTGCATATCTGATCGCTGCGATCCGCCTACATCATGAGGCTACCGCCTCGAACGTTATCATAGATCGGGCGTTGGCCTATGAATTCCATGAACTGAACAGATCACAGCACTGCATCTCGAGATCCACCGCGGCATAAACCCTCACCGCGAGAAGTATCCGTTTCCATCGGGTGACGAAGCAATAACTCTTCACAGGAAATCCCTGTGTCGATGGAGACACAGACGATATTCAACGGAATCTAGAATATCTGGAATCGAAGCGAATCATCTGGAGCAGCATTTTGATAATCATTTGGAAACGAGAGATCTATTTCCAAGCATACCGTACTCCGTGAACGACACAAATAGGCCGTTCGTAATTTAGATCTCACTCGCGACGAAGAACTCCTGGACGAGTCCGCGTTTACATCCGAGCAAATTCGTCGGAGTCTCGCACGAGCCACCGCGTCAACCTTCGTCGCGGGTCAACGTCGAAATCAGAGAACTGCTCCTTTGTCGACTGTAAGCCGTAATTTTTTTTAAGCTTCTTTGCAGGTGAGAAACACATCGGGGAGCCACGGCGAAACATCTGTAGCCTTCCACCGCTTAAGCCCTTTCAGCGGTGCACGTGCGTTGCACGTGCACACCAGATATTTGGGGGCATTTTGCGTTTCTTCTCCCCGAACTACTGGTTATTTCACGCAAATTCCTTGGCAGTAGATTCCACGTGAAGAATCACGTGCAATCTGGAAAATTATGCACAGTAACCCTCGTTGACTGCGTGAATCCTGAATAGGTCCTCGAACAAATTCAGAATGGGCATAATCACATGGATTTCTAGGACTATTGCACAATTGATCCCAACTCCTGCATTTCCACACGTGCCCATTGATTTTCCAGTAATTGCACTTAAACGCCCCAGCATCTTTCGCACTTTGTACACACACCCTTTTTTTGGAAAGGTGCATCTACACTCTTTAGATTTCAGAAAATTAAAAAATCCCTATATAATATCTTCTATTACTACACATATTATAATACATATTAAATAGAATAAAAAAAATATAAAAACATAATAAAAGTTTATGCATGTATATATAAGTCAGTAAACTAAATACAATATAAAATAGTATTTTGAAATTAATAACAACTCATTTTAAAAGAAAACACATAAAATACAACAAACCTTAAAACAAATAAAAAATTATAAAAACCTACTTAAAAATCCTATAAAAATTACACTTAAGTATATTTTACCATATTTTGCATATTAAACCAAAAATAAAATAAAAAGTAAATATAAAAACCAATAAAAAATATAAAATACACAAAATTCATAAAAAATTGTAAAAATCATAACTAAATAAAGAAAAATCCCCTAAAAACGTGCAAACCTATCATTTTCAAGGGAATTTCATCTACTTTCTATAGAAAATACAATAAAAATATTTCCATATCATTTTCACTCTTAAAAATCTAAAATACATCACAGTTTTTCAATAAACACTTACTTTTTACCTTAAAATAAACCAAACACCATAAAAATCATAAAAATCCTTTAAAAATCATAAAAATAGTAAAATAAAATTAGATCATAAAAATAACAAAATAAAACCAAAAAATTAAAAACATTTTCTAATAATAAAAAAATCGTAAAATAATTGACAATTACAAAAACAATATAAAATTCATAAAACTAAATAAAAATTCAGAAAAATTCCTAAAAATAAAATAAAAATTAGGAAACCCCCTTAGCTAAGTTTTTTTTACCGATTTCCCCTAGTTCCAACAGTTTGCCTCCCTAAGTTCGATACTCCCGTACTTAACCGCTATACATTTAGTTTATGAGTATAAATAAAATAAATAAGATTAAGTAAACCTTGATCTTTTCTTGTAAAACTCACCTGGTCGATACGACGATCGAAATCTCTCTCTGATTCTTTTACAGGTTCAGAAAACAAGTGATCAGGTGGTTTTTCATTAAGGATACTATAACTGACAATATTGAGTATTGGTTGCATAAGATGCAACATTCGCATTGGATGCGAGCATTGTAACTAGGGGATATGCAAGTGCTGTAAAAGGGCTTAGCGTAGTCTCTCAGGAACAGAGTGACTGATCATCTTACCTAGCTATTTTTCTAAATAGCCTATGATTGTCACATGAGTGTGGGTTTAAATGATTAGCCCATTAATGACGCTTTGGGCTAGTGGGAGATTGTTGGACATGCGAGCCCACGGCGAGCCATTATGCAATAAATGTTATTGTGAATATCATTCCTTGATCTGAAATGAAGAATAGATAATTTTCATAATAGGTCCCTAACGAATCCTCATTCATCACTCTTTATTATTTTATTTTAGCTAAAAACCTTTGCAAAACACCATGTATATGTTTGTAAATAGAATAAATTATCAAAAAGCATGCACTGTGTAAATACCAATAATTAGCATGTTTTTGTGCAAAAATAAAAGAATAAAGAAATACAGAAAAAGAAGGAAATATTTAGAATAAATATTGAGCGACCTGAACCCAAGGGAGGGCTCAATATGAGAGCTTGACCGCAAAATAAAATAAGTAGAGAGAGATAGGGCCATTCATCATTGTTTCAAACCCTCTCTTAGTGTATATATTTTATCTCCCAAAAATAAAAATATTTATGTGTTTCTCACAACTTGTGTATATATATAAGAAAAATAAAATAAAAACAAAAATAAATAATTTCTCTCTCCTCATTGTATATATACCATGTATATAAGAATAAAGGACCTATTTATTTCACCCGTGTAAATAATTAATAAAAATCAAATAAAAATTATTTTATATCCCAAAATTATGGTGTAAATAAATAAAATATAAAATTAGGATAATTGTACATAAATAAAATAATTAAACATAAAAATAAAAAATACATAAGTACCTATACCTATATATAATATAATATAATGTATATACATAATTTATTTTTCAAAAAAAATAAATAAAAATATCAAAAAATACTTTGAAAATAAATAAACATTTTTCATTTTGAAAATATTTTGAAATAAAGCCATTTACTATTTTTAATTTAATTTCCAAATATTTATGAAGTGGCGCTTCCTGATTGGTCCACGGGGATATTGCCCCCCGGTCAACTCGCCCCCCTGGACCACTCTGCTTCGCGGACCTCGTCTCGACCTGATTTCTCCCATTTATGCAGACGTGATCCATCTCCCATTTACCCAAACCCCGGGCTCCGATTGCAGCTCCTTCATCCGAGATTCACGCCCGAGGTTCATCTTAGGGACCTGTGCATCGATCCGCGCACTCTTCTCCCACCTTATCGAACCTGCACCTGTATATAACAATCGCTCCAGCCGCATTCCTCCGCACCTTTGTCTCCTGTCTTCGACCCCAGTGATGAACCTCCATTTCATCACCTTTATTCTATCATTTTGGCCTCAAAAACCCCAACAAATGCATGTAAAAAGCATCAAATTGTATATAATAGCATTCATGATTCATTGTATTAATTACACATTAAATAAGATTCTTAATGTCAAAATTATAGAATAAAGAGGAGAAAAGAAAAAGGAATAAAATATTGCAAATATTTTATGACCCAAACCCCGAGACCAAGGCCAGTATGGTATTGGTCGACAAGGAATAAAGTAGGGGGAGATAAGGGCCAGTGTACAATAAATACCTCATTTATTTATTCATTCATTTATGCATTTTTGACACCTATTTTGTACATACTTATCTATTCATCAAATAAAGAAACTTTGTACATGAAAGTTGTTGATAATAATGTAAATAAAATTACAAAATTGAGTTTGTGTAAAAATAATACTCAGTGTGCATTTTATACACAAAATAAAAAGCCAAAATCTCAACTTCGCAGACCCATATCTTGCTAATAAAAACTCAAAATCAACCAAACTCACCTTTAATTGTATATAGCATTCCAAGAACTATTTAATAAAATTGGTTTCATAATTTTTGGAGTCTATATGCAGAAGTTAGGTTTTTGGCCCTTCTTGTATATAGGATTGATTAAAATATTCTTTTTATTCAATATTCATTATTTTTATAAACTCATATTTTTAGAATTTTGTAAATAATGTATATAATGCATACACACATTAAAAGTAAAGGAAAACCAAAAATAATTTGTAAAATAAAATAAGTCTACAAAAATTCATAGACAAAATACCTATGCTATATATCTATACATAAATAAAAAGGATTTTATTCCTTGGTTCTTTTATTCTTTTATATTTTTTATAATAATGTATACATTATACATAACTCATTAAAAATACAAACCTAAAATAAAAATCAAGAAAATACAAATAATAAATTAGTTATACAAAATACATAGGTAAAAGACCTATAAGGATACCTACATATACCTATACCTATTTATTTAAAAATGTAAAAAAACTCCTAAAAATTAAATAAAAATACCTTTATACTCAGAAAAATAAATTATAAATTTATAAAATAAGTCAATAAAATAATAAAAGAAAATAAACAAATTAAAAATAAAATACCCAAAAATACATGTAAATACATACATATACACATTATTAAATTAAAACCATAATAAAACACTTCGAAAAATTCAATAAAAATCATAAATAAATACTAGATGAAATAATACACATTTTTTATTTTATAAGAAAAAATTAATAAAATCGTTTAAGGTGTCAAATAAATCAATCTCTAATCAGGTCTCCTATTTTGGCGGCTAGCGGCCGACGTGGACCAATCCCAGGCCGTCAACAGTTGACCGCTCGGTCAACTACTTCCCCAGCCGCCCGATGTGACGCAGCCTGTCTCTTCGCCCGTCTTCTCCCATTTTTCCCGGGCACACCATCCATCAATCGACGATGCTTCCTTCACAAGAATTACTCCCTAATCATCCATGATGCCCGCCAAAATCTTAGATCAATTAGATACTCATTGGATCAGCCAATAATCGTCGGTCAATAAGGCTACTCGCCAATGTCTATAAATAAGTAGCTCCGCCTCCTTCCTCGAATTTGGCCACTTTTAATCCGATCTCAAGCCTTGATTCTAGTCCTAGGACATTCCTCGTGACAGGGGGGGTGAGCTGGTGCCTCGGATCGGCCGGAGGGAGGAGAGTTTTGTCGCGGCGGAGCTCCGACATCCGCCCTGCTCCCTGGAGCCCCCAAGGTATAAGAGCTGTATTGATGTATCTCAATTCCTGGAATTCAATGTTTCAACCATGTGGGGTGCTGTTTAGTCCCACATCGTGGAGAGATAAAACTGGGACTTGGTTTATATGTGGGAAGTCCTGAGACTAGTCTGGAAACAGAATAGAGAGGACTTTAGACCACATCGCATGCACGCACGCGCGCGTCGCGCCGGGCCGGGCGCGGCGCGGCGGCGGTGACGGCGTGGCAAAGACCGAGTCGGTTTTGTAACCGCGTGTTTTGAATTCCAAGGCCAACGCCCCATTATCTTCTCACGAAACGTAACCGCCCGGACGCCTTTAAGTATCTCTTAAAGTGTGTGGGTGTGGGTTACGAACATCCATTCTATTCCTTCTCAGCGCCCTTCTCTCTTTGGAGGACGCCCTTTCCTCTCTCGATCTCGGGTTTCGTCTACGGATGTGGCTTTCGAGGACGCTCAAGCACGGTGTGCACCGTCGACGAGCGTGGACCGTCGGACCCTGGGAGCGGCACGCCAAGGCTCTGTGCGCCGGTAAAGTGGGGGCGCTGTCTCTCTAAGGGGAGTCCTACAACAGGACGCTTCGGTTGTGATTTCTAACTCTACTCTTTCTTTGTCGCATTGTTTGTGATGGCGGTTTTCGGTTTTTTCCCTTGCTTGTATATGCGTATAACTTTAATACGGATATTTCTCTTATCATTGTTAACCTGGATTCATACATATGAAATTCTGTTCTGGAAATCTGTGGTAAATCGGATTTTGGTATGTATGCTAATGACGGTTTTGTCAACAATCTTAGAGAGACAATGTTATAACGTGATAAGAAAAATGTCGGATTTGAGGTTTCGGTCTCGTGTGGATTTCACTGGTATGCCAGAGAAATTCGGGGGTCAGAATTTCAAGCGTTGGCAACAACGCATGAAAATCTGGCTGACCACGATTGGCCTGATTTCGGATCTGGAAACCGAGTGCCCTAAGTTATCTGAACAAAATCCGGATCCTGAGGCGGTTAAGATGGCGAATGCGTGGAAAGAACATGACCGTCTGTGTCATGGGTGCATTCTTACTGCACTATCGAACGTTCTGTTCGATGTCTATGGCGCATCCACCAAGACCGCTAAGGATCTGTGGGAGGAACTGGACAACAAATACAACACGGAAGATCTGGGTATTGAAAAATATTCAGTATCCAAGTTCCTGAAATTTCAGATGGTTGAGGGAAAATCGGTTTCGGAACATGCTCATGAGTTTTTGTTGTTGCTCCATGGGTTAGCCGAGGCAGAAATGAAACTTCCTGAAAAGTTTCAAGTTATGTCGATTATTGAGAAATTTCCCAAGTCCTGGGAAGATTTTGGGATGTCCCTAAAGTATAGGAAGGGGAAAATTTCTCTAGACGATTTAATGGTCTCAATAGCTATTGAAGAGGAGCATAGGAAACAAAAACCTATGATGCTTGTAGACGTGAACCCTAAGGTTAATGTGATAACCACAAAAGGAAACATTGCTAAAGGAAAAAAATAAGAAACTGAAAGCCAAGAGAAAAATTCAGAAAAAATCAAAGAACAAACCTTGTTGGCAGTGTGGACAGGTTAGACATTGGAAGAAGGATTGCCCTTCTCTGAAGACCCAACAGAAGTCTACGGATGTCGTTCCTCAGGCTCTTGTGCTGACTGAGGGAGGCGGGCCCGGTGAGGGGTATGTCCCAGTGAACCCTGAACTCTACTTTGTAAACGAGCCTAATGAGTGGCTTGTTGATACAGGTGCAAATGTCCACATTTGTACTGACAGAACATTCTTTGTATCTTATCAGGCTTCAGCCGGTGGTACAGTAATGATGGGGAACAGATCTGCAGCCAAGGTGCTTGGGTCCGGACAAGTCGAGCTGAAATTCTCAACTCGACGAGTTTGGACTTTGCGCAGGGTGCTGCACGTTCCTGATATTAAGAAGAATGTTTTGTCTGGTTCTTTATTAGTTAGAGAGGGTTTTCAATTAGACTTTAAATGTAATAAAGTAGTTTTCTGAGACATGGTGTTTTCTTTGGAAAAGGATATTTGGCTGATCATGATCTTTTATTTAGAATAAGATGTGATATTGATAGTTCAGTTAATAATATTTCTGGTTTTGATTCTTCTACTTATATTGTTTCAAATATTGAATCTACTGATTTATGACATGCTAGGCTAGGACACGTGAATTTCAATTCTATGAAAAGAATGATGAAACTTGACATGATTCCTAATCATACTACAGACAAACTCACCAAATGTGAAATGTGTGCTCAAGCTAAGTTGCCTAGAAAGCCTTTTCATTCTGTGAATAGGGAAACTGAAATTCTAGACTTAGTTCATTCTGATATTTATGAGTTGGTGGTGTGATGACTAGAGATAACAAAAGATATTTTATCACCTTCATAGATGATAGCAGTAGATACTGTTATGTTTATCTGCTTAAAACTAAGGATGAAGCCTTAGAAAAATTTCTTATTTTTAAGAATGAAGCAGAAACACAAGTCGGGAAAGTAATTAAACGTCTAAGGTCAGATAGGGGTGGTGAATACACATCTAAGATATTTGATGAACAATGCAAACTATTTGGCATAGTTCATGAGGTCACTGCACCATATTCACCACAGTCCAATGGAATAGCAGAACGAAAGAATAGGACCCTAACTGATATGGTCAATGTATTTTTACAAAGTTCTGGGCTACCATCTTACATGTGGGGGGAAGCTTTGAATACGGCCTGCCATATTCTGAATAGAGTTCCCTTAAGGCATAAAGATAAGAGTCCATTTGAACTTTGGAGAAATAGGAAGCCAAGCCTAAAATATCTTAAAGTGTGGGGATGCCTGGCTAAGGTCTTAGTCCCAAAACATAGGAGAAAGAAGCTTGGACCCAAAACAGTTGACGCGGTCTTCTTGGGGTATCTGGAAAATAGTTATGCCTATCGATTCGTAGTAATTCGGTCTGAGATCACAGGCATAGATACTAATACTATTGTTGAACTTCGTGATGCTACGTTTTTTTAGGATATTTTTCCAATGAAAAAAGGGATTCCTGAAAATCTGACCAGTGACGTAGCCTCAACATATGGTTCTATTCCACAACAAATAGAAAAGATGTCAAATGTGGGGGTTGGCTCTTCTGAACCCAATGAATTTTTGGAGGATGTTGAACCTAGACGAAGTAAGAGACCTAAGATCGCCAAGGATTTAGGTAGCGACTTTGTCTCCTACCAAATCGAGGGTGATCCTCCCACATACAAGGATGCCATGGCTTCTACTGAAGCAAGGCATTGGAAGAACGCTATTAAATCTGAAATGGATTCGATCATTTCAAATGGCACGTGAGAATTGGTCGATCTACCTCCTGGGTGTTCCACCATAGGAAGCAAATGGGTATTCAGAAGAAAACTTAGACCGGACGGATCCATAGAAAAATATAAGGCAAGACTTGTAGCCAAAGGTTTCAAACAAAAAGAGGGTATTGATTATTTTGATACCTATTCTCCTGTTACTAGAATGACTACGATTCGGATGCTCATTGCGTTGGCCTCCATACATGATCTCACAATTCATCAAATGGATGTGAAGACTGCCTTTTTATATGGTGATCTTGAGGAGGAGATCTATATGGACCAACCTGAGGGATTCGTAGCATCTGGTAATGAGAGAAAGGTCTGTAAGCTTGTAAAATCTCTTTATGGATTAAAACAAGCTCCGAAACAGTGGCATGACAAGTTTGATAAGACTATCCAGTCTTATGGCTTTATTGTTCATGAATCCGATAAATGTGTGTACTCTATGATTAAAGGTGATATGGTTGTTGTCTTATACCGATAGTGGAAGAAACCAAGAGGTTCTTGAGCAGTAAGTTTGAGATGAAGGACTTAGGAGTTGCTAATGTGATTTTGGGGCTCAAATTGATTAAATCTACTAATGGGATAGTTGTGTCTCAGTCACATTATACTGAGAAGGTTCTTGAAAAATTTGGCTATCAGAGCTGTAAATCTGTATGCACTCCTTATGATTCATCTAAACCCCTCTGCAAGAACAAGAGTGGAGTACCTGTAGCACAGCTACGATATTCCCAGATTATAGTAAGCTTGATGTATCTTGCGAACTGTACTCGACCTGATATTTCATTCACGGTCGCAAAGTTAAGTAGATATACGAGCTATCCTGACCGTACCTTAAGGGTACTACACTTCTTGGACTGCATTATGGTAAATATCCTCCTGTCTTAGAAGGATATAGTGATGCAAGTTTGATAGGACAAATGGAGGACTCCGGGAGTAACGGTGTGACTGGGTATATATTTACCCTTGGAGGTGGTGCAGTCTCCTGGAGGTCTGTGAAACAGACCATCTTGGCTCGGTCTACTTTTGAGGCAGAGCTGTGTGCTTTGGACACAACAGGTATAGAGGTTGAATGGCTTAGGGAGCTTCTCTCTGAGATGCCCATGGTGGGTAAGCCGATATCGGCAATTTCTTTACATTGTGATAACATGACTACTATTGCAAAGGTAAAGAGTTCAAAGTACAATCAGAAAACAAGAAGACATATCCAAGTTAGATTTAAGTCTATTAGGGATTTGGTGTCTTCTGGAGTGATTGCTGTGGAATTTGTTGGTACCAAAGATAACACGGCAGATCCACTTACAAAGGGACTTGATAGATCTTTAGTCCAAAAATCCAGACTTGGGATGGGGCTGAAACCCACTGAGAGTTTACCCGCAGTAGCAACCCAACCTAAATGATTGGAGATCCCACAAAATAGGTTCAATGGGAAAACAAGCTGTAAGGGGAACTGGTTGGCACTCAATATGCAATGCTTTGCATGTGAGTCCTATCCCTGAAAAGTCGAGTGCCTGAAAACTGCAGGAAAAGGTTGAGCATTATGCTCTTAATGGATTCAAGCTTTTATAAGCAGGATGTGAGCAGTGCATCCTTGGAGAATGCCACCTATATGAGTATTTCTGTGGGCCGCAGATAAAGGATGAGGGTTTATCCTTAATATACTCATGAAACAGGGTAGGGTGCATGGCCATTAATAGCACCTAAACCAGAAGATTGTCACCATAGACCTCACTCTGTTGTTACCACTCGATACCATTACATCAAAGGATTAAAGTTCAAGACTTAGTTCACTTTATTCCTGTGATGGTGAAAGGGGATAACTCAGGTAGAGGTTCAAACCGGAAGGTACCTTTACTAAAAGCAGAGTGTGGAAACCCGAGATCCTTGGCTCTTTGTGTTTCAACAGTGAATTCGTGGGGGATTGTTGGAATTAACGGTATTGGGATAGTTTGATGCAATTTGATGGTCAATATCAAGTTGTATTGATGTATCTCAATTCCTGGAATTCAATGTTTCAATCCTGTGGGGTGCTGTTTAGTCCCACATCGTGGAGAGATAAAACTGGGACTTGGTTTATATGTGGAAAATCCTGAGACTAGTCTGGAAACATAATAGAGAGGACTTTAAACCACATCGCACGTACGCACGCACGCACGCGCCGCGCGCGCGCTGCGCCGGGCCGGGCCGGGCGCGGCGCGGGCGCGGTTGCAGCTGCGGCTGCGGCGTGGCGCGGCGTGGCAAAGACCGAGTCGGTTTTGTAACCGCGTGTTTTGAATTCCAAGGGTAACGCTCCATTATCTTCTCACGAAACGTAACCGCCCGGACGCCTTTAAGTATCTCTTAAAGTGCGTGGGTGTGGGTTACGAACATCCATTCTATTCCTTCTCAGCGCCCTTCTCTCTTTGGAGGACGTCCTTTCCTCTCTCGATCTCGGGTTTCGTCTATAGAGGTGGCTTTCGAGGACGCTCAAGCACGGTGCGCACCGTCGACGAGCGTGGACCGTCGGATCCTGGGAGCGGCACGCCAAGGCCCTGTGCACCGGTAAAGTGGGGGGCACTGTCTCTCTAAGGGGAGTCCTACAACAGGACGCTTCGGTTGTGATTTCTAACTCTACTCTTTCTTTGTCGCATTGCTTGTGATGGTGGTTTCCGGTTTTTTCCCTTGCTTGTATATGCGTATAACTTTAATACGGATATTTCTCTTATCATTGTTAACCTGGATTCATACATATGAAATTCTGTTCTGGAAATCTGTGGTAAATCGGATTTTGGTATGTATGCTAATGACGATTTTGTCAACACAGATGTGGTGACAAGCCCGAATTATTTTATCTCAGGCTCTGTTTGGTTGGAGAATAAGCCCTGGAATAAGGGGTCAATTATCCTTCCGACATGGTTTCCAGTGGTACGACTATTCCCCATTATTCCATCTTATTTCACTCTTATTCCTATCTTTATCCCACCTTACCTACCTTTATTTCACCTTATTCTCCTTATTCCTATCCTCCAGCCGAACAAAGAATAGACCCTTATTCTCCTTATTCCCCATCCTTATTTCTGCTTATTCCCGGACCGAACGGACCCTCAGGGACAGCAACTTAGCATCGGTATTTGTATCTAACATTATATATTTGAATCCAATATCAGCCTTATCGTATCAAGATAGACAACGTTCAAATCTTAAAAATTATTGCAATAGGTGGAACTGTATTCTTATGAAAGTCCATGGGGAATTATTTCTATAAGAATTTCCACCCAGGCAGGAAGAAGAGGAGAAAATTATAACCATTCTCATTTATCTTCTTAATTACTCTCTACTCCCGTGATCAGATATCTCTTTATCCTTTTCAATGAGTCTCTCACATATGATCGGACGAGCTTACTGAAGATTGATAAATAAGGTCTGCTATTTTTCATGCGGTTATGCCTATTTGTCCTCTCAGTTGCAGTCATTGGGTCAGAGTACCAGGGAGAGCTATCATGTCATATACAAGATAATCAGATATCAGCCAGGCATGGAACCCAGCAAAAGGTCAATTGTGGCAGCATGCAGCAGACAAGTTTCGTGAGGATCTCAACTCTATTAATAATCACAAAGTGAAGAATCGAGATTCTGCTACAGGAGCACGAGTGCTGCCCAAAACTGACGTCAAAACACTCTAGCATCATAAGCGCAGGGCAGCAAAAAAGGCTCAGCTTGCTACAAGGAGGGGAACCATCCTAAAACGCATCAAGCATGCCCCCACCACCAGGGATTGGCTCGTAGCGGAGAGCCAAAGGAATTGAAAGGTGAGATTTGAAAGACCTCGAGCATGTCTGAAGCCCAAACCCCGCTTAGTACCCCATACGATGATGTGACTGACAGTAGGGGTGTCCATGGGGCGGGTACCCGCCCCATTTGATCGCGACCCGTCACTCCGTCCCGTTGGTATTGGGTCACGGGTCGACTCGCCCCATTCAAATGGGTACCCAATTGCAACGGATATCCGGTTAATGCCAATAGATGTTGTCTACCCACGGGTACCCGCGGGTACCCGTGGAGATAAAGAGAGATACTTCAAGTGAAAGGTGACATATATTAAAATGCAAACGATATGTCCAACTATGTATATTTGTATCTATATCATATTCATAATGATAATGTCGGATACGAAAATCTAAATGGTACGGAATGCATTCAAATAAAGATATATAAACATAGATAAATAAATTAATGAGGATGCATATATTGTAAACCATATAAATACATGCAATTGGAAGGAATACTATCGAATAGGATCTAATAATGACACATTCATATAGGTTCATCGTCATAATGAATCAAATACAGATAAACGGGATGTATATATATAGGGTTAAATGGGGTTGCCCCCTAGAGGGAGCTAACTTGGCTCCTCCCACGTCATTTCGCCCGATTTTTTTTATTTTTTTGAAAATTTCTTATGTGAATATTCATCATTATATCCATATATTATGCTATTCAAATTTCGTGCGAAATAGAGACTCCTACGGCTTCCATCCAGACAGTCGTTTTTTAACGGTAACAAAATTGCTAAAAACGACCCTTCTGGATAGAGGTCGTAGGAATCTCGGTTTCGCGCGAAATTTGAATGACATAATACAAGTATATATTGATGAAAATCCACGGAGGAAATTTTCAAACAAAATAAAAAACCAGGCAAAATAGCACGAGGGGAGCCAAGTTAGCTCCCCCCATGGGTGCAGCCCCATTTTACCTATATATATATATAATCTAAGGACAACATGACAAACAATATATATGTATATATTACTATTTGTAAATGGCTATATTAATTATCATCGCAGAAGGTTATCATGATGTGTGTGCGCGCTCTTATGTGTGCGCGTGGACGTGGGCGCATGCGCGTGCACATGGGCATGTTCGTTTGCATGGACACGGACTCTAGATGCACGTGTGGGTCAGTGCGTGCCTGAGCGTACGCGAGTGTTTGTGCGATACAATTCATATTCAATTGTATTCATTATCATCATATTTCGATGCTAGGATGTATGCATGTCAATTTGGATCGTATCCGATTCGTTATCATATATGTTAGTTCAAATTTTGATATATATATATATATATATATATATATCGATTTCAAAATTGATACATATATGAGCCCTCCCATACATATAAATTTATTCTTATCTATATAATTTCAATTCTATTATTTTTTCTATCTAATTTGCATCCATTTCATACCGCTATTCATTTTTAATGATTCGGTAATATGTTTTCTACATTCACCAATATTTGTATCCACATCCATTTCTATATTTTTAAAATAGATAAGAATAATGTAACATCCATATTGAGATTTGTATCTAACCATTTGCTTTTTTGTGAATCAATTGATAGTGGAAACTTCCAACTGGATACCTGCGGGTACCCATCGGGTTTTTATATGGGGCATGAATCATGACATTGCGGGTATCCGAGCCATCATTTTCAAACGAGTACCCGTGGGTTTAGGGTCAAAATGAACGGGTCGGACCGGGTACCCATTGAACCGGATATTTTTGAACACCCCTAAGTGACGGTGTAATGCTCAAAACTGGATTCATTCGAGATTATGGTTTCTAAGTGTGAAGTTATGATCAATCATTTTCAATTCCGTTGGTCAGCATGGTGGGATTCTGTTATTTCCAAAACTAAACTTCCCCTTGAAAACCTACCACCCCACCTACCATCTGCTGCTGCTCCATAGCTCACACAGTCCACAAATCCAGATTCAACTGGTCAAGACAGTGTCTTAACTTTAGGACTCCTACATACAGTCCGCTTGATTCAGACTTAGCTCACAGAGACAAACTCTTACCATGTGTATCCAGGTGCAGTCCCCTGATCCAGAATGAAGCTTGTCAAGACTTGTTCTTACCCTTTGCACCCAAACACAGTCGACTGAACGAAACACACCTCATCATGACAAGTACTAGTCCTCACCTCATAACCCTTTTGAGCACTGACGACAACAGGATTACATCTAAATTCACAATGCATATCAGGATCAACATGTACAACTTCACTGAACACAAACTTCTGGATGCAAATTACTCGTACTATACCCTCAGGATTGCAAAATGGACTCCTTAAGACCATGTTTGAAACCTTGATTAAAAAAATTATACTTCGCTTTCAAAACCACTCTCTCCAGACATCTAAGATTCAAAATACCTTATCTACATGTTGGATTATAGTGACTGAGAATTCTGCTCTAAAACTGTCTAACTTTGCAGAACTAATTAAATAAATATTAGTAAGAAAAAATTTAAAAAAATCCCAATAAAATGGAAGGTAAAATTTGTACATCATGTTGCAAATTGCAGGAACTCTCTCAAGGGAAAATAAGACAAGAAGCTTGAATTGAAGAATATAACTCAATGCCGCCCTTAAGAGGAAATAAATAGGGTCTTTCACCACCAATGGGGGAAGAAAAAGCATGCATGTCATAGAATTAGCATGGACAGCTCCAAGTCTTGTTTATGCCTCCTGGAATAATCAGATATCCCATTATGACTCAAAATATAGCGGATTATTATAGTTAACAAATATTTAGAGCATCTAACCAAGATGATCTCACCACAAGTTCCAAAAGGGGATTGAAAACAGGTCACGAAAAGGTAAAATCATTTAAGATCTCTAAACAATTAAAACAATTTCACAATACTAGAACTGAATCCGCATCAGCAGATATACAGTTTGGGAATAGGATGGAGATTGGTCAATCAAAAACTCACATCAATACAGGACTTGACCCACCACGCGGACCAGTTAATGGGAAAGGAGATTATGACTAAGCAGTGCAAGAAAAACTTGTGATCTCAACATAGTTACTGAATGGCAACACATGTATGAAATTTTGACGAAGTAACCAAGATGCTGTATATTACTTAACATATGGGAACCGCAGGCACAAGAAGCATATCAGAAGTCATGAACGAACAGGAAATCCCATACAGCATAACAGATTATATGCAATATAGCCAACATTTCAGTGTGAATACGTAGGAATACATCAATATAATGAGACAGAAAAGGCAAATCCCCCATGGAAGCTTAATAGTTTACATTCCCCATTCAGAAAGCATTTAATCCATCCATAGCTCAAATCATTTGAATGTGTATACCAGAATGTTTGTCTTCTGACACTAGCTAAATCTATATTATAGACAACAGTCCTCACCCATACCCACTTTTCCTATATCCACACCCATACCCACTTTTCCTATATCCACTTATCTGAAGTCTCTTCATCCAACCAGGTCAATAAACTCAACTTATGCTGTTACTCACGAAGACGAATTTCCTCCCAATGCTGCTACTGATGATGACGAATTCACATCGTTGCAATCGGTAGGCATTTTCATCATTAGATTATCAACAAAATCAGAACTCTAGAGCACTCATGATACAGAACTAATCCATGTAGCTGAAGTGGGGATACTGTGTTATTAAACCCAATATTTTAAAAACTAGACTTGACCGGTCAATCAAACATATTGAACCAAGTTCTTGTTGACGCAGCTGGCCTTACCATTGGAATTTTTTCGGAAAAAATAAACTGTGGAGAAGAGAGACGAATGAGATATCTATTACATAGGATTAGGGTCTCTTATATAGAGAGAAAACCCTATAGAGTACAAGAGGAAAAATACAGAATTACTCCCGAAGGGTTACGGAACCCGAAGGGTTACGAACATAAATGTAAATATAATAACTCTAACACCCCCCCCTTAAGTTGGAGCATATCGGTCGATCATGCCCAACTTGGATACTAAGTACATGAGGCGCTTCTTGGAAGAGCCTTTGTGAGGATGGTTGCAAGTTGAAGTTTATTTGAGACGTGTGGAGTGTTGATTCATCCTCCACGTATTGCATCACGAATGAAATGGCAATCAACTTCAATACGGTTTGTCCACGCATGGAAAACTGGATCGGTAGCGATGTATGTGGCAGACTTGTTGCAGTATAAGGTTACACGAGTGACGACTGGCATGCCAAGTTCTGTTAGGAAAGAGACAAGACATGTGATCTCACAGGTGGCCTGAGCCATTGCCCTATATTCTGCTTCCGCACTGGATCTGGAGACTATTGTTTGCTTCTTGCTTCGCCAAGTGACAAGGTTATCCCCAAAAAACATGGTGTATCCTGTAATGGATCGGCGATCCTCAGGAGAGCTAGCATAGTCAGAATCTATATAGGAGGAGATATTAATGTGCCCATTCACCCCATAAAGGAGTCAACGTCCGGGAGATTCCTTAAAATATCGAAGGATCAAAAGAACATCCTATCAGTGACTGTAAAGAGGCTTCTCCATATGCCGATTGGCTCTTCTCACAGCATATGACATATCTGACCTAGTGACAATGAGATAGAGTAATTTTCCCACTAAGCTTTTGTACTGTGTTGCATCCTCAAAAGCCGGATCAATAAAATGCTAAATATTTTCACTTCTGCAGGGACGCCAGACGGCTTGCATCCAAGTAGTCCTACCTCAGTCAGAATATCGAAGCAATACTTCCTCAGTGAAAGATGGAGCTCCTCAGTAGTGTGTATCACCTCGATGTCAAGAAAATAACGAAGTTGGCTGAGGTCTTTCGTGACAAAGACCTTCTGGAGGAAGGTCTTGGTCTCCTGAATATTGTTTATATCATCTCTTGTGACAACCATATCATCAACATAGATGGCAAGAATGGTCGTGCCAATAGACCGTCGTCTAACAAAGATAGAGTAGTCAGATGGTGTTATCTGAAAATCAAGTGTATTGATCTACGTAGCGAGCCTGTCAAACCATGCCCTAAGACTCTAGTTCATGCCATAAATGGCCTTGCATAGTCGACGTACATGCTCCCCCTTGACTACATACCCTGGCGGTTGCATCATGTAGACCTCCTCAAGATCACCATAAAGAAAGGCGTTCTTCACATCAAGTTGATAAATGCATGGCCTCAAATTTCAGCGAAATTCGGTCGAATTTCTGTCGAATAATGATATCCAGTCGAAATCGAAATTTGACCGAAATGATCGAAATATGGGGAACCTAGTACAAAAAATTGACCGAAATTTCGATCGAAATTCGACCGAATGTCTATTTCGGTCGATCATCGTAATGGTGATCGAAACCGACATTTAGGACCTTAGATAAATGGGTCAGGCGTTGTTGGAAGCAACAGAGAGAATGGTACGTATCGGCCATATACTGGCAATGAGCGAGGTCTCAAAATAATCAACTCCAAAGGTTTGTGTGAAACATTTGGCAACAAAACTGGTTTTCAACCTGTCAGTAGAACCATCAGGCGACTGTTTGATCGTGAAGACCCATCGATAAGCCACAGGGCAAACCCCCTCCTCTCATGGAACAAGATCCCACGTGCCCCGTGAGGTAAGTGCATCCATCTCCTCATCCATGGCATGTTGCCAACCATGATCCGGCATTGCACCGAAATGATCTCATGGAATAGAAATATCATTTAGAGCATCTGCAAAACACTTGTCACAGCTAGATAAACCATCCGTAGAAATAAAATGTGGCATGGGATGATACGTACATTGCCTTTTTTGCTTGCATAGCTATAAGAAGCTCCTCAGGTACATCCGGAGCAGCAGTAGTTGGAGCACTCGATGTGGTCATATCATCCTACATAAAAAGGACAGGCAAAGATACAGACACTGGTGTAGAAGGTATAGAGGTATGCTGGCGAGTATAGACGATTGGTGGAGGGAGGTCCAGAGATATGTCACTCACAATCTGTGTGAAATAACTTGTTTACTCAAAGAAGGTGACATCAACAGATACATAGTATTGACGCCCAACAGGATCATAGCAGCGATAGCCTTTCCGGTACGAGAGTACCCAAGAAGACGCATTTGATGGCACGAGAGGATAATTTTTCAGTTGCATGAAAGTTATGAACCATGCAACTGAAAACAGATGAAGGAGCATGGTTGATGAGATATGGGAAAAGAAGGCTCAGTAGGGTAAAGGAAAATGGAGTTGCCCCTCCGAGAACATATGAAGGAGCACGGTTGATGAGATAAACTGCAGTAAGGATAGCATCCCCCAATATTGTTTAGGAATACTCATTTGACTAAGAAGAGATCTGGCAACATTCAGCAAGTGTCGGAGTTTCCTCTCAACTATACCATTCTGTTGTGAGGTATATGGAAATGATGTTTGATGAACAGTTCCCTGGGACGCAAAGAAAGAGGTCAAGTCATGTCGGGTAACTCAAGAGCATTGTCAGTACGAATGATCTTAATAATGCTAGAAAAGAAGTTTTAACATATTGAAAGAAATTTCTTGATTAATCTCCAAACACTTCTTTATGAGATATACCCAAGAAGATTGATTATAATCATCAACGTAAACTATAAAATAACGATGACCATTTAATGTGCGGATCAGACAAAGTCCCAAAACATCACAATGAACTAGATGAAAAGCAACAGTACTACGAGACTCGGTACAAACATGAAACAAAGCTCGATGGTGTTTCCCGAACTCACACGCCTCATACTGAAAGGGCATCAAAGCAGAGTTCAGAAAACATCATGGAGATGGCCTTGGTAGAGGGATGCCCAACCATAGGAGCGGGTCTTCGGAGATGGACGCAACTCTAACAAAATTGGAGTCCGAGGTATAACAAGATAATATAGGATGTTCTTCTCATGACACCCACCAAAAATTTACCTTGTATGAATGTCCTAGAAATAACAAGACTCATCAAATATCACACAACAATGAAGCTCAACATAAAGCTAGTGAACTGACAGCAAACTAAGAGGAAAATCAGGAGCATAGTGAACCCCAGAAAGTAAGAGCTTGGAAAAGAATTCCATAGTTCCAAGGTAGTAATCAGTGATTGAGTCCCATTAGTGACTCGAACTGACTTCACGGAGGTAGATGGTATGGAGGAGGTGCACAGAATATCTTCTCCAGTGAAATGAACAGAGGCAATGTAATCAATAATCCAAGTTGGAGCAGGAGTGATAGAAGAGTTGGCTATTGTACCTGAAGGAGTAGCCATGGCAGCAATGGTGGTGTTACTAGTTGTAGTAGGCCCCGGGGTCTGAAGGATTTGCATCAGGCAGGAGTAATCCGCGTCATTAAGATGAACAATCTTATCACTGAAGGTTGTTATAGGCAATGCCTCTCCCACATCATAGGCATCCTCATAGGCATTATTGGTGTGATAAGAAGGTACGCCAAACTTCTGCCAGCTGTGTTCAGTCGGGTGGTTCCACCTACTACAGTGAGTGCATGTGGTAGTATAATCTCGCCAACAGCCACGATCAAATTCATGGCATCGTCCAGATTCCCGTCAACGGCAACGACTTGAATCACGACTGTGTCCTCGTAAGCCGTATCTGCCTCCTCGCCCAGATGAGGCGATGCGTGTAAAGTTCTCTGTTGAAGGTAAGACTAGAGGTCGGCCAGCAGATGTCTCGAGTTCCTCAAGTCGGCCAAAGATGGCCTTCATCGTTGGCAATGTATCTAATATAAGAAATTGCTCCTTCGCTGCATGGTATTTAGAATGCAGGCCATCAAGAAATCGATATACCTGCCAGTCAAAACGTTTTTGTATTTGTTTGGTGCAACATGAGGGCCGAAATATTGCAAGCTCCTCATACAGAATGGAGAGATGTCTGTAGTACTCGATGACGATGGAATCACCCTGAGATGTCGACCAGATTCTCCTATAAATATCTGCAAGGTGTGACTTCATCTTCTGTGAGTATGTTTGCTCGAGATCCTCCCACATTTCCTTGGTCGTATTTTTGTAAAGGAGATTTAAGGCAATGTGAGCCTCAACATTGTTGGTCATCAAGTTGATAACCAAGTAGTTATCTTTCTGCCAGTTGTTGTACTCTTTGTCCTTTTCATCTAAAGGATCTTTAGTCAGAATGCAGAGTTTCCTCTAACCACTAATGAACGCCATAAAATATCGAGACCAGAGCACATAATTTTCTATGCCCTTGAGTTTGATAGTAGTGCATTGTGATATAATATTCATGGCCAAGGGTTTTGTCTTGATAAAAGAAAGTGCCATGATGGTCTTAAAA
The DNA here is from genome assembly GCA_037367405.1 of Ottelia alismoides. Taxonomy (NCBI): domain Eukaryota; kingdom Viridiplantae; phylum Streptophyta; class Magnoliopsida; order Alismatales; family Hydrocharitaceae; genus Ottelia; species Ottelia alismoides. The sequence goes on from JAZKJV010006202.1 coordinate 61,857, forward strand.
TAGAAAGAAGATCATGTGATCAATTAAGGATGCATATAAGGACTAGAAAATGCCCTAAAACTTGTGTTGCCCGTGAAGAAGGGCTGAAAAACTCAATGAACAGCAGATCTAGAGGCATGGCAACGGTCTGGGATGAGTTTTGAATCTCCAAAGAGACCTACGGTACCCGTGGAGGGTAGTTGTGGGGTTGACGACCTTCGTAGGAGGTCCTAGAAGCGATGTGCAACACTAGCGGGAGGGTTGTGGGCCCCCTAGCAATGCTAGCAGCCTCTGTGGGAGGCTTGTTGGTGGTGCGAGGGGTGTGTGGGCCCCATGGAGGCACTAGCGGGCCTCCGTGGGTGGTTCCAGCAGCACTGGTGGGTGTTGGAGATGCTCCATTGGGGAAGAGCTGCTGCACTAGAGGCAATTGGAGGCCCTTGTGCGGGGCTCTAATTCAAGGAAGAGGGCACGCGCAGGCTTTTGGGAGACTTGAAGGTGGTGGTGGGGATTTTAGGTCAGAACCTCGATCTAGGACCGTTGCTCTGATACCATATGGAGAAGAGAGACGAATGAGATATCTATTCCATAGGGCTGAGGTTTCTTATATAGAGAGAAAACCCTAGAGAGTACAAGAGGAAAAATACATAATTACCCACGAAGGGTTACAAAACCCGAAGGGTTAAGGTTTACGGAACCCGAAGGGTTACGAACATAAATGTAAATATAATAACTCTAACACAAAACATGACGAAACTAAGCCAGCACTACAAAAAGGTTGTAGTGTTCACCATTACATATCTGAACTTCAGCACTACGAAAGAAGTCACCATTTCCGAATCTTCCAACCTTGACACATCTGGACTTTTCTCACAAACAACTACAAAAAAAGGTTGTGGTGTTCACCTTGTGGAGTGGAGTTATGTCACGTTGCCAATCAGTAAGAGAAGCTTGGGTGTTATCCGGCCAAATCATATGATGAGGCGTTGCTATAAAAATGGGTTCTTTGCATTTGGGGAAGAGATGATCGTTTACTCAGCCGTTTACTATGTACAATATATGATTTTGAGCCGGGTTGTGATAGACTCGAGGAAACTCTAGGCAAACTATGTACTTCAGATTTTTGAAAGACATTTGGACTTAGGTGGGTCTGTTAGGCTAACTTTTCTCTAGATTGTATTTCAGAAGACTCAAAAAAAACCCATCGAACTTTTGGCAGCAACCTTTGTTGGCAAGTGGGAAGTCCTTCAGGTTTCAGAAGGACAATAAGACTAAGGGACTGAGGATTAGGTTAACACTTCCCAAGATTGTATGATCTGACGTCAGACCAGGATTTGACTGCGGTCGCAATGTGGTCTGTAGGACTTTAGAACCAGTCTTTCTCATCCAAATTTTCAGACCAAATCTTGGTCAATTATTGGTTATTGATGAGAAGCCAAAGGACTTCGGCGGACGTGGAGAGGCCCGTAATCACTCGAACTACAGAACAGAACATTTGGCAATTTAAAACAAAAAATGTTATGTTAGGCAGTAGTGGTCGATGCGAGGATGCAACAATCATCAGCAAGGGTAATCTAGGAGTCCTCATGCTTCTGAGAATGAAAAGTTTTCCTTTGGTTGCAACGTCAAGGTCGCATTTATCAAAGGAGTTCGCATGAGGGGTTATGAATATGATGGATGTTTTATGTCCAAAGTGTTTGATATACTCAGAAGATAACGAATATCTGACATCTCTTCTTCCAGTGTCCCCCTCAAATGAGATTTGGAGTATGCTTTCTTTGCCATGACTAGATACGTCCTCGAGAATGCGGTCTGAGACTCAATACCTCAACCTGCTTCAATGCCGCAGCCGACTGCTTCAAGTAGGGAAGAAAACGAATATGAATATATTTGTATTCGATCCGTTATCGTATTCGTTTTATATAGATTTTGACATTCATATTCGTATTTGTTTTAAAGTGAATGTGAATATGGATATATTTTGACATTCAAGAATATTTGCATTCGTATTTGTATATACATTTAGTACATGAATGCAATCGTCGATTTATTTACAATTGTGTAACAAAATTTTATGATTGCATTCGCCATCGTTAATATAAATATTATGAGATGAATATATTTAGTATATATCTATTCTATGTGTAAACCATCGTATATATCTATTTTATGTGTAAACAAACCTAAACATGTATATTTTAGTTCATCTATAAAATATTTCTGTTATTACTCGTATCTGCTAGATTTATATTCATATTCGTTTTTAAGGATATGGTAACACATTTTTCACAGTCGTCATTGTTCGTATTCGCATTCATATTTGTATTTTAAAATGGATAAGGATATGATTATACCTATATATTCGTATATGTAACCGATTGTTTTCATCCGTAGCTTCAGGCCCCTTAAAGTTCTCGAGATGTTGTGGATCTCCCGCAATGGTGTCATCTTCAAAAAGATGTGAATAATGTTTCGCAACATGCAAAGCTCGTGTTTTTTGTGGTCGATCTAGTGTTGTAGCCGTTTATTACTAATGATAAAAGGCTATCTGGGTGTCCTACCTTGGGAACATCCCCATTTTTCTGTCTTCTAAAAAAAGAGTGACACATACCATCCAGCTGATACAGCATTGGAAAACCTTAAAACCTTGCATTATAATGTTTTCCATATAATCAATGGCATCTCACAGCTCGGACATATCATCCCCATATTCCTCAAATTCTGAAGCAACTGCCAATCAGGCACATCATCCCCCATAAACCAACCACCAGTCTGAGGTCTCTCTAAAGCACATGTCCACTTGACTCATCCTTCAACACATGGTATTAGATATCATGATAATATTGGTGATATGTTGCTGATATGTCGATCAATGAGAGGAAGTTTTCGATATTAGCATGTATACTTTTTTACAGTATATCGACCAATATCTCACCTATATCTCACAATATATCCGTATATTGGTCCAAATTTGAAGATTTCGATATAAAATTACCATATATCGGTTGATATCAATCGATACCATAGACATCTGACCAATAGTTCTGAATATCATCAATTTTTAACTTTTGGTAAATTTATTTGGATTTTACTTTTATAGCTACTCCATGTTTTAAAACCAAATTATGATTTATATATTGTGTACCCCCATTTTGAACGGAGGGCTTCGCCCCCCTTTGGAGTTAGAGATGAAACAAAGTTATAGATCTGATCAAGGAAGTCTGTGTACATATATTCTACATGTTACTATATCGATACTTAATAGTTGGCACTTAGTAAGTATTAGTAATATGGCGATATATTGATATCGCCATATAGTATTAGATATAGTGATATATCGGTGATATGTTGTTGATATGTCGATATCGATGAGAGGAAGTTTCGATAGTAGATTGTATACTTTTTTACGGTATATCGACCAGTATCTCATCGATATCTCACAATGGTATATTGGTCCAAATTTGAAGATTTTGATAGAAAATTACCATATATCGGTTGATATCAGTCGAAACCATTGATATTTGACCAATAGTTCTAAATATCATCAATTTTTAACTTTTGATCAATTTGTTTGGGATTTTGCTTTTGTAGCTACTCCACGTGTTATAACCAATTTATGATGTATATATTTTGTACCCTTGTTGTGAACGGAGGGCTTCACCCCCTTTTGGAGTTAGAGATGAAACAAATCTAGTTCTAATCAAGAAAAGTTTGTATACATAAATTCTGCATGTTACTATATTGATATATAATAGTTGACACTTAACAAGTATTAGTAACATGGCGATAACGAAATCACAGATCTAAAACATATTCCAATCGAATTTGATTTTTTTAGTTAATATATTAGGTTTTGTTTCTATTTCTACTCTATTCAAATCATCTTCTTTCATTCAAAATTATGATAATTATTAATGATGTTCTTTAAAAACTACATATTATTATGCACACTAGCTTGTTCGTTTGATATATGATGTGGCTCAAAATTGTCCATACATAATATATGATGTGATATAAAGATGATGTGTTAAATACACCACCCTGATTTCTCCAAGTTGTTATTGTTCGAACTCCATCGATTCATTTTTAATACCTCTCACTTGGTAGTAGTGATAGGTGCGATATAGTGTGTATTGTATCCTAAATACACCTCATTATTGCATATAAGTGTGTATTTATATGGCATTTATTGTATTAAAATTAGAATGATCTTAATTTGCAAAAAAAATTACACCATTTCTTATATTTCCACTATCGTCGAGATATCCTGACATATTCCTTTTCAGAATGACCTATGCGATATCGATATTTCGAGCCTCGACAGCATCAGATGCGGTAATATACTTGGCTTCAGTTGTCGAATATGTCGTGGTGTCATGCTCCTTGCTTCTCCAGCTCATAGCATCATCGTACAATATGAATCTAAACATGAGTTAGAGTTCCTATAATCCACATCGAATCGGAAGTTTGACTCTGGAGAGTGTTGAGACTCGGGGCACCGCTCTCTACCCCTTATGGGATCCTTCCTGTCCCACTCGGTGGGCAATGGCTCCTTCCCCGCCAAGGACGAGCAAAGCGGGTATCACATGGGTGGTGACCCCTCATACATGCACGTGGCGATGTTGTGGGAGGGGAATAGTGGTGGATAGGAGGTAGTCGTCGAAGAGGGAGCTCTCGTCGAAGCTTCTACAGCTGGATTGTCATTGAATTGAGAGGGGTCGAGGATGGTCGTGGTGGTTGTCGAGAGGAGCGCATATGTTTCATGGTTTGCATGTTGCTCCTTCATTTCAATTTGAGATAAGGGGAGCAAGGAAAGGAGAGATGAGGAAGTTTCGAGTGGACTTCATGAAGGTTTGGGCATCTGGTGGAGTGGCGAGATGGTAGTAACAAATGGACAAATAGTTCTAACACTTAAAGATCGCTACCTTCATGAACCAAGACAGACGTGATTTCTTAGGCACTTGAAGATGCTTTCCACTGACACTCTAGTGTTGTTCTTATATGGTAGTAACTTACCACTCCCATTGCATGGCAGTTATCCAGTGGTATCCACATCATGGAATACACGAGGCTTCCTACATTTGATGCATAGAGGTTTCCAATCATAGCCTTCTTATCCTCAACACTTTGAGGAAAGGCTTTATAAACCAAAAGGGACGGTTCAATTGTTTAAACTAACCTGAAGAAAAACGGTCCAACTAATCGATTTTAACTCAGAAAATAAAAACCAATCAAACCCAGGCCGGGCAAGCTTGACTTGATTGAAACAATTGAAAAAAACCAACTGGTTCAACCATCCAATTTTTTGACAAAAAATAGCCTCTAATCATTCAATAATATGTGAATTTTTAAAATCGGTTCAGGCTTTAGTTTCATTCCAATGCATTATATGGTAGTCATTTACCTCTTCTTTTTATGTGTGCCAAGGACCCAATATCACTTCTCCTTTCCTGCTTTACGGGCATACCCTCGCTCTTCCCACATTGTGCACGAGGTTGTCCCCTTCCTACAGCAATAAACAATGTCTCCATGAATGAGAAGCAGCAAATTAACAACTTTTGTCATGAACTAGAGTTTGAATAGTTTTGAAATTGTTAATTCCATTCTCACATATATGTAGTCTATGAATTTAATAAAAACTAAATATTGTGTTCTTTGGAGTTTTTCTAATAAAATTTATGCCCTTACCTTTTTGTACACTCATATTCTCAAAAATTTCACAATATTGTACATATGTTAGTGTAAAATAGGATCACAAGTGTACTAATAAAAGGCACTACTAAGAATTTGTATAAATATAGGGAGGGGTACACATGTAATTATAAAAAATAGGGGCACATGTGCTATATGAAAAACTTGCAAGGACACAAAAGCATAAAAATACTTAAGATATGTGATATAGCATTATTCATATTTAATTGTATGAAATACTGATCCAACTCGATTCGACCGGTTGACCATACAAAGCAAACCACCAACACAACGACTCTATGAACTGTTGATGTCATCACCGGTATGACTATAAAAATCCAAAATAGATACATGTCTAGTTTGATGTCCAATTCTATTTTTAAACCTTGCTTTGTGGTGCCATCAATTTAGATAGGGTAATATCATATCTTAAGGGAAGGAAGCTTTTATTGTAATTATCTATATGAAATCTTTTCAAGATCTTCTTGATGTATCCTTGTTGCGATAATCCCAATATCATCTTTTCTCCGTTTTAGAAAAGCACCAAACCCAAGATATAAGAAACATCCCCAAGATCTTTATCTCAAAGGTATGAAACAACCAAATCTTAACACCGGTCATCATCCCAATATCATTCCCAATGATTAGGATGTTATTTACATAAAACATGATGAACATAATGGGCACTCCCACTAAGCTTTTTATATACACATGATTCATGGGGATTCTGGACGACCATAACTATTTATGTTTTTATCGAGTCGGACGTTCAAACTACAAGAAAGTTTTAGGGCAATAGATAGATTCTTTAATTTGCACAATTTGCCCTCATCAGCCAAGGTTCAAAATATAGATATCAATATCACATATGTCCATCCAAAAAAGAATATAAGGGGATATATCAGGATATATCAACAGAAAAAGCTATTTTTGCAAATTAAGATCAACCTAATTCGTAATATACTAAATAACATACAAATACAATATATGAAAGAGCTGAGTGCATTTAGCACATCCATACATATTATATAGCACATATCGCCATTGTTAATGGTGATTGTTGATTACTGAGAGATATTAGAAAAAAAATAATGAAGTTAACAACATTTAGAACACGTCTTTAATTCATAAAAGCAAATGACACATGTAGATTCTAAAATCTAGATAATGACATGCTGTTTCATTCATAAATTAAACATCGCGGATCATGTTCTAGTAAGTTGTTTACACTATAGATGCATATGTTATACCGTTCATACAAGGAAATAAATGACATCTAATAAAATGCAAGATATTACATGCAAAGTAGATCAAAACCATGAGTTGTGAGGCGGATCCTTATGGCTTCCTCTTCCCTGTCGTCGTTTGTAGGGTATTGCTAATTTTATGTATTCACAATAATTCTTCCAAGTCATACGAGTGCATATCCTTGTAATCCATCATATACTACTTGTACTCATGTTCCTTGAATTCTGCGTCCCATCTCACCTCCGTTGATCCTTCTCCTTCTTCCACTCCAAGTTAGCCTTCACCAGCTCTCTAACATCCATGGGACAATACGTGCGCTTGGCAACATTCTTATTGTTTTTCTTGAGACCAATATTCTTGTTGTTGCCAACAAGATCATACTACAGCTGTGTAATCCTCCCTCATCACAGTCTCTTCCCACAAAATTTGCATTCCAATTTGGATTTTTTGCCATTTGGTATAGTAGCATACCTCCAACCAATCTCCCCATTATCTCTTACCCTCAAAGTCCAAACCAAATTGCAAACCCATGATGTTGATTCTCAAACGAAACGTGGTAGGAAATTAAAGCACTACCATACATGAGACACACAATACAAATAATTGATTAATTTCTCATACTAAATTACTATTTTCCGAATTTTAATTTTCGGATTTAATATTTAAATATTTCTTAAAATACATAATATCCAATCGTCTAAAATCTCCCAGCTTCCGAGGAAATTTGAAAATAACCACATGTGAAACACAATACAAAAATGATTTTTGCTACTAAATTATTAGGTTTAATTCGGATTTAATATATTCTAATTTTTAAAATACATAAAATTTAAAGTTTTGAATTATAAGTATTAAACATGGTATACAAACTTCTATGTTCCAACTTCTAAGATAAACTAACTTAAATCCGTCGAAAATTGCTATCTCACAAAAAAAAACATGAAATTTTTTAAACTCGGGAATATGGAAGAGAGGCACAATATGAACAAAAGCCCTCAAAAAATCTTATCAAAAATGACCAAAATTGGACAAATTAGACAGCATACACGAAGTTCCTCTTAAAGAGCTCTCCCACCAACATCAGCAGCAAACTCGCACGACATTATCGGTCCAAGGGAGAAGAAGATAAAGCAAAGGATGACGTTTATTCGTTGATAACCGATGACTCATCGATATAGCAACAAATACTGGCCAACATTTTAGAATACAACCCGAATATCAAAACCCCCTTCTAGCAGTACCAATATATCAACAAAATATAATGATATTTACGACCATAGATGGTACTAAAGAGGTTGTTTGTGTAAGTTCATCTTGGAACTTGGCATAGCTTCCTCAAGGCCTTCTTCCAAAAAGTATTTGTTATTAAGAGTGTTTTGGTTATCATAATACTTTCTAGGTATTGAGGTGAATGGCGTGGCAAAATGATTACATTTGTCATAAAAATATCATTTGGATAATCTTGTGGATGATGGTTTACTTGCTTATAAACCATCCCCTGTTTCGGTTGAATCACATGGATGGGTTGCATCCACCAATCATGTGATTGAGAATACCACACAATAAAGAAGCCTAATAGGCAAAGTGCCATATCTTATTGTCATTAGACTTGATACTTCATATGTCAAGAAAAGAGCAAATCAATACATGGAGAAGCCACGTTACAAACCATTGGCATAACCTAATTCTAGTCCTTCGATATCTAAAGAATTCCCCATGAAAGAGCCTCTTCTATGGGGCCAATGGGCATGCTGACATTACATCGTATGGAAATATGCTTAATTCGCAAGTCTTATGAGCATAGCGGATTCATCGCTGATTTAGCAATGTTTGTTAGTGAAAACCTTATCACATTGCATAACAATAAGCACGTCGTAGTCTCCAGATCAATCAAGTACAGGAAAAAATACAAAGCTATAACTAAAGCGCATGTCATAATACCAGGCTCCTCTTTTTTCTACGAAAACTTGGATTGTTTGCCACTACCCATGTTCCTCTCTATTGTAAGAAGTCTAAATTTACATTGCCATTGTTAGATATTATAGTAGGTTATGTTCTTATATTCCATTGTAACCCCACGAGGGCATTTATGTATGCTATTTGTTTGAGCTCTAGGATTTTATAAAAGACCCCTAAACATCTTGAATAAACAATTCATTGCATTCTCTAATCACTTTTCCACATGGTATCAGAGAAGCGGTCCTAAACCGATGTTTTGACCTCAAACCCGATGCCGCCACCAACCCCCCCCCCCCCCGAGAAAGCTCCTCTCACATGTCGTCGAGCCTCCAGGCCCTCTCCCGCATGCGTGATGGGCTTCTAGCCCTCCTCCTGCTGCAACACAAGCCCAAGGGCTACTCCAACCCCTCTCATGCACCTGGAGCACCACTAGGGCTCTTAATGTCACCCGTTCGTGCCAGCAGGTGCCCCTAACGCCGACCGGAAGCGATGTCAGACGCTCTCACATCACCTGGATATCCACTAGGGGATCCCAGCACCGACCGGAAGCACTTCAAGGCGCCCCTAGCGTCGCCTCACATCCCCAATATCGCCCGAAGGTGTCGCCGGTGTCTCGAGTGCCATCTCGTACATCTTCAGGAGATCCTAGCACCTTCCTGCATACCACTGATGGCCCTCTATCCGCGCAAGATTGATGTGTATCATTCCTTGATGCACAATTAGGCACTTGATGCTTGACTAAGATAAGATATACTTTCTAGGCCACTTTTTCTTGACCTAAGCCACTACCATGACGTCTACCGAGACCAAGCCCATTTACCTACTTCTTCTTAGATGGTACAGGGCACCTCTATCAAGTTGAAGGGCTTCAAAAACTATGTTCTATGGTCTCGATCTTTCAAAGTGTTTGTCAGTGGTCAGCGCAAAAGCTATGTTCTTACAAAGGTTCCGCATGCTAAAACAAACAAGGATTATGAAACCTAGTTTGTTGACAATTGCCAGGTTATCACTTGGATGACGAACAACGTCGATCCAAACATTGCTGCTAATCTTCTTTACAAAGACACTGCCAAGGCGATGTGGGAAAACCTTGAGCGCACATATTCTCAGAAGATGACCAAGTCTTGCCTTTCTGACATATACACAAGAATATGGTCTGCTACTCAAAGAGGGGCGAGCCTTATCGAGTACTGCATGCTTCTTACTAGCTTATTTAAGGAGCTTCTTATTTTTCAGCCTGCATGTTGTGATCAACAGGAGGGAGAACGTGTTGAATGGCAGGTTTACAGATTTCTTTGAGGGCTGCATCCAAAATATAAGCATGTGAAAGATCGGTTTCTGATGGTTGATACTCTACCCACCATTGAGACCATCTTCGAACGACTGCAGGAGCTAGAGGCTCTAGTTGAGCACTCTACATCCATGCATCTAAAGAGATGACAGCCAATTATATCTCCTCAGGATACAGAGGACGTCAGAATTATCAGAGAGGACGGGGTCGTGATTCTAGACGTGGACACGATCGTGAATTTGGACGTGGCCGTGAATCTGGACGTGGGCGTGACTTTGGACGTGGATGCGGTCGTGATTCTGCTATTGCTCGGTATACAGCAGGTGTGCACTGTGGACGCAGGAATCACCCTTTTGACCGATGTTGGGCGATATTTGGCATGCAACCAAATGCCAACAATACCTGCGATGAAGCATCTTTTGATGCAACTGAAGATATATCTGCCCAACAAACTGGAGGGGTACAAACCCCATTTACTGCTTCTGAATATGCTCTCTTGCAGCAACTATTACAAGACTCCGCTTTATCCGTCGGCGACAATATTGCCTATGCTTCTACTGCTAGCCTTGCTACTACCTCAGGTACAGTAGCAAATTATGTCTTTGCTTCCAAACATTCATAGATTATTGTCTCTAGAGCTTCCACCCATCCGACGGGAGAAGAAAGTTTGCTCACGTCTTCCCAGCCGTCTTACTCTGTTAAGACCGTTCGAGTTGCTAATGGGGATCATTCCCCAATTACAGTTGTCGATACTGATGATTTCTCTTCCAAGCTGCGACTAACCCACGTTCATTGTGCTCATATCTTTCCTCTTAGTCTTTTATCTCTACAGAAGCCATGTCGTGAACTTAACTGTCGTGTTATTTTTGACGAGTTCTGTTGTTATTTTCATGACATCTAGACGAGGCAGATTTTTGGTGGGGACATAAGAGGAGGGGGCTCTATTATCTCGACATCCCTTCTGATTCTAATTTTGTCAGCGCAGTCTCAATCTCTGAAGATCCTCTTCTGTGGCACTTTCGTTTGAGTCATCCTTCTGCCAAGGCCCTCTCCTCTCTATGCTCAAATCCTTCAAGTGTGAGGCGTGTCAGTTCAGGAAATATCATAGAGCATCCTTTCCCGTACGGTCTGAGCCTCATCGTCGTATCCCTTTTTATCTTGTCCATTGTGATATATGGGACCTTGTCCGATCCGAACTTTGAGTGGTCATAAATATTTTGATGTCCTTGTGGATGAAAAAAATCGATCATCTAAGGTCTTCTTGTTAAAATAACCTTCAAAAATTAATAATATTGTCAAGAATTTCTTTCGCTATGTCAAAAATATCTTCTCCAACTACTATTCAAATTTTTCGTTCTAATAATGCCTTGGAATTTAGACAAAATGCTTTGACATCCTTTTTTGCTTCTCAGTGCACCATCCATCAAAGTTCTTACCCATATACCTCCCAACAGAGTGGGGTAGCGAAAAGAAAACTAAGACATCTCCTTGATATTGCTCGCTCTCTACTCACCCAAATGAAGGTTCCCAAGACCTACTGGATAGATGCTATACTCAATGTCGTCCACCGTATACACAGGGTCCCCTCTACATCTCTAAATGGCTCTACTCCATTTTCCTTACTATACCCAAATGAGTCACCCTTTCCTATACCTCTGCGGATTTTTTGAATGCACTGCATTTATTCACAATTTTTATACGAACAATATCAACTCAACGCGCACAAATGTTGGTTGTTGTCAAGGACGTTGCTTCTCATGTCATGCAGGTGAGGAGGACAAATGGGCTGGAGTTTGAGTCAAACTGAATATCCTCGTTGGAGAGCATGTGCTCTGTACTGCGTATGTCAGGTCACTACAACTGAAAATGAGTCTCCTCATCGGAGTACTCTTGCCCACCACAATATATGGACAACTGCTCCATCTCTGAAAGCGTTGAACGAAAAAAGCCGTGGAGACATCCTTGTCGAAGTCCACGGTCGCTGGAGAATGGAGTCTGAAACGACTCCTCATTGGAGAACTGGGTCTCTCCTATCTGGCTCTGAGAATGGGATCTCTGCTCTGGAGTCCCTATGAAATCACATGAAAACCCTAGATCATGAGGCATAGGGAATGGGATCTCTGCTATGGAGTCCCTATGGCACACATGAAAACTCTGACCGACAAAATATGAATGATGGGGACCACAAACAATGATGGCATACAGGTGCACATCTGAACTAAAACTCGAAAAACATTTGGACGTCGAGTCTGAAACTGACAATTGTCTCTGTAGAGTCTGAACAAGTAGATGGCCTGGAATATCTGAATCTGGAATCTGGAGAATCTATCAATGTGGCATGTAACTCTACACACTACTCCCCCTTTCTTGCATACCGGTCGGAATGACAAATATCGACCAAATTAGGAGAAGACAACAAAGATGGGGAGAAAGCAAAACCAATAAGCTGGTCACCTTTTTTTGGCTTTTCTTGCAATTTTTTCCTTTTTTACGTATGTTTTTTTGTACGCACCTTTTCCCTTTTTTCAAAATTCAGATGTTTTTTTAACACGGAACCTAAGCAGTCATTCCTCTTTTTTTAACGCAGACTGGGCTCCTTTTTTATATCCTCTTTTTTTAATCATTCAACCCATTTTTTCCGGATACTCATGGACCCATCTGGGCTCCGTTCTTCCTTTCTTTTTTTTTTCAAAGGCCTAATTTTTTTCTCTCCCCTCTTTATTTTTTTAACGCTACGGCTGGGCCTTTCTCATTATCTAGGGTTCCTGGGAACCCTCTCTCTTCCAAAAACTTCTACCCCCCGATGGGGGTCATCTGATCTTGTGTGACAGCTTTCTTCATCGTAGGGACTCGTTGCCTCACTGAAGTTTGCCGCCCGCAACATTGGCTGGATGAGGGCGAGTAGCGCCAGGAGAGGAGGAGCCAGCTGGGGTCTTGATGCGGTGCCGCCAAGGAGCAGTGGGGCGGGAGTTCGGTCTTGCGTCGCCTGAAGCTGCGCGGGAAGCGGAGGCCGCCGCCTCGAGTATGCGTCGGCGGGAAGCGAGAAACAGAGCATCTTGGGCGATCAGGGAAGCAGGAAGGGGAGGTCACCGCCCTTTTTTCTTTTGCGGCAGATTCCAACGAGAACATGGCACCAAAGCCCTAACTTGATACCAAAGCGGCGGGATTGGGCCTTGTCGCGATCGAGGCAAGCCTTTTCCTGGCGATCCGGAGCACAAGAACCACCAGAACTAGGGTTCTGATAGACTTTACAGGGTGTTGCTGCTTTCAAACAGGGAGGATCGATGGGCTGGCCTGGAGAGGAAACCGATAGCAAAGGCTCCTTCTACTTGGCCTGGAGAGGATCACATGATGTATTGCGGAGGCCCCGTCGATGAAGGAGACACCGCTAGGAGTATCGAGCCCTTCCTTTAGGATTCCACCGTGGAAACCCAATCGCCTCATGGACTTTGATGACGGTCCCGATTAAGGTTTCATAAAGAAAACCCTAGTTTCTTTCGAACAACATGATCATCAAAATTGAATTTTTGATCGAGGAAATCTCCGAAACAATTGATAATGATCATATAACTTGAACATAATAAATGAAATGAGAATTCGAATCGATTCTCAAACAAATGATAAAAATAACACATCGAGAATCGAACCCGCTATGATACCATGTTAGAAAATATGAATGCAGAAGCGTATCAGAGAATAAAGAAATAAAACATGAAGAACACCGGGATTTTAATGTGGAACCCTACTCCCTAAGGAGCGGGATGAAACCACGGGAGAACGTCTCAAAGGGTTGGTTTATTCATTGAACTTTCTCCCTGGATACATGGGGTGTATGTCTTCTTATATAGCCCTCACTGAGTTTCCACATCTCACAACTGGTAGATGTGGGACTAAAGACTTTGATGTGGTAAATGGATCCTGGAGTGATCCATTTATTCATCTACAACTCAAGTGACGCATAACCGAATACTCCAATAATATTGCCGATAAATTATCTCCACGTGCAATTAAATGTGTTTTTCTGGGTTATTCTCAAACTCAGAAATGGCACAGATGCTAATGATCCTTCTGTCCATCGTTATTACATATATGTCGATGTCACCTTTTTCAAACAAACTAGCTTCTTTACTCAGGTTGAGTCAGATATACCATCAGATCTTCCTCCTCCACATATTGTGAATAAGAGAAAACAGGTTTCTACTCGTGTTCATGTTCCACTACATGTCCCTTTGTTGCAGGAAAATATGGCATCCTCAAGTGCTCCCACCAATATTGCCACGGATGATCCTCAGGAGCTTCCAATCACTCTGCGAAGAACTAAGATGTAATTTACACTTCATATTATGCCTCATTTCACACCCACTGATAGCTTATCAGGCTCTGACAAAAGATATGCATATGCTCTTATGACAATTTCTGTTTCCAGAGACCATCATAGTGCATTGCAGGATTCTGGATGGATAAAGGCAATGAATGAAGAAATAGACGCTCTCAGTTCTAGAGGGACATGGAATCTTGTAAAGTGTCCCCAGGGAGCTAAACATGTCGCCTGCAGATGGGTCTTCACTAAGAAGCAGTCTCCATATGGCTCAATTGACAAGATGAAAGCAAGACTTGTGGCAAAAGCTTTACATAGACGTATGAAGTTGACTACTTCGAGACCTTTTCTCTTATTGCATAGATGGAATCCATACGAATTATCTTCTCTGTAGTTGTGAACAAAGGTTGGCTTATTTTTCAATTGGATGTCAAGAATGACTTTCTATTTGATGATCTCGAGAAAAAAGTTTACATGATGCAACCTTTAGGTTACGAAGTCGAGGCGGGTATGTGTGTCGACTTCGCAAAGCAATATATAGTCTGAAGCAAAGTCCAAAGGCATGGTTCGATAGACTAAGTACAGAGATTTGCACTCTGGGTTTCCAGAGAACTACATCTGACTACTCTGTTTTCATCAGAATACAGCCAACTGGTACTGTTATACTTGATGTATATGTGGATGATATGGTTGTTACAGCCTTGCAGGTGACAATGATAAACGGGTTCTAGAAACCAAGGCTTTTCTATAAAAGGTCTTTGTCACCAAGGATTTTAGGCAACTTCATTATTTTTTGGACATAGAAGTTTTACACACTCCATATGGTACAAAGAAAGTACTGCTTAGATATATTGATTAAGGCAGGTTTACTTGGCTACAAACCCTCTGGCATTCCTGCAGAACCGAGGAAACACTCTACCTCCATTGATCATGTCTTTGAAGACACTACACAATACAGAAGCATGGTTGGCAAACTTCTATATCTCATTGTTACTATGCCAGGCATATCCTATGTTGTGAGCAGAACTAGCCAATACATGGAGAAGCCTTGTTACAACCATTGGCAGGACATTCCTCAGATCTTCGCTACCTAAAGGAATTACCTGGACATGGCCTCTTATATGGGGCAAATGGATACACTAATGTTACTGCATATGTCGATGATGATTATGCAAGCTCACCTAAGAATTGTCGCTCTACTACGGGCTATGCTATGATGGTAGGAGGAAAACTCTTTAGTTGGCGGTAGTCTCCCGATCCAGTGCAGAGGCAAAATACATGGCAATGGTCCAGGCAACATGTGAAATTACTTGGCTATTGACTTTTCTGCAAGAACTCAGTGTTGTTATCACCACTTATGTTCCTCTATACTGTGACAACAAATTTGCTATTTATATTGCTACAAATCTTATGTTCCGAGAGAGAACCAAACATATTGAATTGACTGGCATTTTGTTTGTGATGTTGTACGAGGCAAGATTGCTACACCACACATCTCAACGGATCTTCATGTGCCGATATATTTACAAAGTCCTTATCAAAGAAGCGTCTTTCCTGGATAGCTTCCAATTTGGGCATGATAGATGGATATGCTCCAACTTGAGAGGGGGTGTTAGAGATTACAGTAGGTTTTGTTCTTATATTCCATTGTAACCTCACGGGGGTATTTATGGATTTTATCTTTTTAAGCTCTCTAGGGTTTAGTCTGATAAAGGACCCCTAGAAGGCATCAGGGGTACCTTTCAAACCGTACAAATTCGAACACGGTTACTTGCAGGTTGTACAAGAAGGTTGTCAAGGGAGGTGTGTACAGGTTCAAGCAACATATAGCACACCGAAGAGGTAACGTGGTTGCATGTCCCAAGGTGGACGTGTTCTGATGTTCATGAGATGAGAGAGGAGATAGATGTCACTGTAGATGCCGGTTCCGCAAAGAGATCATGAATATTCAACTCCTTGAAGCATAATATCGGAGTGGAAGAGTCATCACGTCAAATGACCACAAAAGATGCACTCTCCAAGGATCATCGTAATAGGATTGCCACATATATACATATATATATCCAACTGGGCATATACATCGACAAGTCCTTTTAATGTATTGACGATGAAGCCCTTCATTCAGATGGTAGAGGCGATTCGGGAGTACAGGTGATGAATCTGTGATTCATCACTCTAAAAGATGAAAATAGAACTCTGTTCCCAGGTAATTAGCTGCATTTATTTATCTATATTGCATTTTTATCACTCATGCATATGTAATTAATATTCACATTTTAGCATGCATAATTGCATTAAATAAGAAGCCAAAAATTCCGTGGACATTATCACATGTATATTACTATAAATCCCGTGGTTTTTTAACTATTTTTCACTAACTCCTGATGAAATAAAATCAACTTTGCTGTGTACATATTATCTACATTAATCAAGAAAAATACGAAAAAAATACTAACATGTATATTTGCCCAATAAAATACAAACCCTAGTTTTGAGATAAAAAGACGTAAACGTGAATATCTCTCTCATACAGTCTCCTATGAACCTCTACTCACTTTTGAATTAACATACATTCAATTATCTACAAATCAAGATCAAATTCAAAAGAATCGAACTTCATATGTGAAACTTGAGTTTTGGGATCTCATTGTATATTGTATATATTGACCGATTGACCCTATTATTTTATGTACAAAAATAATTCTTTTTTATTTATTTATTTTTAACTTATTTTCTTTGATTTTTCAATGAAATGTGTATAAATCCAAATAAAAATTGAAGCAAAAATCAAAGAAAATAAATCAATCTTCTGTATATATGTCCCTTTTATTATATTCCTTTATTTTCTTAAATATTAAAAATACCAAAAAATTATATTAAGTTGGAAATATTTTTTATATTTTATCTGATTTTATTTTGATTTTTACATTATTTAAAAATTGTAAAAATCACAAAATACAAAAATATGGTATTTTACATCTATAGAGTACCACAAAAAATACGTTTTGTACAGATGATCTCTTCTGGTTTTGGTTCCTTTCACAAAAGTTATAGATCTCGTCAAGACGAACAACTTTCATGTAGACCACTTTTGATTTGATTTCGATTGCTATTTTTATTGATTTTTCTTTTACTTATTTTCTGAATTTTCTGGGAGCGACACGTGGCTACTCCTGCAACCGCCACATGTCGCCCCTTTTTTTACCGTCCTTTTATTTTATTTTATTTTTATTATCTTTGTTTTTATTTTTCATTTATTTTATTGTTATTATTATTTATTTTAAATTTATTTGTTTTCCCCACTACGTGGCGACTCCTCAACGTGCCACGTGGCATTGTCTGTGACCCTTAGATATAGGTCGATCGACGGCACAGACCCATTCTCCCCCAATCGTTGTTGCCTCCTGCAATGAAGTCTCGGCCGACCCGCTCGCCGCCCCACTTCCCTCGCTTCTCCATCTCCTCCACTCCCTCTCCTCCCCTCTCGCACCGCATCGTTGCACCTCCCGCCATTGCGACAACTGCCGCAACCCACGTCGTATGCCTCTCATCTTCTCCCTTCTTGCCCCCAGCCTAACCAACCTTAAAAGGGCTTCGCCTCCGCCATCGAACAATCATCTACCAGCCTTCGAGGCCTCCCTTGTGGAGGGAGGGACCCATCATCAAGACAACAACGGATCAGTAGCTCCAGGCGAGATCCAGGAGGGAATCACCTCCTACTGCAGCACCCCATCGCATCTGCCAAGCTCGTCACACGCCGACGACTTGAACGACGATCAAAGTTGGCTCCAGCCGCTCCAAACTAGGCGACTGTCCACCCCAGGTAATCCCTTCTCCTCCTTCTTCCTCCTATGCCTCTTCTTCTTCCCCTTCTGCTTTTTCTTTCCTCATGTTTTCTTCTTGTTCCCCAAATCGGGCATCCACCGCCTTCGTCTTCCACTTCGTTCTATGTTCCTCCTCCGCTTCGATTCCACCATTCGCCCACGAGCACGACCAGAGCCCTCGCTCTGCTTTGCAGCCCTACATCTTCAACACGAGCGTTGTTTGCCACCGACTTTGCCCTCCACCGCAATCATAGAAATCCATATCGATATCGATATCGTATCGGTCTGTCCGAAAAAGGATATATCGAGATATATCACCGATATATCGACGATACCAGTGGAAATGTCGGAAATGGCTCAAAATGGCATTTTTTGACGTTTTTTCAGAAATTAAGGTCATCCAAGATATTAAAACAACAAATAACCTAAAAATACACACTTATATCATGCATATCGATCATTTATGCGCCATATATCGCGCATACCAGTGATTTCGAACATATCGATATTAATGTTGATTCCACCTTATAGATATTGGAAATGCAAGTTCTTAAAACACTAAATAACTTACAAATATACCCTAGATCACACATATTGGTCATCTATAATCCTTATATCACACATATCGGTCACATCGAACATATCGTCGGTATTGTTAATTGTTGACCTATAGATATTGGAAATGGAGTTAGTCCAAGTTCTTAGAATACGAAATAACGTATAAATATACTCTTGGATCACACATATCGATCATTTATGATCCTTATATCGTATATATCGGTCATATTGAACATATTATTGTTATTGTTGATTGCTAACTTGTGGATATTGGAAATGTAGTCCATAACGCTAAATAACTTACAAATATACACTTATATCACACATATCGATCATCTATGACCCTTATATTGAACATATCTGTCATATTGAGAATATCATTGTTAATGTTGATTGTTGACTTATAGATTTTGGAAATTGAGTTCATCCAAGACTTATATTGCAACATCTATTATGTATAAACAAAATGTTTGAGCTATTTTTAGACCCAAATAAATAAAAAGCATAATAGCATTTTTTAAAAAGAGACATAGTTCATAACAATATTTTTCGAAAGGGAAAGAATATGAAATAAAATCGATTAGACATTCCAAGGTGAAGAACCATTGTATGCGTCCCCCTATTGAAACATATCCTACCCGCAACAAAATATATAAACATGATGTGTTTTAATACTAGAAGTAGCAAAATAAGTAGTGAAATCAAGCTTAGAAGGGTATTATTCATATATATATATATATATATGTGCGTGTGTGTATGTATATATATGTATATATATCACCGAAAATTCAGCGATATCGATCGATATCTAAATTTTTTGTACTGAATCCGGTCATTTTTTAGTGATATAGGCCGATATGGCGATATATAGCCGGTATATCGGTCGTATATCGTCGATATCCAAGTAAATGGATATGCACCCTGATATCGATTCACATGCCTCTCGATACCGATATGTCGACGATATATCGCGAGATGGTCTTTTATGACCGCAGCTCGACCACACGGGGGCCGCACCACCAATGTCACCGCTCTTCTGCTTCATCCTTGTTCACCTCCAAGAGCTCCGACGGTTGTAGATTGCCATCACCATTGCACCTCCACACTTCATCGTCGCCACCTCAGCATGCAACAGAGCTCTGCTTTGGCTGACGAAGAGGGCCTCAACCTTCGTGCAGTCATCAACCGTACGGTGCAGCCAGCCTCTGGTCTCCATCACCTTCGACCGCCTCAGCCACCACACTGTTGTACAAGCGTCGACGCCTTGCCTTCCACCGCAACTCTGCCATAAAACTGTGCTTGCCTCGACGGTCACCCATGCCTTCCGTCATCGACCGCCCTCCTCTCTACCTACATTCACATCGCCGAGCACCGCATCGCCTCTGCCCTCGCCCTCTTTAGCAGCTTCGACACTCATAGATCGCCACCACACCTCAGTCTGACTCTCCGCCCAAGCCGTTACCCGCACGTGACTCGAACACGTGACGAGGAGAAATTGCATCGAGGTCCCCCAATTTCCAGCAAATTGCGAAAAGACCCTGCCAACTAACTCGTGTGCACCGTGCGTGCATCCGTGGAAAACTTGCATAAATACCCCAACAAGTTTTGGTAATTACATGTAGGTCCATTTCAGCATTTATTCCATTTATTCCGGTCATTTAAGTTTTGTAATTTGCATATTAGACCATGTGTTCTAGATTTAATTTGAACAATCATTTTGCATCAAATTTCAATTCCAAAAAGTGCATATTGTAGAACAATTAACTCTGCATTATTGTGGATGATTAATGTAATTTTATGAGCTATAATTGATTTATTAATTTTTATTGAGGCGAAAATTGTCAGATTTTGCCCATCAGTAAGTAACTAATTCATAATAAATCAACAATTGTTTCAAAAATTCCTGAAAATGCACATTAGGTAGAATTAATTGTGTTCCAGTTTGTGCTCAAAAATCATCTCATTTGCATGCATAGTTAGTCTGAAATAAATTATTTTGTGATATGATTAAATGATTTTTAATTAATTCATAACTTAATATTTTAAGAACCTAAAAATTTATTCTGGATTCCTCATTATCAAAGCTATTTAGGATAATTTTAGTTCGAGAAATTATTAAGTTTTAATATTTATTAAAATTAAATTAAATCAGATCACCATGTCTATACTTAAAAATTCATAAAAAATCATACTATCAAAAATTCTAAAAAAATAACATTGGGTACATTTCATTATAATTAGTCTTCAGTCCAAGTTTCATTAATTTTGCATTCTATTTGCATGAAAGTTGCATAAAGCCTCCTAAAAAGTGTCTATTTTTCATGTATGCATTTTATGTCCTAAAGTACAAAAATGTGTTCTACTTTCTTCATGACCTAAATAATTAAGGGAAATTGGCTTTCTGGATTTTTGAGTTATTTTGCATACTAATTTGGATTTTCTGCTATTGGATATTTGACCTTAAAATTGACACTCTGTATTTGCATAGCATTTATATCTGCATTAAAAAAATGCAAAAAAAATACTCTCAAAAACCAAGTATCTAGATAATCTAAAAATTAACATAAGGAGGAGATAGTGGCCTCCCCAGAGTTCGACCGTGAGCTTGCCCAAGTTAAATAAATTTGATCGCTTTGCATTAATTGAAAAATTAAGTGACCATTTTGATTAATCCGAATTGCCTACCTACAACGGACATCACGATATAATTCCACACAATAAGCGAGGGCAAATTCAGGTTCATCAATGGGCCTAAGCTAAAGATACCCATGAGGTATGACCTTAGAGGTCCATTTTTAAGGAGGTAAAGAAAATGCATGATGACATGTAATGCCATCGTGATACGTGGAAGACGAAGAGATGATCTTTGATGATGGATGCATAAACGGGCATGCGAAGAAGGAACATCATCAACTTATGTGTCAATTGCACCTTGGGTACTTCATTTTTGAAGTTTGTAGATGCCTCAAGTGAGGTTCACACTGCGGAATAGATTTTCAAGCTGGTGGAGGGGTGTTTGAATAAAGTGGGAGTGCAAAATGTGGTTCAGATCGTGGCGGATAATGCATCCGCCAATGTAGCAATGGGAAGATTGTTGCTCAAAAAATATCCGCAGATTTGGTGGACTATGTGTGTCACGCACTCCATTGATCTTAACTTAGAGGAGATAAGAAAGAGAAGAAAATGAGAAGTGCAATCACAAAGGCGAGGAGGCTTACGGTGTTCATTTACTCTCACATCAAAACTCTTAGCTTGACACGCAAGTTCACGAATAAGAGGGACATTGCAAGGCTAGGGCAAACAAGATTTGCAACCACTTTCCACACTCTTGAGAGCCTTAATGAGAAAAAACATAAGTTGAGGTTGATGTTCTCCTCAAAAGAGTGAAGTGCACATGGTATAAGACCAAGAAGGGAGATGCACCGAGTTCCATAATCTCCAGCCCTACATTCTGGAACCATGCCGCAAATGTTATCCGGGTTTTCATTCCTTTGGCTTGTTTATTGCATGAGGTTGATGCAGATCGATGTCCATCCATAGGTTTTGACTACAGAGATCTAGAAGAGGCCAAGCGAAAAGTAATTGCATCTTTCAATGGCGTGGAGTCGTCATATAAATTTTTTGTGGGCATTTTTACCTCCAAAAACAAAGGAAGGCTTGATACTCCATTGCATCTAGCAGTGTGGTGATCAGGATATTGTAGTGAGGAAAGGTTTTAAAGACTGCATAATAAATGGCAAAGCCTTCTCCCACTATATGGATTCTTGCTCAAATACATGTTGAAAGATTCGACTATTTTTATGCTGGTTGTCAACTACCTAACGCAACCCCCACAAGGAGGAATTTGAACCATGGTCTTTTGCGTGATAGGCACAATGCACTAATACCAGACCATTTAAGTAGGGTATGTGTTAAGGAATGCATGAAAAGATTTTATCCAGATTTTGATAATTGATATACAAGATCCAATCATGAGGGACAAGCTTCCAGCATACAGACGTGTTTGCAGAGATTTTGGCAAGCCATTATATTTTATTTTATTAACTTAACAAATTCTCTGTTTTAATAGCTAATTGCTTGTACAATCATGGAGATGGCACGCCTCATTTGAAAGCCACGGCCATCAAGATCTTAAGCTTTCTTTGGATGTGAGCATAACTGGAGTACATTCAAGGTTGCAGAAAGCGGTAGTCGGTACTCGATCGGCAGGGTCACCTACTAAGGATTAGTCGGCAGTCCTGCGACTAATCGGATTTAGTCGGTCATTAGTTGGTTTTAAATTTTTTTAATTAGTTTAAATATATAAATCATTTTTTATACATATATTCTTATATATATACATATATTTGTACATTTTATATGCCATCATAATGAAACAAAAGAAGTAATTGACTTTAAATATAAAATTAAGCATGATAGAATATGTTTGCTTTTAAAAAAAGTGAAAAATAAAAAAAATAAAAAAATTGTTGTAAAAGTCGGCCTAAAGGCCGACTAGGCCTAGTCGAGTCGGCTACCCCCCCCCCCCCGACTCGACTAGTCGGGCCGACTAGTCGGTCTAGTCGACCGACTTTTGCAAGCTTGAGTACATTTGACTCGGTAATGACTCCACACATTCAATTGGATTAGTAAACAAAAATTAAAATAGTAATTAATACAAATTTGCAAGTTTACTTGTATTTTGGTCTTCAGATCCTTACTATGAAGAGAAACAGGTTGGAGACGAAGAGGTTAAATGATCTTGTATATGTGCGTTTCAATTCCAACATGCAGGAATGTCGAGTTGAGAAATAAAGAGATCATCTTTCGCCTCGTGATCATGCACACTTGGGTGAACGGACCAGAGATGTCAATGCTCGGGATGAGGTAGTTTTTCCAGGTTCCAAACTAACTTGGGATATTGTAGCACATGCTCGTGGTACCGAAGAGAATTTGAAACTGAGAAGGAGACAGCGATGTGAACGTGGTAGGGGAGCTTCATCTTCGAGCTCAAATGATATGTCGATGAATGAGGAGTTAGATCTTGAAGACATAAAAGAAGAAGAGAAAGACGATGACTAAGATGATGACGATGAAGAGTTTGAATTGGATGACGACATTGAGAATTGACTTGTCCCACTTGCTACTTGTATATTGTTTTGTGGGCATGTTGGATTTATTTTTTAACATTCGCTTGTGATATGTACCAAATAATTTGTTCTTAATTTGCTTCATTCTTCTTCTTTTTTATAATAGCTTCTTTTTTAAGCTCTTATAAATATGAAATATGCTAAATCTATGAATATATATATATATAAGTATATGTATTAAAAATTGATTTACATATTTAACATGTTTAAAAAAAATCAAACCACTTAATGCCTGACTAAATCCGATTACTCTCCCGACTATCGATTAATCCTTAGTCGGTGACCCTATCGACCAAGTACTGATTGCCGACCACTACAACCTTGACCAAATTCTTATCAATTTTTAAACATGGATATGAAAACTATGTTACCATATCCTTAAAATACAGATACGACTGTAAAATGGATAAGGAATGAATAAAGATAATAATTTGAAATACTTTATACATTAGCTTAAATATATATGTAGTGGATGGTTTCATGGCCTCAAATTTCAGCGAAATTCAGTCGAATTTCTGTCGAATATCGATATCCAGTCGAAATCGAAATTCGACCGAAATGACCGAAATGTGGGTGTCCTAGTACAAAAAATGACCGAAATGGCCGAAATTTCGGTCGAAATTCCACCGAAATTCCATTGAAATTCTGTTTTGGTCGATACCGAAATGGTGACCGAAACCGACATTTAAGGCCCATCATGGTTTACATGTGTGCATATATAGACATAAATGCATTTGTATCATAACAAGTATATAAAATATGGTAAAAGAATGCATAAAATTATGTTATATCGGGTTAAAAAAATATCCGACTATATTTATATATGAAAACGAATATACAAATAGAAATACAGATATTTACGGATATTGAAGTGATAACAATATCTGTATCTATTTTAGATTAGACACGGGCACATACGTCAAAGCCAATATAAACTAGATATGGTGGCAAGTTAGATATGGATATATCCATATCTGTTTGCATCAATAATCTGAAGTCATTGCTTTTCATTAACGTTTCTCGTTCCTATGTCATCGAAAACCACGATGTCATTGTTCTTGGAAGTAGATAGCCATTATACCACTTACAATACTCATGTGGTCCAATCGCAAGGTATTCTTGGCACTCCAATTCCCAATAATCAAGCAACTCATCAGAAGATGAGTTTTTCAAAGCAGTCGAGAACAAATGCTGCACAAAATTTGAATTTTGATTGAATTAATGTTAACATCATTTTTTTATTTTGAATCCCTCAATAATATTTATTTTGTTAAAGTAAACTGAGATCAATTCAATATCTCAATCACGGCCTCAAATTCGATGAAATTCTATCGAATTCCGATATCCTGTTGAATTTATAATTCGACCAAAATGATCGAAATAACTGAAATATGAGGGCCCTAGTACAAAAAATAACCGTGATCGAAATTTCCGTCGAAATTCGATCAAAATTCCGCTTCAGTCAGTCACCGAAATGGTGCCTGAAACCGACATTTAAGGCATTGATCTCAATATTTAAGGTAGCTAGTTTAGGTAGTTAAGTTGATATCACTTCGCATATTTTCATCTCATGCGTATTTCCATTTTGCATCAATGTGGTAGGATAGAGTCATAGACTAGTTGTTCATGGTGATGAACTTAGAAAGAGACTTATAGCTTATAGAGTATATGTGCTAGGGCACAATTGAAGCACCTATCTGAACCCCGTCTACCATACCCTACCTTGTCATATCAGCACTTTAATGACCTTCTATACATGTTCATTGATTACAAAGTTCATTGGAGTTGAAGGGTGGATCGATGGGAGAGAGAAGGAAAAGCCGACTTTCTTAGGTTGTTCAAGCATATAAATTGATGTGCCTAGCCAATAAGCGTCAATATCCTACTCTTTACCATAATTAACACATCGTATGGAAGTTAAGGGTTCCCTTGAAAGCGAAGATCTTGTCAACATTGATGAGGTGGAAAAGGTGTGCGGCCACGGTTTACTTGTTCGAAGGGATGGTGATAAAAGATGCATCTCACCCGTGTGAGGCTCTAAACAAGACACACATCTGTTTTCGTTTCCCCACAAATTCGAAACAAAGAGGCCTTCCCTTCGCTTATTGCCTCGAACAAAAACAATCTATGAGTGTCATTAAGAGAAGGTTGCAAGATGGGGATAGTGGTACCCTCCTGACAAGCTAAAGAGAGGGTAAGACCCTTGGGAGTTGCACAAGTGCTTGCATTCTAGCCAAGGTCTTAAATGTCGGTTTCGGACACCGTTTCGGTATCGACCAAAACAGAATTTCGATGGAATTTCGGTGGAATTTCGACCGAAATTTCGGTCATTTCGGTCATTTTTTGTACTAGGACCCCCATATTTCGGTCATTTCGGTCGAATTTCGATTTCGACTGGATATCGATATTCGACAAAAATTCAACCGAATTTCGCTGAAATTTGAGGCCATGATTCTAGTGAAATGATATGGTCTACATGGCATTGGACCCTATTTGGAGATTGTTCTAATTTTGCTCCCTTGATTCTTGAAGTGTACGGTGGCAACTAGTGGCGGAAAATTTTAACCAAGGAAAATGATGTACTCTTGTTTTATAATATTGGATGAAGTGAAATGATATGTTCTACATGGCACTAGACCCTATTTGGAGATTGTTCTAATTTTGGTCTCTTTAATGATTTGATCTTAAAGAGTATGTGGTGGCAGATAGGAGTGGTTAATTTTAACCAAGGAAAGTGATGTACTTTTTCTTTGTTTTTAATAAATTGGATGATTGCTAATCTATAGCGGTCATTATTTAGCTTTCAATAGAAAAACCTAAACCTTTCTTCAAAAAATGATTCAAAAGCACTTCAAATCTAACAGGTGATGGCATGGTCAAGGAAAAGATGCCGACGCTGGAGAAAGACTGCCGAATGCAGAGCAGCATCTCTGTCAGGACTAAAATATTGTAACGATCTTAAAATTATATTGATCCATCTTCTGGAATAGAAAGTCCATTAATTTGCCAGCATACTAATGAAACATGCTTCTATCCAGGTTGCAAGAACTAAACTGTTAAGTTTCGGCATCTGAATGGTATATACTCCAGCCTTTATAAAAAGCACCATAAGACATTTACATAACAAAAACACCTTTCCAAAGTGGCATTAACAAAAACACCTTTCCAAAGTGGCATTAACTTAAGGTGCACCTTGCATTCTACCCATGATAGAATGGAAAGGAATAACTTGAGATCTTTTTTAAACATAGTATTCTACCCCCAACAAGTTAGAACTGCAAACATCTAGCACGACATTATTGCAGAAATTAAGTTCACAATTCAATGCCAAAAAGATAATTCCAACACTCAAGAAAGAATGGCAGGTAGTTGGCTAATAGCTTAAAAGATGCAAACAAAATGCAAATGCTTACTATCTTCTCGGAAGTATCCCACCACCAACAGGCCTGGTTGAAAAAGAAACTCAATTTAAAACTAATTAAGATGAAAGTGGTGATCAGATTGTTAAAAAAAGTAAATACCTTCCTTGCTGCCTCCCTATTGGCCCATTTCTGCACCTACCCAAGACTTTGACTTGTGGTGGAGGCAGACCTACATGTACAACACCTGTACCATTTGCTAGCACTGTGTAACAAGTGGACTGACCAGACCTATGGTCTGATGGAAAATCCATTTCTTGAAGACCTTTCGATTTACTCCTAATTTTCACGTTGGTAAGACCTTGAAGAACGTCAAAGCCAGCACTACTAAACTGTTGATTCTTCATAGTTAGATGTCTAGAGTGGTAGTTCTCTGCCTCCTCAGAAGCAGTTGGCAATGAATTTCCAGCATTTTGAACAATGGTATACTTAACATCAGCGGATTGGTACCCTTTTTGACGATGCCCCTGAGGAATCGGGGTAACAGCAATAGAGTGTGACGAATAGGGTGCTGAAACAGAAGCTGCTGCAGCAAACCTTGCAGCAGCAGCATTTGCAGACACAATTTCCTGAGCTCCTTCACGTAGATAAATAAAGTCCTCTTCGATTACAAACAACTGGAATTACACAGCAAGGAAAATGAATAAGTAAAATGTAAGCTCAACATCATTGGAAATATAGTTTGACAATACTACCTCTGGATGTCTGTTGACAAAGTCATCCAGCTTCCCATACTGTTTCCTATAGTCATGCCAGTAAAACGGGGCAAGCATTTTTCCAAGTCTATTTGGTAACTGCAATGATGCAGGTTTTGTGATTGTCGACCAGAAAAATTATCCTCAAAGAAAAGGAAGAAGAGCGTGCAAAAAATTTAGATTGATTCCAACGTATTTTACAGGGAGTTGAACTAATACTCACAGTAGTACTTATCCTGATCTTCCCAGTAGCTCCCGTCGGAATTGCACGAACAATGCAGGCTAACAATGACTTCTCATCAAGAAGAGAAGGCAATGATGAATTGGTAGAAGACAGAGAAGTCGACACCCTGAAGGGAGGTACAGAAGCTTCAGGGGTGTTTAGTGTGATGATATTGCTCTCAGAGGCATCACTAGAATATGTGCTAGGAGTGGAGATTGTTGAATTCCCTGACGGCTGTTGTTCTGGTACCAAAGAATCCCCGGGCGAAGCATGACTTCCAGATGGAGAAATCTCATCCCAGGACTGCAGTATCAAGTATTCAAAAAGAAAATCCCACACTATAAGCCTCGCGATAAAGTGGCATAAGTATTTTTTTCCATGGCATCACGCAATCTTGGCAAACTCAATGATAAATTTCTCCCACAGTAGGCAGGCAAATAGCGAATATTTCAACAGCAGTTGTGGTTTATCATGTTCTAAAAACACATTTAAACATGAATTGAAAGATGGAAATTTTTCAGCACAAACATTTTTTTGGAAGAAAAATAGCATGCATGGTTCCCTAACATATATATCATCTAAACCTTCAATATTTCTATTAATTTAAGTTCCATAAACACATCATTTTATTTAGACGAAATAATCAAAATCAAAGGTCGGTATATATAGGGTTAATGAGGCTACTCCTGGGAGTAGCCAATTGGCTACTCCCACCCTCATTTTTCCTCTATTTTTTATTTTTTTTGGAAATTAAAAATATGTATATTCATCACTATATCCCCCTAACATGTCATTCTAATTTCGTCAGAAACAGAGACTCCTATGCCCTCCATCTGAAGGGGGTCAATTTCAGCAATTCTGAGACCGTTAAATTTTGACAATCTTGATGGAGGGGATAGAAGTCTCGAATTAAGTTGAACTTTGAATGACACCATGGTGGCATATTGTGATCTAAATTCCAATAGGTTTCATTTCAGAAAAGTAAAAAAAAATACAGGGAAAAAGGGGTGGGGAGCATGTAAGTTGGCTACAATCAGGGAGCATACTCCCTTTTCCCATATATATATATATATATATATATATTCAAGAGACACAGAGTGTTGCAGCCAGCATAAGGTTTGGAAACCAGCTAAGGGTCAATTTTGAGCAGTCCGACGATACTCAATTTTTAAACACCCACATCTACATATTGGGTTAGCAAAAGGCATCAGCTGCCTGCCTCACCATGTTATTGATCTAGGTCTGCCCAAAGAAGGCTAAATCGGTTGTGGATGCCCCTCAACCAGTTCACGAACCAACTACATAAATTACTTAACACCTGATGAATACCATGGAAGGCCGTATCGGCGATATATCGTCGATATATCGGTTTCGATAGGGTAGGGGTTTCGATATTACCCAGTATCTCCTTTTACAGGGATATCGGCGATATATCGCCGACATATCAGTGAATATATCGCCATATCGGCTCATATCGGTCAAAGATGACCGGTTTCAGTAGAAAAATCCCGGATATCGATCGATATCGTTGATATTTCGCCGATATCTCTATATATCAATACTATTATTCATGGAAGATTGATTCAACACCTAGTATTAAAACACATATATCCAGCTACACCTAGTATTAAAACACACAATGGTTTATATATATTTTGAAGACATAAAAAAGACTTGAATGAAATCGATTTCCAATATCTATAAGTCAATTCTTCAAAAACAAAATATCTATAAGTCAAA
This sequence comes from Ottelia alismoides, assembly GCA_037367405.1. Taxonomy (NCBI): domain Eukaryota; kingdom Viridiplantae; phylum Streptophyta; class Magnoliopsida; order Alismatales; family Hydrocharitaceae; genus Ottelia; species Ottelia alismoides. The sequence continues at coordinate 91,928 of JAZKJV010006202.1, forward strand.
AATCAAACATTAAAATCGATATGTTCAAAATGATAGATATATGCGATATAAGCTTCACAGATTGATCGATATGTGTGATCTAAGGGTATATTTGTAAGTTATTTAGTAATCTAAGAACTTGGATGAACTCCATTTTCAATACATATAGGTCAACAACTAACAGTACCAGTGATATTTCGATATGATTGATATGTGCAATATAAGGATCATAGTCTTCACAAATGATCTATATGTGTCATCTAAGTGTATATTTGTAAGTTATTTAATGTTATAAGAACTTGAATGGAATCCATTTCCAATATCTAAAGGTCAGGAATATACATTAACAGCGATATGTTCGATATGATGACTGATATGTGCGATATATGGTCTATAAATGACCGATATGTGTGATATAAGTGTGTATTTGTAGGTTATTTGTTGTTCTAATATCTTGGATAATCTTGATTTCTGAAAAAATGCCAAAAAAAATTGGCTTTTTTGAGCCATTTTCGACATTTCCACTGATATCGTCGATATATCCATTTCCGGGTGGATCGAAACGATATCGATACGGCCTTCCATGATGAATACTAAATTAAAGAAAAGGGTGTTCGCAATTGGCCCTTCCGATGTTTCACAACCCCTACCTTTCAGGTTGGTTGTCATTCATTCCCCTCACAAACGAATGTTAACTTATGGACACGAGCATAGTTGGAAAGAATAGATAGGGATACGTGCATTTATATATTCTTCTTCCCCCTCCCTCTTCCTCCAACCACAACCCATCCTCTACCCCCCCAAGCCCCTCGGTCTCGAGCCCTCTGTCCTGAGCTCCCCCCCTTCTTTCGTCCACAACCCCAATGCCACGAGTCTGTCATCGCCACCATCCACTGAAGGAGAAGTGATGAAGGAGCAAAGGGAGGAGGCGGACGACGGGGAAAGGGGAGAAGGGCATTCAAATTTTCCATAAACATATCTTGGTTTGAACAAACCATGGTCCACTTAAATTTTATAGGGTCTTCTCTCCTCCATAATTGCAGTGATGATGATAGTGGAATTTGAGATGCCAATGTCGATAGTAAAGGAATCAGAGAAATGAGCAATCCTAGAAAAGGTAACTCCACGAATGAAGTGTCACCTCCTTGACGTGGAATACTAGGGTAGACAAGCGTTGTGAGGAGGCTAATAGGGAGGTTAGGGAGGTCATGATGACGATAGTTGCAGTGATGACGATAGTTGCAGTGATGACGATAGTGGAATTTGAGATGCCAATGTCGATAGTAAAGGAATCAGAGAAATGAGCAATCCTAGAAAAGGTAACTCCACGAATGAAGTGTCACCTCCTTGACGTGGAATACTAGGGTAGACAAGCGTGTGAGGAGGCGATAGGGAGGTTAGGGAGGTCATGATGATAACGACTGCTTAAGCAATGGAGCTCCAGATGATTGCACCATCTGGGAGAGCCGCAATGGAGGTCGCTCAAGGTCTAATGGCGGTGGTGGTAGGAGACATGTTCCATCATCGAACGAGGCATTCAGTGCTCGGGACCTCTACCGAGTCGAGGGCGACAGTAGAGGATATGATGACAGAGACAACACTCACAATAATGTTTGTTCTCATGACAAGACCTTCAACAACGATGTAGAAGTTGCAAAAAAGGAGCCAACATCGACCCATTAAGTTAGCATGGTGGTCACAATGGGAGGTTCTGGTTGAGTGATGTTGGCAATGCCCATAACAACAGTCGTGCACAAAGAGGGGCGTTGCATTGACTAGTGAGAAGATAGATGAGGCAAAGGGATGATGCCCGACAACGCGAGCATGTCCATGTGGAGTGGACCATGACAATAATCGACGTATACACAAGGGTGGCAACTACATCCATGGCTCGTGGTTCATAGATCAAAGAGTGTTGTGAAATTGTCCCCTCTTGGATTGTTCTATCTGGAAGTCACCATTAAGTATGTTGTTGAAATGGGGCATCAACCACCAAATGAACCAAAAAGGACGGGTTTTATTACGTGTAGACAGCAATTGAATATACAATCTCTGTGGGGATTTTGAAATCCTCATCCGCAAATGTTTTCTTTTTTTCTTGTATATATGTTTTAATGATGGGTTCATTTTTCGTGAACGAATGTATTTTCTTAGTAGAATTGAATCTAGCTGTCATTGTTCTTAAATAATTAATTGGACATGTAATGTCTCAACTTTTTTTGACCATACAAACTATGTCCTAGACTTAATTTGAACTTTGTGCATCAAAACACTACAAGATCGTTGAATCTTGATTCCTGAGACTGAATCGTGACTCGTGAGAATGATTCAGTTTCAATGATCTAATACCCATTGACACAAGTTTGCATGATCAAATACACCTAAATGCAATCGGGATTTTAGAGGATGGATAAAAAGAGAAAAGATGCACGATTTTTTGGAGACTCGTGGTATGAGAAGGAAATGGGATGAGAAGTGAGCCCTCTAATTAAGGAGGGAAGACGATAACAACAAAGGCACTCTCCAAATCAAAGTTCAATTCATAATATCATAACGTATTCGTTGGCAATCGATTACTCTCCCTTTATGGAGGAAGGGGTTGAATTACAAATAAATAAGGATAATAAATATTGACCATCTAACAAGCCCTAATTGACTCCTAAAACATATCTAACCAAAATTATCTACCATAATAATTGAGGTTCTAATCGATCTCAATATTTAACGAAAGAAAAAATTGGCGACCAACTTCCATGGATGAAAATCCAAGTTATTAAAATCCTCCAATCAGTGCTATCATCAATCTCAAAAGCATAGAGAAAGCTAGTTATTGCCAAAGATGCACTCATAGAATTCTAATGATGGCAGGACTTCATATCCACTCATATAGGTAGACAAAGCATATTATCAACCGTCTCGATGTTTACCATAACAAATGAAAAGATTTATCTCAATCTTTAAAAATAATTACACTAGTTAAGTCAAAAATGTTAAGGAGTTAGTGTGTATTAAGTTTAGAATTTAATTGTCATCACTTCGCGGGTATGTCGTTCATGTTTACTCTAACCCTAGCCTCTCGCAAGGTTTAGGGTTTAAATGTGTTGAAAGGAGACTTGGATGTATGTGCCTATTCATATGCATAGTATGTCAGTTCACAAAACCACCCTAAGATATGCGACTGAATATATTAGACATGTTGAAGTTAATTTAAGGTTATTTAATAACTTAAAGGAACACGAAATAAGCTATAGTTGCCATGTAAAGTTTGAACGAATTCTCAGTAGATGCTTATGTGTACATCAACTAACAAGAAAACTACTTATATTGCTTAAAATCCTATCTTTCAGGAGTACATAAAGCACATAGAAGTTAGTTGCCATTTCATATGCGATGACATGATGCAAGATAAAATTACTACTTTCAACCATCTCTACAGCGCTCCAACTAGCATATATCTTCGTTAAAGCACATACTAAAAAGGTGACATGTTTTCTTACTTGCAAGTCGCGTATTATTGATGTCTACATGCCAACTGAGGTGGAGTGTCAGAATTAGATAATTTTCTCATTTTACTTTATCGTTGACCATGTTATCTAACAACTTTTTCAAGCAGTCACTTCTTTTTCTGAAAGGAAGCAATCACTTAATTGACGCCATTTCAATCAACAAAACGCTTGTTTCAGCTTTCAATTGATATCAAGATTCTCCCTTACATTTTAGAAAGTACTGTAAAAAGGGGGTTGGAGTAATTTAAAACACACAAGGTGACATGTGTGCTAGGTTAAAGGCATAAAATGAAAAAGGGAATAAGTACAACATTATAATTTAGTGTAAATAAAAATAAAACATAATTATTGTCATGACATTGAGAAATATAGGTGGATAGCTTTAATTAGATAAACTTGAGAAAAGTTAGTCGATTAGAATACTATTTTCATGTCTAGGCGCAATTGATTGCTGATCCTTAAGGCAGACATGTCTATAATCCCGATTTGCTCCCTCTTGACTCATCTAGTACTACCAACAAGGGTCTGGAATCACCTGAAGCTTTTTATGAAAGTAGTTTTTTGATCCAGCTCGAAAGAGAAATCAGGTGTCCCTCTGGTTGATTGAAATGCAGTGACAAATAATATCGATCAAGGCGGTCTGAGGAAGACGACCACACAATCACTTAACGAGTCTTGAAAATTTAGGGGGTTGTATGAATTTGCTCTGCCAAATGGGGTAGAAAATCTATGGGTCGCCTCAAGATTGTATGTCACTTGCATGGTATTAAAAAACGCGCCTCGAGGCGGTCGAGGCGTACGCCTCGAGGCGAGGCGGACCTTTTTAGCCTTGAGGCGTGCGCCTTGGCCTTGTCCAGGGAGGCGTGCGCCTCAAGTGGCTGAGGCGTAGCCTCGATGCGTTCCGCCTCGAGGCGGTCGCGGCGTTTTCCGAAGCGTTTTTATTTTTTTGAAGATTTTTTTTATGATTTTAATAGTTTACATGGTGGTTTGAGAAGCTTATAAATATATACTTGTTTAGGATAATGATTATAGAAGTTAAATGCCTAAATCGGATGTTTCTTTTCGTACTCATAACTCCATATTTACTATTAATTATGTGTAACTATTTCAGCAAACTGCTTCATATTTACTATTAATTATGTCTAACTATTAATTTACGCAAGATGAATGCTTAAATTAGACCTCTTTCATATTCATATTTACCATTAACATGCCAAATTATTTCAGTGAACTCATACTATTACATTCTTAAACATATAAAAAAGTGTATACGAATTCAAATACTCATATAAGAAAAAAATTTGGGACGGGGGCGCTGCCCCCTGCACCTCCGCAGGGGGGGCCAACCTGGGCCCCCACCAAGCTCGTTGACTGGGCAGCGAGACCCCCGTACTAGTAGTGTATGGTGGCATAGGGGGGCATAAAATCGTTCTTCATCTAGGTTCGGTAGATCATGCGGTTAGGATTAAAATCATATGATTCATATCAATATTTTGGATATCTGTAATGACAACTATAGCCAATCCCTTTTTGATAACTATTTTAGTGATAGTTATAGCCAATGATTTCCTTTTGACTGGGTAGAAATTTAGTAGAAATGTTTATGGCATTGGCATATCCTTTTTTCCCATGTTCTTATCTTCATAATATCATCATATATTACATTGTTATGTATTATATATTTGTCGGATTACTTTAGTTCACCCATAAATATATGAGAATGGGGAGCTTGCACCAAGGTGCATGTAACTTTACATGCACCGGCGCTTATATCTTCCACATTTTTGTTACTTTTTTGAAAAATACCACCGTGTATATTCATCTGTATATCCCTCCAATATGCCATTCGAAATTCATCAGAAACAGAGACTCCTATGACCTCCATCTAGAACAGGCCGATTACAGCAATTCTATGACCATTAAAATTACATGTTCTAGATGGAGGTCATAGGAGTCTCTGTTTCTGACGAAATTCGAATGGCATATTGGAGGGATATATAGATGAATATACATGGTGGTATTTTTCAAAAAAGTAAAAAAAAAATGTGGAAGATATAAGCGCCGGTGCATGTAAAGTTGCATGCACCTTGGTGCAAGCTCCCCATCCTCTAAATATACTTATTATATATTTTGTAATTATTTTCCTATACAAACTGAGGCTTACGCCTCGACCGCCTCGAGGCTACGTCTCACCTCGCTTCCAGCTAAAACGCCTCATTCCGGCTTTTGTTTTTTCAAACCTTGGTCACTTGGAGCCAACAGCTTGTCATCTACTCTCTGGAAGAGAATCTATGTTTTTCTGCACGATTATTTGACCAAGGAGGTGTCCTCTAGTAGATTGGAATGTAGTAACCTAGAATATCGATTAAGATGGTCTAAGACTCTTAGTAGGTGTCGTCTTAAGGAGATGAAAAAGACATGGCTCGATCGATGGGTCTTGAAAAATGGAGTGTGGTATGGATTTGCACCATTAGATGGTGCAGAAAATCTACGCATCTCCTAAGTCTGTATGTGTCACATGGAGACGTCATCACGTTATCTACTTTCTGAAAGGGACTTGTATTGGTCTGCATGAGATGACACCTAGTTTTAGAGATGGCGATAGATTCAGACTTTAGAGAAATAAATGGGCAAAGGGAGGGGCCCTCTGAAATCAATTCTTGAATTTGTTTGTTAAAGTTAATGATAAAGGGATGAAGGTTGTAGATGCAATCAAATAGAGCTTGAACCTCGTTGTTCTGCTATGACCTTTCGAATCAAAGGGTTAAGGAGTCCATGAAGATGTCCGAGTGTAAGGCTATTATTTATGAGTTGTACAATGGCAAGCATTTAACAACCACCTCGATTTTTTGGATTCCTTTAGTATTAATCTCAACACCTCATATAATAACATGATTTTGGCTTTAGCTCTAGTTTAGGTAGGTTTCTTAGCAAAGAATGATTGGTGTCCAAAAAAGAGAATTTATATGGAGAACGTACCTAAGTACGCCAAGAATCTCATAGAGTCCTACAAGTTAGGTTGTGCATCATTTGGATCCATGCTCTTGTTTTTTTCCTAAAAAGACAAGGGTGGATTGGTTGGAAGAAATAAACCTCGATAAAGAAGGGTGGATTTCTTTAAAGAGACAAAAAACGAGATCGGAGAGAAGTCAGAAGTTGGGTATCCTATATTAGTTTCGATCGTAGGAATAAAGCCAGAAGAACCTCCTCTCGCTGATCATTCAAACATCTATTAAAATAAACCGAACACTCAAACACTCACATTGCTAAAAGTGCATAGCAAAGAGGGTGTTTCATTAACATTACCAAAAAAGTAAAAAAAACTTTAGAAACTTTGGATCCCACAAGTGTTCAAGGTTTATGGAGTTCAAGCCCTGCCCAAAGTTTATCAAGCCTCTACATTTAAAGCCTACATTTATCATGCGCAATACAGTGGGCTTTATAGTCATTCCCATCAGGATTATTTTAGAAGGTTACACTTCACAGATTTCTAAACAACAAGACAAACACTTGACAGGTACTGTCAAGTCTATCATTTTATGGTCTGGATGGAATCTAGGAGGTAGTATTAAGGCTCAAACAATTTGAACAGACGGCATTTTTTCAAAACCACGGGATTGTTAACGGGTACCTCAGTAATGTGTATTACACTGAGTTTCATGTGTCAAAATTGACATGATTTATCAATATTTCAAAACAATATAACCATACAAGGTACACTAGCTGATTGTAAATTTAATGCTTAATAGTTTACGAGGACTTCCTATTGTTTATGCTTATTTTTTATAATCTGTTTATGGCTGATTTTTCCATCTTTGAACTGCACTATTTCCGTATGATTTTTATCATGCAAATACCTTAAAATGCCAAATATTGTCTTGCAAAATCTTATCTTATTTTCTAAACATCAATCCCAATGTGTTTCCATGGTTAGATATGCTATTTCCCACAAAAACCCAGGATAGCAGAAAGATGTCAATCTCCACTTTCTCCACTTGCTATCATGCATTATATTTGCTCATCAAAAACTGGTGTAAAGAAATTAGCATTTTATTGGATGTAAATGAGTCAAATGATCATCACTAGATTCGCTACAAACCATCAGAACAAACTCAATTACCCCTGCAGAATCAGAAAACAGAACTGTCCATTTAAGGTCCAATCTACTTGTGGCAAGATCTATGATGCATGAAGATACTGCCTCGCCCAGAAGTCTCAAATCTCGTATCCTAATATTATTGCATGAGTTTGTATATTATTGGTCAATCAGAATAGTTTTAAGCTGTAAATAAAACATTATATTTAGTTATTCTGTTTATTTTGAGCATACGGGTCAAGGCTTACACTTCCCTTGGAACATGGAAACCGTGTCCTTTCATTTACCTCGCGCAATTTTAAACAACATTCAAAAAGAGAGCTACCCTTTAAGATCCATACCTTTGCATCTATATTCTGTTCAGGCAATGTCATGCCAACTGAAGGCAGACATTGGGAGTCATCACTTAAAATCTCACCAGTTCCCTTCGTTGGCAGATACTCCTTGCCACTAGAATTTATTAACTACAAAATAACAAAAAGGGGGCATTGCAAGATTTTGCAAAGAGCAACCAGGGAAACTCAATCAGTCAGGGTACCTTGTCATTTAGAATATGTGTGCATTCCGTTGAGCCACTGCCATCTATACTAATGGTCGTGTGCATAGAATTGCTGTTTAAATCGTCATTGACTAACAGATATTCTTCATTCTTGCCAGATTCCGCAAAACCATATATGGATTCCGAGACGATATGCTCTGCTACAGATGGTTGATTGTAAATATGAGTAGGTATCTCTGAGTCTTTAGATCCAGCCTGATGGAGAAACCAGATATTTTCATTTATGTTCGACCGTCCAAGGGACGAATTAAAACCAAGAAAATAACATAGGGTGCATTAAAACCAAGAAATTAACGGCTGTACCTGTTCGATCTGTCTATTCCCTGAAGCCACCTGAACATTACATATCTGAGACTGAGGGAGTTGAGAATCAGTCGATGCAACAGGATGTAGAGCTCCTTGGGGATGCACAATGAAGGGCTGCAAAAAATTCACTTGTGATGGTTGACCATAAGCTCCCATTGCAATGAATGGAACTCCAGATGCAGGCCCAGTCTATAAGTTAATTGGATGTCAGGTAGCAAATATATCAGTATCTATCAAAGAGATCGCCATGCAATTATAACATAGAACTAAAATCAAAGTGGATTGAAAAAAGTGAAAGATGTTGAAAACAATTAAGGATTGAGTCAATTGGGTATTCGGAACTTATGGAACGATCCGATTGTATATGAAACCGTGTTTGGTCTTGCATCACCCAATGTGAGAGTTCAGTGTCAGCGAGCCTATCTATATATGTGTGTGTGTGTGTGTGTGTTGGAAAAAGGAGCCTACACCGGCGGGTGCAGGTAACTCCCTACACCCGGCCTATTTTTCCATTATTTTTTTGATTTTTTTGAACTAAAACCTTGGGGGGAATTAGATCACTATATGTCACCATGGTGTCATTCAAAATTCAAGTTAATTCGAGACTCCTATCATCTCCATCAAGACTACCAAATTTTAACGGTCTCAGAATTGCTGAAAATAACCTCTTCTAGATGAACATGTTACGATGTTTGTTTTGCATGAAACTTAAAACACACATTCTACTCAACATATTAAGTAAATTCCCTCAAGTTTTCATTCAAAAAAAGTAAAAAAACAATGGAAAATTAGGTCGGGTGCAGGGAGTTACCTATACCCCAGGGTGCAGGCTCCCTGCCCCCATATATATATATATATATATAGGATTTAATGGGGCTGCCCCTTGGGGGCAGCTAACATGGCTGCCCCATCCCTTTATTTCGGTATTTTTTTATTGTTTTTTGAAAAATATCACCATGTACATTCATACCTCATATATGCCATTCGAATTTCGTCAGAAACAGATACTCCTACGGTCTCCATCGAGTTAATGTCGATTTAAAAAATCTTGTTACCGTTAAAAAATGATTGTCTGGATGAAGGCCGCAGGAGTCTCTGTTTCTGTCGAAATTCGAATGGCATATAGGAGGGATATAGGGATGAATATATATGGCGATATTTTTCAAAAAAAAATAAAAAAAACACCAAAATAAGGGGGCGGGGCAGCCATGTTGGCTGCCCCCAGGGGGCAGCCCCATTAAATCCATATATATATATATATATATATATATATATATATGCTTTTATACATGTTTCACTGAGAAGTAAAGGAGGTTCTAAATCTCGCGCATCACAGAAAGCACGGAAACAAACAGATCATATCCATGCAAAACAAGGGCTCTTCGTATGAGCGACGATGTAATCACAACAAAATTTATAAAGCTAAACCACATGGATGCACGAACATTTATCGCTCCACTTCGTGAACCACAATAGTCTACAATACATGTAGTTATCTCGACCTTATCGAGTTATATCTCGGCCTTATCGGGTTAACTATTTAACCAGACTCATCTGACATCACCAAATATTTATTCCTATGCAGAGGAGCTGCATCAAAATTATCAACCAGATCCCAATCTTTGGAGAAAACTGGCATCGTTTCTCAGACTAGATATCATTTTCAAATATCACTTTGTGATGTGAATTGTGTCCTCATCTCTATAGATTTAAAACTGCACATCATCCTCTATGTCTAACTGTTTGGATCAACATTTGTATGATACTCAAAGTGGCCATGCTACATTTCCTTAATCGTACTAAGGGATCTTAACAATGCAACATAAAGGTATTTCATTTCAAATATGAAGTGATATGAATATGCAATAACAATTATTACGAAATGGCTCATCAAGGGCTTACAAGTCCAACAGTCTCTCACTCGTCCTCAGAGCCATTAATAAATAACTCTTAAACTCATTCATTACATGCAGGTCAAAAATCGTGTATTTCAAAGCTGTGGTGAGTGGATCCGCAATGTTATCTGTTGACGCAACCTTGGTGATAGTAATATCACAATGTTTATATATCCCTGGATTATGTGATATTGCCTTTCCGAGTGATTGCTTTTTTGATGCCACGTGAGTTCCTTTGCTTGTGCTATGGTCTTCGTGCTATCGCCAGAACAGTATGGGAAATTCTCCAAAGAAAATTAGGATATACTCCAAGATGAATTTGCATAGCCACACAACATCCTTAACAGCATCTATGTGCCAGCATACTCAACTTCATTTTCGAGACGATCGTGGTGTCTAGCTTCTTACTTTTGCAACCCACAGCACCATCGTGCAATAAGAAGATGAACCTTGAGGTTGATTTCCTAACATTTATATCAAATTGGAAATCTGAATATGTCTAATCTAGGACTTGGATATCACCACCTCTATAAACCAAGATGCAATCTTAAGTTCTTAAATACTTGAAGATGCTCTCCACTGCAGTCCAATCTAGTTCCCATAGCAGGATTTGTAACGATTGACCACTAACATTGCATGATAGATATCCAGTCTTGTACACATCATGGCATACATCAGACTTCGTACACTGATGCGTAGGAGCATCTAGCCATAGCTTTCTTTTCCTCAACACTTTGAGGCGACACCCCTTTAGATAGGTGAATACCATGTCTTAAAGAAAAGAAGCCTTTCTTGGAATTTTCCATGTGCAACGGTTGCAAGATCTTCTTGATGTATTCTTGTTGTGGCTATCCCAATACTCTCTTTTCTCTGTTTCTGAATAGCTCCTGACCTAAGCTATAAGAGGCATCCCTGAGATCATACATTTCACAAGCATGAGACAACCAGACCTTAACACATGTCTAAATACTTACATCATTCCCAATGAGTACGATGGCATCTACATAAAGTACAAGGAACACAATGGCACTCCCACTAAGTTTCTTGTATACACAAGATATATCAAGATTCTAAATGAATTATAACTCTTTATGATTTCATCGAATCTAATTTTTCAACTATAAGAAATTTATTTAAGGTCGTAGATGGATCTCTTTACCTTGAACACTTTGTCTTCCTCTCCTATTAAACCTTGAGGTTGCTCAATATAGATATCCTCACTTAGGTATCCATCAAGGAATGCAACCTTGACTCCCATATGTTAGATGTCATAGTCAAGATATGTAGCTATAGCTAGCAATACCCGGACGGTTAAACATGGCTACAGTAAAGAATGTCTCATTGTAGTCATAGCCTTCCTTTTATATGTAGCCCTTGCCTATGAGTCGTGCTTTGAAGATCTCTACCTTCTCATCAGGTTCCCTCTTTCTTTTGAAGATCCATTTAAACTCAATGGGTTTGACCTTTTTAGGTGAATCTTCATAGGTCAAGACACTATTCTTGCAAGGAATTTATCTTAGACTTTATTGTTAGCATCCATCTTTCAAAGTCAAGATCCTTTAATTCTTCATTATATGTAGCAGAATCATTAGATTCCTCTTATACATGAAGTGCATACCACTCAAGTGAACTTACCACCCTATAACTCTTTGTGCGAGGTTCGCATGTGTCAACCTCTATTGTCTCTTTAGTTTCAAGTATAGGATCTTCATCGGTCTCACTAGACACTATGAGTTCCTTTACTTCATTGTTTTCTTGACTTTTAGGATATTCATCCTATAGATTGTAAACCTTTAGAGATAAATGTATTTAAAGTATCAAGGTCGTAAAGTAGGTATCCAATGTGATTCTATACATACCGAATAAAGTAGCACTCTTTGATCGGCTTGCATAGCATGGACCAAGCATCCCTAAATTCTCAAGTATCTAACATTGGACTTGGTTCCAAACAAAAGCTCAAGAGAGATTTTGGAGACTAATTTGCTTGGAATCTTGTTTAGGACATGACAGTTTATACTAGGTGTCCTCAGAAACTAAGAAGTAATTGTGCTTACCCATCATTGATCTTACCATGTCCAACATGGTTCTATTACGTCTCTCCGAAACTCCATTGAGTTGGAGTCCCAAGAGGAGTAAGATTGGAAATGATTCCTCTCCTTAAGGTATTCCTCGAATTCATCTGAAAGGTATTCGTTACTTTGATCAGGATAAAACTCTTTTAATTTTCCTTCATGTTTGGATATCAATCAAAGTTATAAACTCTTTGAACTTTTCAAAGGTTACATAGCAGCACAATAGGAGGACATGACCATAACGCGAATAGTCATAAATAAAGATCACATAATATTGATGTCCATTACGAGTTTCAGTACTAAAGGGACCGCATACATCAGTATGTAAGAGATCTAGAATACCTTCGCATCTTTCGCCTTCTGTGGAGAAAGGTGCCATGGACAATATTTGCAGGTGGGTAAATTTTGGACTTTCGAAAAAATCGAAAGGTCCACTTTTACCAATCTACTGATCATATAAATATATGCATATCCATATCTTTGATGCCAGATCATAGTCAAATGATCGTCATCCTCCCTTGATCTTTTAGGGTTTTGTTTACTATTGTCTGTGACATTCATGATGGATTCATTAATGTGTAATTCAAAGAGGCCATCATGTGCTAATCTGATCAAATTTACCATAATGATTTATGTTAAGTTTCTCTAACTACAAAAAAGGAAATAATACCATCTCTAACTAGTTTAGATACATAAGTTCCTTCTAACATTTGGAACATAGAAAAATTATCTAATTATTATAACCCTCGAGTAGATAATGATAGTGTGTAGGTTCCAATGGCGATTGTTGCAATGATTGCATCAGATCTTATCTGGATGACGATCTCCCCTTGATCACACAATCTAGTTTCTTGAAATAAAAGCAGAATTTACAAACGTGAACGGAAGCACCAAATTCAATGACCCAACTTTTTCTTGTCCAATTAGTATGCCGGTTTCAATGATGAATGTAAATGTATAAAAATATCGGTGCTTTACCCTTTTCCCTTCTCTAAGGTCTTCAAGTATTATCTACAATTGTGCTTCCAGTGCACGGGCATGTTACAGCGATGCCAAACATATGTTTCCTTAGATGTCAAATGTGTAGAAAGTTTGACCTTTCTTCTACTCCTTTTGGACCGGATCCATCTGAAATCCTCGCTTCCTGCCACGCTTCAATTTGGCATGTGTAATAATTACAATGCAATAGGTGGATTCTTTCTTCATTTTTTTTAGAATCAAACGGGTGAGCCCCCATTTTGGGGGTCACTGCCACTATATTTTATTAAAAAGTTTTAGAATACATTATCGTGATAACCAGAGATTATGTAGAGCGTTACAATGGGATAAGATGTTTTCAACATAAAACCTCTGGTTGTTGAAGACAGCCTCGTTTCTCCCGGTTCAGATGGCCCACAGCGTAGCAAAAGGCTTTGAACAATCATCATTAGAGTTGCCGCCAACCAATCTAATGGATCTCCAGAATTTCGGAAAGCCCTCACTCCGCACCCACGAAACCGCCACCTTGGTCCGAACCGTTGTCGATGAAGGGCAATTGAAAAATAAATGTTCGGCGTCCTCATCCGACGATCCGCATCTATCACATCGCGTATCAAAGGCTCCAAGAATGCATCCCCTCCGTACCTTATCGCAAATACGGTTCCTCCTCAACCACCAAAGAAATACCTTAACCCTCAACGGGATCCTTGCGGCCCAGATGATACTGACGTCCTGGCAGAGCTCCCTATCTTGTTCCTCTCTCAGACTGAGTTCTTTGTATGCCTTTTTCACCGAGAATTTGTTGCCCATCCATAGGAAGTGGTCTCTGATGCTAGAGTGGTTCCCCATGGGTGGGATGGTCGATTGCATCGTCATGAACTCCTCGAAACACTGATCAGACAGGCCTGAGACAAAAGGCGGGGACCACAAACCACCATCGATTGCCACCTCCGAGATAACCGCGTCCTTAGATTCCACCAGCGAGAATAAACGCGGGAATTTCTCCTCCAATGAGCCATCACTGAGCCAATCGTCGCGCCAGAATTTGAAAGTTTGTCCGTCCCCCACCTTGGGACACAAACGATGAGCCAATAATGGGAGCACCTCGCGTATACCCGTCCAGAGTGGAGACTCAAAGCGGAGTCTCGCCGTGACCAGTCCACCTCCCACCATGTATACTTTCCGCAGCAGAGTAGCGGCCAGTGAAGTGGAGGGCCCCCAGATTTGTATTATCCATTTGGCGATGAGGGCCTTGTTAATGCAGTTGATGTCTCTGACTCCCAGACCACCCCCCCTGCGCCCCCTCGTGACATCCTCCCACTTAACCAGATGGAGGTCGTGCCCCATCTGCTTCCCATCAGACCAAAATACTTCATCAAGGATTCAATTTTCCTCCTAACCCATCAACGTTGTGATCCTGGTCGAGTAGAAGAAGATCGGAATGGCAGAAAGAACATGTTTCAGAAGGACCAGTTTTCCTCCTTTAGATAACGTGATAGCTTTCCATCCAGCAAGTCGTTGTTCGATCCGATCTACCACGTGATCCCAATCCCTTTTCTTAGCTTCCCAGCCGTTAACGGCAGCCCCAGATAGGAAGTGGGTAGGTCACCCAACCCACATCTGCAGGCAGCAGCAATCTTCGCACGGTCTGCCTCCTCCATCCCAAATGTTACGACGGTGGACTTCTGCCTGTTAATCTCGAGGCCCGAGATGTCGTCAAATATATCCACCAGTTGGGTTGTGTTCTTGTTCTGATCGGACGTACCTCCCAGAAAGATGACCGTGTCATCTGCATATTGTAATAGGGGAATAGAAATATCCTCAATACGGAAGCCCTCGCACCAGCCCGTCTCGACCGCTTGCTTGAAAAGGACCCCCAATGCGTCGGCCACAAGGACAAATAACATAGGCGCCAGCGGGCAGCCTTGCCTCACACCCCCGCTGCGGTTGAAAGAATCCACCCTCAGGTTTACCGTTTACCATATCGAGTATGAAGACGTCATAATGCATCTCTTCATCCAGTCCACCTATGCACTGGGGAAGTCCCTCCTTGTCAGAGATTGCCAAAGAAACTTCCATTGCACGCATCATATGCCTTAAAGAAGTTGATCTTCCACAAGGAGGCCTTGGCACGCTTCCTCTTCCACTCGAAACAGATCTCTGAGGCCATGACCAGACCGTCCGCCATCTGCCTCCCCGGAATAAAAGCATACTGTCCCTGCAGCACCACGAAATCCATAACCCCCTTCATTCTATTCGCCGGGACCTTCGCAATGATAAGGTATATTGCATTGGAGATAGCGATAAACCGATAGTCCTCCACCCGGCAATAGAAAGATCAGCGAACAGCTTATCTTCTCAAACCCAAGGTTGCCCTCTCTGAACTCATTCAGAACCTCCATGACGTCCTCCTTCAGCAAGTCCCATAATTCACGATAGAACAACACTGGGAATCCATCTAGTCCAAGGGACCCTTCTGCATTCAGTGACCAAACCGCCCTCCTTAGCTCTTCCTCCGTAAACGTGTCGTCACCCCTTCCGCCTGCGACGCCGACAGGGATTCCACCCCGGTTCCCCGCCACCCCCATCTGCTCCCTCCTCTCCTTCCGGTAACCCCTATATAGTGACCCCGCAGTGCACCCCCAATGGTCGTCTCTCCCGAAAACCGCACACCTCCCACCTCAATATCATGGATGAAGTTTCTTCTCCGTCGCCGCGAAACCATCGAGTGGAAGAACCTAGTGTTGGCGTCTCCTTCCTTCAACCATTTCTGCCCGGTTTGCTGCCTCCATTCCACCTCCTCTTTCTTGTCGGCTAGAAGAAGTTCCTCCAAGAAGATCTGTCGCGCCATAAGTTCGTAGTCCGATAGCCCTCCCTCATCATCCAGGTCGTCGAGTCGAGACACCTCATTCTATGCTTCCACCCGCTTCGTCCTCCGTCGAGCCCTGACCTCCTTCCCGAAGGACGAGAGGAGGGTTTTCAATGATTTAAGCTTACCCGCCAAACGCGAGACCGCGGATCCCTCGGTAACCGTCCCTCTACAGTGCTCCGTTACCAACTCCCCGAACCCTGCCTCCAGTAGTCAACTTTTTTCGAAACGAAAGAAGAATCTCCCCCGCCCCTCCTCTCCAGACAACCATATAATCGGCATATGATCAGAAAGCACCCGCAGAAGAGCCCAAGCCCGAGAGAGAGGGAATTGCTCAACCCAACCCTGAGATACTAGAAACCTGTCCAGACGAGACCTGGAGTTCGTATTCCGCCATGTGAATGTGCAACCGGCCGCGTCAGCAATCGAAAGGCCCAGCCGATGAACCATCCCACGGAACGCCACCGAGCCCGGATCCAACCCCCCACGCCCATGGGGTCGATCGTCCTGGAGGAGGGTGATGTTGAGATCGCCACCGATCAGCCATGCGTCATTCGCCCCCGAGCTGCCCAATTGTTCAATCTCCACCGCAAGAGTGGTCCCACCTCCGACATTAGGGCCGTAAACATTCGTCACCATGAATTCCAGACCATTCGAGCGATGCCGGAGTAGCGTGGAAAGACAGAACTGGGACTTGGAGACGGTCTGAAGATCAAATAAGTCCTCGCATCCCGTCAGCATGCCACCAGACGCACCATGTGCCTCACGCTTGGCCAGTTGATACAACCCGCCCCCATTACAGACCATGATTCACCACCGTGGAGGCGGCGTCAAGCTTCGTTTCCTGAACCAGAAATATGTCTGCTCCATTGTCCCTAATAAGATTGAAGACACCCCTCCACTTCTCCGGCCTTCCCATCCCCCTCACGTTCCACAACAAAATTTTTAAAGGCATAAAAACTGGGTTGACCTCCTTGGCGGGACCAGGTCTAGGCGTTCGGCCACCGCCCTATCTAATATCCGAAAGCGGTTTTGGGATGTCATCCGAGCCTCCTGGGCCTCCGCCTAAGATGGATTGTTCTCCACTCGATCCGTTTCCTCTAGCAACATCGCTCTCCGCCATCTCCGTCTCTGGGAGGTCTTCCTGGAGTAACACGTCCCAAATCCGGCAGCTTCTTTCTTCATTACGTCCTCTACAGACTTCAATGTAGAAGTAACTCGACATTCGTCGTCTCTTGTTCACGTGGAATGAAATTATGAAGTATGGTGGCATCCCCAAATATAAATTCGGATGTTAACACAACCAATGTCATGGTAATGGACCCAATTCACATATGATGATGGCATATCTGGAGACATGTCAGTCACTTTGACGATACATGAAAAATTATGGAGGCGTCTTTTTTTATACTCCACAATATCAATCAATACAATTGATATCAGAGGTCATGCCATTATTACCAATTTATCTGAGACTTAGATACACTAAGAGCTACTATAACTTTGTAAGGAGGGTTTTATATTGTCACTATTATCTTCGTTATTGTTGTTGTATTATCTTCGTTACTTTCTCTGAATTTTTTTCTCTATTTTTTAAACAAATACTATGTTTTTCCTTACTTTCATTACATAACTATTTACTTCTATTACTATCCATTTCTTGTTAAATAATGTACTAATTTAAAAGCATGTATTTTTAATATATGATATTATATGATATTTTAATATAACAATTTATATAATAAAGGTATATGCTTTTACATATTAACTTCCTTGAAATCCCAGATGAAAGATGATAACAAAAATACTTATTTATACATTATGAACTAGTATAAACATTAATATTTTAAAAACAATTGAATATAAGCAATTTGAACACGAATCAAGGATTTCATTTGAACTCTACAAGATCATCGAGTAAATCCTAGACACGTAAAGTTGCCCGATTTAAAAAAGTGAAGACGCATGTTTAACCTAGCCCTCAACCAACCTAGTCTACCTTCTTTATTCACTGACGCTTTCCTTACGCACCCTTAGCACCCGATACTTGCATATAATAATTGAAAAACACAACCCGCCCCAGCTACTACCTCTTAGGGACCTCTCTTTTATCGATGCAGACACTCTTATCTGCATTCGAAAACTTAAGGACCGCCATTTCTAGTAATGCTTCCAATAATTGAGCCCTTTTCTCAAGTCAATTTATTTCATCCCTTTTGTTGGACATTTCTTTCGTCTCGTCACATATCTCTCATTCTTTTTACTGAATAGCACGTAGAAAGCAACGGAATTTTCTCGTTTCCAGAGTGTACTAGATTTGCTTGAATTTTTTGAAATGCATTCGAAGATGGACAATCACAATAGACGAGAAGAAATGTAGTAGTACATCTTCTTAGGGTGTAAATATTTCTCTGATATTGAGCTACCCTCAATGTGCCTTTTTTGGTGTTAGTAAAACAACATCAATATCAGCACTTTACACTAGTCCCCAAAACATAGTGGACAAGACAAGTCCATCCCAAAAACATTTCATTCTACGCATATTGGTTACCACCCTCTTCCTTCTTAGTAGCCATGTAAAAAAATTACATGCATGGAGGCTTTAGCCTTATAAATAAGCATGCTAGTCCCGTAGCATGTCACATGGGTCAAACACGAGTATTAGAGCCAACACATGATGTCTTCTCGATCGAAAAACCCCGTCAAACCATACCAATGGCCTTTATCCTAAGTAGAACCCTTGATTCAACTCAACTCCTCTATCAACACCAAAAATGATGAAATCGTAAGCCTGAGAAAGTTGAGCATATCATGGTAACACAAGCATCCGTGGACCATGCATTGGTAGCCTTCTTCATCGTGGGAGCAAATACAACAATAGCAACAAAGCCTTTTTCACACATTAAGTAGGGTCGGCTACATGGAATCTTTGCGTAAATCCATGTTAATAAGATCCGAACTACTTTGTGATAAATTCATAAATAGTGTTCTTAAATAAAAAATAATATTTAAGAATTTGTCTCTCTTGCTTTCGTTGTCGGCTAGCTAACGCACAACCTTCCTCAATTTACCCATGCTTGGGCATGGCTGAGAAAATAGCCTTCGAAAATGGGCATACATTACTGCACTCTCTAACCGATCATTTTTACAATGGTGGAAACCATTCAATAGGATGCAAACGATCTTATAGTCCGGGGCACTATTTAAATTCCCCTCCAGATATCAAAGGGGTTTTTCCTGATGACCAACAAGGAAATGCATGCTCCATCTTAAGGAAGAGTGTTGAAATAGTGAATGGATGAATCAAATGGGCAATCGTATCTTGTGGAAATATCCCATTTGATGTAGCGTGAATCAACAATATTATGGCAAAATTAGAACATTCGTCCACTAGATTTTGTTCAATTAGTTTTTCCTTCCGTTTAATTACAATTTAATTAAATTAGAGTTATGGTAATTTTATTTACGATTATTTGAGTCCATTGCAATTTTATTTCTATTTAAAATAACAATATCGCATGTGATCTCAAATCAATTAGTTAGTCAGTTAGATCAATTAGTTAGCCAGTTAGAGATATTTAGAGTCCTTTTAGGGTAGGTTAGGATTTGATTTTACTGCTTTTTCTATTTTTGTAATCACACCCCTCTTATATACAGAGGACGGTAGTATAATGTAAAGAGTTGAAGTTAAATCAATTTGGAGTTTCTCCATTAATCTCTCTCCCTCTATCTTCTCCCTCTACGCGATCTCCGCGATTCTTTTCTGCAAATCCCTCACATGCGGCGAGTTTTCTCTTCTTCTTTCCTCCAACTTCTTCCACCAAATAACTTTTTCATCTATAAAAAACTATTTTCACTGCTGAGAAATTTCGGCTTGCGTCAATTGGTATCAGAGCATGGCATATAGATCGTCCACACGATTTGATGATCCATCAAGGTATTCAAGGAGCTATCAATCAAAAAAGATACATTCGAAGGATCGTACATGCTGTGCTGAGGTTGGAGAAGCACTATCCCACAAGCTCCAAGGATGTGAGGATATGCAACGACAATGGAAGGAAGAAGCCGCTAACATTGATGCTCAGATAAGGGTCATGGTGACACTGCCCGTACCCAAAGCCCTTGTCTAGGACAGTATTCTTAGTCACACCAATACAAGGTGATTCTAATGTCATAGCAAAAGAAAATAAGAAAAAAAACTCCACGGTTGATGTCTAGGAGGTGTTAATATTACTGCCATTGTCATTTTTTCCACGCACGTCAGTCTTCCAGTAATCGTTGTCTCTGCCAACACCAACTCATGCTTGATATATCCATCGCAACTGCCACCTCTTCCAATGCCTCCATTTTTGTCGCCAATCGCAACTGCACCACCACCTTCATAACCAACACAGCCATCGACACCACCAACGCCACCATCCACCCCGCCTCCTACCCCAACTAAGCATATTTGGAGTAGCCAACGTATCGAGTCCACCCCTATCCCCGTAAGGCGTGCCCAAAACCTCCTGATCAAGCACACCATCGAGCGTACGGCCATCCGACGTTGTTGCCAGGCCACACCGGACACCACAAGTTGCGCCCGACTTTGTGCAGTCTGATACAATAAAGCTCGATCCCCATCAAAACCTCATTGTTGCCCTTGCACGAATCCATGCCTCAGCTACTTCCCTAGAAATCGACGCCGCCAAAGATATTGGAGGAACAAAAGCCTCCGAAGAGGTTCTGGTGTTTTTCCACAGGAAATCACATCCCAATCCCATGAAATTAGGGATATTTAATGGTCCTAGAATATATGCATGAAAGCCCCCCCACCAGTACAACAAGGTTGTACTTAGAAAAAGGATCAAAGCAATATATTTAAGTCAAAGGGTAGAAAAATTGCAGATGCACCCTCCATTGGAAAAAATTACAAACGTAACGTTGAATCGAGGAGGATCAATGAATTCAGCAAAACTTTTCCAACACCGCAATTAAAGATACACTTATCAGGAGATGAATTTTTCTAAGCGACGGAGAGCTGATGCAGCGTGAAGCAACAATATTAGGTGAAAATTAGAAAACTTGTCCATTCGATTTTGTTCAATCAGGTTTTCCATCTATTTAATTAGAGTTCAATTAAATTAGGATTAAAGTCATTTTATTTACGATTAATTGAGTCCGTTAAAATAACACGATCACATGTGATCTTGAATCAATTAGTTAGACGATTAGAGATATTTAGAGTCCTTTTGGGGTAGGTTGGGATTTGATTTTATTTCTCTTCTATTTTTGCAATCACACCCCTCTTATATAAAGGGGATGGTAGTTTAATATTTTAAAAAAGTTGATGTTGAAAAATAGTGAAGAAGGAAGCAAAGAAGACTGTAAGCGAAGCTAAGTCAAAAGCTTAAGAAGTTTTGTATAAATATCTCGACTCTAAGGAGTGCAAGAAGGATGTATTCAAGTTGGCCAAAGCAAGAGAAAGAAAGACCAAAGACCTTTCTAAAGTGAGATGCATTAAGGATGAGGAAGGTCACGTGCTTGTTACCCAGAAGGATATAAAGACTAGATGGAAGCAGTATTTCCATAAACTTTTCATAGGAGAAGGAATAGAGAGATCGCTTTGGGTCATGGCCTCAAATTTCAGCGAAATTCGGCCGAATTTCTGTCAAATATCGATATCCAGTCGAAATAAAAATTTGACCTAAATGGCTGAAATGACCAAAATGGCCGAAATTTCGATCGAATTTCCACCGAAATTCGGTTTCGATCAGTCACCGAAATGATGACCGAAACCAACATAGTGAAAGTTACTTGAATCGTGCAAGCTACAGACGAATACAAAGAAAGGAGGCAGAGGAGGCTTTGAAGACGATGAGACCTGGGCAAGGTGTAGGACAGGATGACATTCCTATAGAAGTATGGAGAGTTTTAGGTGAGCATAGTTTGACTTGGCTTACAAATTATTCAATGTTATTTGGCGAAGCAAGAAAATGCATGAATACTGGAGGAGAAGAATCGCGGTGCCTCTTTATAAGAACAAATGGGACATTCAAAATTGTTCAAATTACAGAGGTATCAAGCTGATGAGTCATAATATGAAAATTTGAGAACGTGTGATCGAAAGAAGGTTGAGGCAAGCTTCCAAAGCAAAAGAAAACCAATTCGGATTCATGCCAGGTCGCTCAACTATCGAAGCCATCCATTTGCTGAGGAGAATGGAGATCGTGTTTCAAATTTCGCGAAATTTCGTCGAAATTTTGATTTCGACACTCCACTGAAACCAAAATTGAAATCTCGATACGGACCCTTTCTTCACTAATCTAGGCCAATTTTGGCCGAAATTGGCAAAATTTCGTCGAAATTTCGACGAAATTCCGAAATTGTTTTTGTTTTTTCGTCATCTCGAAATGAAACCGAAATTGAGATTTAAAACCTTGATGGAGATATATAGAGCTAAAAGGAAGAACGTCTATATAATGTTTATTGATTTGGAGGCTTATAATTCTGTCCCACGTGAGATATTGCAGAGAGTTTTGGAGAAGAGACAAGTACATGTTATTTACATTAACCTCATAAAGGAGATGTATGATAAGACTTCATCTTATGTAAGGATCCAATCTACGAAGACTTGCTATTTTGACATCAACATTGTTCTGCATCAAGGTTCAACTTTGACTATGTTCCTTTTTCCTTTGATTATGAACGAGTTGACTGGTCACATTCAGGATGATATACCTTGGTGTATGTTATTCGGTGATGATATTGTGTTGATTGATGAGACTAGAGCAAGGTTGCAAAAGCGGTAGTCGGTACTCGTTCGGTGGGGTCACTGACTAAGGCAATCAGGCGATTAATTTGATTTAGTTAGCCATTAGTCGGTTTTGAATTTTTTATTATTTTAAATGTATAAATCATTTTGTATATATATATATATTCTTATATATTTACATTGATTTGTAAATTTTCTATACTATCATAATGAAATAAAAGAAGTAATTGACTTAAGATATAACATTGAGCATATTAGAATAAGTTTGCTGCTATAAAAATCAAAAATAAAAAAATAAAAACCCTTTATGTAAAAGTCGACCTTGTAGTCGACCCAATTAGTCGGGTTGACCGACTAGACCTAGTCGAGTCGGTTACCCCCCCCCCCCCGACTCGACTAGTCGGGCCGACTAACCGGCCTAGTCGGCAGACTTTTACAACAGTGGACTAGAGATGGATTAAATGAGAAGCTTGAGTTCTGAAGACATGCATTAGAAACTAAACGATTTCGTATAAGTAGGGCTAAGACTAAACATATGGAGTGCACTTTTGATGGAAGCAATGGTGCAGGATTCACAATGAAGATTGGTGATGATAACATTCGAAAGAGAGATTCATTTAGATACCTAGGATCTATTTTGCAACATAATGGAGAAATTGATGGAGATGTTACTTATTGAATAAATGCATGCTGGTTAAAGTGGAGAGGAGCCTCTTTTGTTCTCTGTGATAAGAAATTTTCTTTAAAAATCAAAGGAAAGTTCTGCAAAGCAGCCATAAGATCTGTTATGCTCATGGTTTGAAAAGGCTAGCCTCGAGGCGGTCGAGGCGTACGCCTCGAGGCGAGGCGGTCCCTTTTAGCCTCAAGGCTTACGCCTCAGACTAGTCATATGAGGTGTGCGTCTCGAGTGGTCGAGGCGGAATGCCTCGAGGCGGTCGAGGCGTTTCGTGAGGCGTTTTTGCTTTTTTTAAAGTATTTTTTATTATTTTAATGGTTTACTTAGTAGTTTGAGAAGCTTATAAATATATGTTTATTTAGGATAATAATTATATAAGATGAATGCCTAAATATGATGTTTATTTCATGCTCATAACCTCATATTTACAGTGTATCCAACTATTTTGGCAAACTCTTACTATTTCACTCTTAATGAATGAATTCATAAATATTAAATTAAACAATACTTGTAACTTAACAAGATTTGCAATATATCAAGCAAAACAAAATGGATAAGGTTCACAGTTTCTCATGTTGCCTTATACTATATATTAGACACAACATAAATTTCTTTGACATATATTTAATCGAACTTTTAATTACAACAATATTTCAAAGATTTGCTCGAAATGGATATGATTCATGGTTTCTCGTGCAATCATATATTATATGTTAGACACATAACATAAATTTCTTCGATGTATATTTAGTCATACTTTTAATTACAACAATATTTCATAGACATATATGTATTGTTTAATTCTTTTACAATATCTATAGTCAATGAATTCCTCTTTGATTGGATGAAAATGTGTAAAAATGTATATGATGGTGTTCTATCTTCTATTTTGGGGTTCTTATCTTTATTATTTCATCATATTTGTAGTGTAAATTATTATATATTGGGCAGAGAACATATAATTACATAGAGATATATATAATTGTAGTTTTATACATATTTTTCTATATAAACTGAGGCTTACGCCTCGACCGCCTCGAGGCTACACCTTGCCTCGATTCCAAGGTGATGCAGTGTGGAGTCAACATATAGGGCCAATTATTTATCTAATTTTATTGGTTAATTTTATTTACGTTTATTTAAGTTATCGTGTCTCTAATTAAATAAAATGAGATCGCCCGTGATCTCCAACAATTATTCATAGATTTGATTTTTAAATTTGGTCGGTTAATTAGTTAGAGTCTAATTAGGATCATTAGTTGTCAATTTAAATTAGTTTACTATTTTTGTAATCTCATCCCTCCTATATAAAGGGATGAGGGTCCATTGTTTTAGTCAGTTCAGTTGATATTAAAAATTCAGATTCTTATCTCTCTATCTCCGTCTCTCTCTTTTCTCTCTTAACGTGGTCTTCACGATTCAATCCCAAAATCCCTCGTTTTTCCGACGAGCTTTCTCCTCCCAACCTCTCCTATCTCTTATCCACCATAAAATATTATTTTTATCTGTTGCAAAATCCCATTTTGCATCAATTGGTATCAGAGCATGGCAACCGAATCGTTCTTACGATTCGACGATCCTGCCGACTATTGGAGGATCCAACACGATTTGAGTCGTCTCTCGCATGGCTCGCATTCACGCTCGCGTTCGAAGAAGTTCAAGAAATGCATTATAGCATCCATGAAAGTCCAAGCATGGTTGGATGCGCAAGTCGATGAAGATTCGTTCGTCGACAACGAAAGTCAGATCGTTGTAGCCGCTGTTCAACCCGATTTTGAGACAACAAATGAAGGTATTTTCACTCATATCGAAGGTTTATTCGATACAATAGCAATACAAGAAGAAAAGAAAGATTTGGCACCCATCTACGACGAATATCCTACGGATGAAGTACTGAATTTCGTCTACCTGTGCGCGGACGGAGTTGTTGGCCACAAGGAAAAGGAAGTCGGTGAAGAACTTAGATCTTTAGATCTGGTTGGTCCCAACGGCGTTATCCGAACAGCCCTGCGACCCTGCTGTGAGCGGTCGCCTCCACCGACCAGATCTATGTGCTCCAGGAGGCGTGCCTGCTCCGCGCCCGCTTCACCGCCTCGCAGCGGGCCTCTTCACGTGTCGTCACCATCCTACTCCAGGCAACCCACCGGCGAGTCCCACTCGCCACCGCGTGCAGTCCTGCGCCACCCTTCCACAGCTCGAACAGTCGCGCATGGCGGCGTCACCAGCCCGCTCCGATCTCCAACTTGCCTCCTGTGCGTGTCCTCCCGACGCCCGCCGGCCTCGGCCCTCCAGTGGTGGCGATGTCCGAGCCCTGCGCAAGGCTCGCGCAACCATGCCACGAGCTCCGCACAACCCCCAGCAGCTCCAAGCGCCAGCGCCCCACGACGAGCTCACCGCTCCTTGCGATGCCCGTGCCGCCTGCAACTCCCCCTGTGGCGGCGCCATCTCCGATTTTTGAAGGGAAAAAAACCCTAGCGAGATTCGAATCCCTTGCAATTAGGCAATTGGATATGAATTGGGATAATTGCCGTGAAGTCCCCCATCATAAAAGTTATTATTTAAAGGTTAAAGTTGTTGGGGGCCTAAGAGAAGATATTTTAGTTAAAGGTGTAGACTATTTGCAACCATACCCCTCAGTAGAAAGAAACTACAAACGTAACATGGAAAAGAATCAAAATTTGGGTTATCTACTCAACCAATTCATATGAAATTCTCCACCGACGGAACAAAGATCAAGCAATTCATCAGGAGACGAATTTTTTCAAGCGGAGGAGAGTTGATGCAGCGTGGAGTCAACATATAGGGTCAATTATTTATCTAATTTTATTGGTTAATTTTATTTATGTTTATTTAAGTTATCGTGTCTCTAATTAAATAATGAGATCGCCTATGATCTCCAACAATTAGTCATAGATTTGATTTTTAAATTTGGTCGGTTAATTAGTTAGAGTCTAATTAGGATAATTAGTGGTCAATTTAAATTAGTTTACTATTTTTGTAATCTCATCCCTCCTATATAAAGGGATGAGGGTCCATTGTTTTAGTCAGTTCAGTTGATATTAAAAAATGAGATTCTTATCTCTCTATCTCTGTCTCTCTCTTTTCTCTCTCAGCGTAGTCTTCACGATTCAATCCCAAAATCCCTCGTTTTTCCACAACCTTTCTCCTATCAAGCTCTCCTATCTCTTATCCACCACAAAATATTATTTTTATCCATTGCAAAATCCCATTTTGCATCAATAAGTCTTTCTAAGCTTCTCAACAAACAGCAAATTTCCTCATTTTCTACTATATATGCATATCTTTGGGGAAGGGAATAAGCTTTTCTCCTAGTCCCCGAATTCAAGACCTGTCGAAGTATGGAGACCCCTAGCGCTTGACATCTGGTTTAGTGTTCAATCAAATAATTTGTGAATCGAAGTCTGACTTCACTAAGCCTCTTCTCCTCCTTCCGCCACTGCTACCCTTGTCAGAAACTCGGACCTCTAAGTAGGCTTTGTCAGTCCTTGATTCGACCGGGCTAGCGTGATTAGGCTTGATCAAGACTTTCTCTCTTCGTTCGCACACTTCTCTTATCGTCTAGGCTCACATTCTCTCTTTTTAGAGAGCCCTCTCGGTCTCGAGGAAAAAGCTACCGAGAAGATTTTCTTCCCCGTATCATGCACTTTCTTTGAAAATAGTTGGATTAGGTGAATATATTAGGTGAAGTTTTCCTCGGTCGCAAACATGGTGGTGGGAATCCACAAATCGCCTTCTTTTCTGACTTATCAAAAAGTGATGATTATATTTGACTGGTCTGATCTTTCGGAAAAAAACCCAGCAAGATGCAAATCAATCAGAGCTATATTCATATATAATCATTAGATGATCAATATATTTCTTTTTTAGCCCCCTTAAATACATCTGACGATATAAGGTACTCGACATAGGCTCAAACCAGAAAAAGTCACTTTGTTTTCTCGCTCTACTCTTCGCACCAGCCTCAGAGGCTAATGCCACTAGCTAGCAAACTGCGAAAACTCTTGGAGGACTCTAGACTGGAAGTGGGAAAGCAGGAAAGAGCGACCTTACGTGATGAAACTACCCGAACTCTAGAAGATGGCTGGAAATCTTTCATCCTGAGTTGGTATGATATCAATTTGTCTGACAATAGATTCAGAAATTGATTGAGTCGACGAACTATGTCCAAGACTGGACTATTTCGCCTCAGAGGCCATGCCCAAGAAGAATAGAAAGCAGTTATACATCATTGCTCAGATTTTTCCAGTGATGTAAGGTCTAAAGTCTACATATTAATTTTTAACAAGAAGTTATCCCCCTAAAATTAGGAGATGATGAGTGCATCATATTAGATGAGGTGCTTTGATAGGGGTCGAGACTTTGATGCAAAAGATTGATTAAGGTGAAAACTAACAGAGGAAGGAGGAAGAAAAAAACTCAATTATCAATGAGAATAAAGAGCTAATATAAATATTCTTATGTCAGTTATAACCTTCAATCCAGTTAAACGAGAGGAAGATGGAAAAATGCAGGAGGATAGATGCAAATAAGAATTTGCAACAGTAAAAAACAATTTTAAGGGTGGAAATACGAGTGTCAGAAAATTCTCAAGTTCGGTATTCGCTCAGGTTCGGCTTGCTAAAAGTTCAATTCATATTTATTTCGAAAATAAACAAAACGAACTTGAACACAAGTTTAGGCTCGATTAAATAAACGAACTAAACCTAAAAATCGTAGGTTTTCTCAGGTTCGATTCGTTAAAAGCTCAATATATACACACATACATATTTACAAATCCTTATCCGCATAAGTGGACATTGTTTTCAAATAAGTGAATTTTATCTCGGGATGAGTGAAGTTTATCTGGAGATAACTGAATATTTATGGGATAAGTAGATTTTATCTCAGTATAAACTATCCCAAAAGAAATAGTCACATCATGGTTATAACATCCATCATCTATGTGTCTAGTATTTTTCCCTTCTATATCCTCATTCCTCAAATAAACAGAACAGGTATAAACCTTATTTATCGCATCTCCACATTATTCCTTATCCTCATCTGAACAGATATGAAAATATATTATAATTATAATTTTTTTCAAAGAGATGGATCCTTATTAATATGATTTTTCAAAAGACGAAGAAGATTTAGATAAAGAAAAAACTGAATGAATGTTTATTCTAATTATAGCACACATATATATATTTCCATTTCTTTTCTTTTCACTCGCTCTTATTAGAGAATACTCAAGTTCAATATTCTCTTAGGTTCGATTCGATTAAAAAGAGGTTCAATTCAGATTCGGTTCAAACGTGATAACATCTTATTATTCGAATAAAAACGTGTATTTCTATCTCATTTATTAAATAAACAACGTTAGAAATGTTAACTTTATAAAAAAATGACTCTTCAAGTCATTTCCACAATTTCTGAACATTCCACCGAAATTCGTTTTTCGGTGTTACCGAAACGAAGCCGAATCTGATATTTGAGGCATTGTTACATTGTGTTAGAAAATAGGAAGCGGAAGCGGAATGATAAACAGAGCAAAAGAACAGAAAGAATAAACATGGAACACCATGATTTTACGTGGAACCCTACTCCGTAAGGAGCGGGATGAAACCACGGGAGAAGACCTCAAAGGAGCATATCTTTCATTGCTTTTTTTCATCTGATGCAGGAGGTCTCGGGCTCCTTATATAGCCTCCACAGAGCCTCCAAGTCCCACCACTGGACAATGTGGGACTAAACAACCGGATGGGGTAAATGGATCCTAGAGGGATCCATTTACCTCCTCCAACACAATAGGCGCACATAACAAATACTCTAACACTCCCCCTCAAGCTGGAGCATGCAATGCTCAGCTTGGACAAACAGAAAGAAACTCAACTCAACGCTACAGGACACTACGAACAATATCAACTCAACGCGCACAACTGCTACTGTCAAGGGAGTTGCTTCTCATGTCGTGCAGGTGAGGAGGACGAACAGGTTGGAGTGTGAGTCTGCAGAATCTCCTCGTCGGAGAGCATGTGCTCTGAACTGCGCATGTCAGAGTCACTGCAACTAGAAAATGAGTCTCCTCGTCGGAGTACTCTGGCCCGCCACAACATATGGACAACTGCTCCATCTCTGAAAAGGGTCGAACTGTAAAGACCGTAGAAGTGCAATCCTCGTCGGAGTCCACGGTCGCTGGAGAATGGAATCTGGAATAAATACCTCGTCGGAGAACTGGGTCTCTCCCATCTGGCATAGATAATGGTACACTCTGGTGTCCCTATGATACCACATGAAAACCCTTGCCAACATGGCATTGGGAATGGTCCTCTACTCTGGAGTCCATATGGCTCACATGAAAACGCTGGCCGACAAAACAAGAAGAAAGATGGGGACCACTACAAAAGATGGCATACACGTGCTCATCTGAAAAGACCGCAAACATATGCGTGTCTGAAAATGAGTCTTTCTCTGGAGAACTCGAAAATGGGTCACTCAAACATGGAGTGCCTCGAACTTGGACTCTGACCAATCTGAATGTCGAGTCTGAACAACTACGCATCACATATGTGGACTCGGAATCTAAACGTCGAGTCTGAATCTAGCGCATGGAGAATCTTCATCTGAAAAACTGTAGAGTCTGAACAACTGGTTGGTCTGGAGAATATCTGATGTCTGGATCTGGAGAATCTGAATAGACTTGTGACTCTACATATACTCCACTTTTCTCCCATACTTGTCGGAAAACAGAGACATCGACAAAGTTGGGAGAAGACAATAATATGGGGGAAAACAAAACTAATTAGCCGATCACAAAATTTTCTTCAGCTTTTCAAAACATGAATAACATCTGGCCGTTTCATTTTTTACGGCTCTTCCTTTTTTTAACTTTTTTTTAATATGTACGGTTTTTCGATGTTAGAAAATCGGAAGCGGAAGCGTAACATGGAAAAGATAAATAACAAGAAAGAACAAGCGGGATTTTACGTGGAACCCTACTCCGTGAGGAGCGGGATGAAACCACGGGAGAAGCCCTCAACGGGGCATGCTATTGCATTACTTTTTCTCAATGAGTACAGGAGGTCTGGGGCTCCTTATATAGCCTCTCCAGAGCCTCCAAGTCCCACCACTGGACGATGTGGGACTAAACACTGGATGGGGTAAATGGATCTCCTCCAGGATCCATTTACCCTGCTACAACACAATGGGCGCACTACCTAATACTCCAACACTCCCCCTCAAGCTGGAGCATGCAATGCTCAGCTTGGATGAACATAAAGAGACTCAACTCAACACTACAGGACACTACGGACAATATCAACCCAACGCGCACATTGCTGCAGTCGAGGACGTTGCTTCTCATGCCGTGCAGGTGAGGAGGACGAACGGGCCGGAGTGTGAGTCAACTGAAGACTCGGAATCTGACCGTCGAGTCTGAACTTGCGCCTGAAATCTCCTCGTCGGAGAACTGGGTCTCTCCCATCTGGCTCAGAGAATGGTGCACTGCTCTGGTGTACCTATGATACCACATGAAAACCCTTGCCCTCAAGGGAATGGTCCTCTGCTCTGGAGTCCCTATGGCTCACATGAAAACTCTGACCGAACAACAACAAGACTGATGGGGACCTCGAACTGATGGCAACATATGCTCATCTGAAAATTACCGCAAACTCGTGCGTGTCTGAAACCGAGGACTCGGAACATCAATCGTCGAGTCTGAACAACTGTAGAGTCTGGAATCTGAATGGTCTGGAAATCTGCATGTGGCATCTGAAACTGGAACACAAGACCTGTGACTCTACATATACTCCCCCTTTCTCCCATACTTGTCGGAAAATGAACATCGACTAAGTTGGGAGAAGACAAGATAGAATGGGGGTAAACAGAACATGAATTTTGCGGCTTTTCATTTTTTTTAAGCCGTCATCTTTTTTTTTGCAATTTTTTTAAGTCGTTCAAACTCTTTCTTTTTTTTACGGCTTTCTCAAAAAAAAAAATTTAATGCGTACGGCTTTTTTTTGTACGCGCCTTTTTTTTCTTCTTTTCTTCTTCTTCTTTTTTTTTGAACAAACTCTTTTCTTCTTCTTTTTTTTTTCAAGGCATGCCCACTTGGGCCTGAATACTCCTCCCCCGTTGCCTTTTTTTCCTTTTTTTTAACAAATCTCAACCATAGGGAGCCCAAACCTTCTCACGGCTCTCCTTTTTTTTGTAATACATTGCAGGCCCATTTGGCCCGCATAATGACGAGGAATAAAGAAAGGCCACGGGGCCCTAGGGTTCCCTGGGAACCCTCTCTCTCTCGCATATGCCCCTGATAAGAATGTCGCCGCCCCTGCGTGGGAGAGATGAGAGGGGCCTTTGACGATGTTGCTTCTGGA
This sequence comes from Ottelia alismoides, assembly GCA_037367405.1. Classification (NCBI taxonomy): domain Eukaryota; kingdom Viridiplantae; phylum Streptophyta; class Magnoliopsida; order Alismatales; family Hydrocharitaceae; genus Ottelia; species Ottelia alismoides. Next base: position 123,996 of record JAZKJV010006202.1, read on the forward strand.
GAGAGGGGATGCGCGCCCGGATAGCTAGGCGGCGAGTCCACAGGTGAGGGGGAGGTCGGGGCGGCTCCGTGCCGCCTGGAGGTACGTGGGGTCGAGGGGAGGCCTAGCAGCGCGACGCCTGGAAGCGGGTGCGCCGCGCAAGGATCTGGGGCATCGCCTGGGGGCGCGCGCGCTGGGGGCTTGGAAGAAGACACAGGTCTTGCTGGAGGGGGGCACGGTGGAGCCTCCCACTAGAGAGATCGCGCGACCTGGCGAGGAAGGGGTTGCGCGCAGGGACTTGGAGGAGATCTTGCTGGAGGCGAGCACGGTGGCGCCTCCCACTGCTGGACAAGTTGCTAAAGAGTTTCGCCGGTCTGGAGATGCACAAGGTTGCGCCGCCGCGTGATGGAGCTCCGCCTGGAGATGATCGGCGGAGGGCTGGCAGCGTCTAAAAGTGATCGCGCGAGGAGTTGCGTCGCTGTGGCGCTGGGATCTCCTCCGCCTGGGGACTGGAGTCTGGGGATTATGCCGCCTGGGGAATGTTTCGGGGATCTGCCTGATGCGCCTGTCTTCGAACAGATCTTTAATGAAAACGCTGCCTTGATGTCGCACGCACGAGGTGCGCTGGAGATTATTGTGCAGAAATTACGGTTTCAGAATGAAACCTTGGAATAAACTCCATGTTAACGAGATCTGTGGCACGACTGCATGTGGCTCGGCAAGGAGGGCCGCCAATCAGAACATAGATCTAGGGTTTCACATATGAAACCTCTTTCGGAATCTCAAAATAAATAGAATATGATCTTTCATGAAAGAACACTAATTGAATCGAACCTCGAAACAAATAAAACAAAAGACTCCTCGAGAATCGACCCGCTCTGATACCATTTTAGAAAATCGGAAGCGGAAGCGTAACATGGAAAAGATAAATAACAAGAAAGAACAAGCGGGATTTTACGTGGAACCCTACTCCGTGAGGAGCGGGATGAAACCACGGGAGAAGCCCTCAACGGGGCATGCTATTGCATTACTTTTTCTCAATGAGTACAAAAGGTCTGGGGCTCCTTATATAGCCTCTCCAGAGCCTCCAAGTCCCACCACTGGACGATGTGGGACTAAACACTGGATGGGGTAAATGGATCTCCTCCATGATCCATTTACCCTGCTACAACACAATGGGCGCACTACCTAATACTCCAACATTCGAATGTATACGTCCCTTTTTTCTTAATCATATTTTTTTTGAAACATTTTTTTAACACAAACTTCTGCCTTCTCTTTTTTTCTCTCAATCAGGCCTATCAGTTTTTTTAAACGGTGGCCCACTTGGAGCCTAAACTTCACCCTTTTCTCAGCCCCCCTTGGGCTTCCTCCTCCCGTCCCCCTTTTTTTAACAATACACGGCCCAACGGGCCTAAAAGAGACAACCCCCCTTTCATTCATTTTTTTAAATACTTGGGGTTCCAGTGGGAACCCTATCTGTGCCAACGCAAACGACGCCCCTCCCCCCTTGGGGTTTTCGATCACCACCGCCAATTAGAGGAGCCAGGAGGAGGAGGCGCCAGGGGAAGGGCGATTTCATCGCCTGGATATCTCGCCAGGGACAAGGGCTTGCGCGTGAGGCGCGCCTGGATGCCGCGCGAGTGGGGGGAGGGGTCTTCCCACGTGTCGCTGGGGTGCGCAAGGGCGATTTCATCTGTCGCACGGGGGAGTGGGTTGCCTGGGAGGAATGGGCGCTGCCATGAAGGGCCGCCTGCGCATGTTGGGTTGATTGTGGGGTCCCCTCGCGCCGCCTGAGATGTAGACTGGGGCTGGTCAGCGCGAAGCGGGCTTCGCACGTTGGAGGGGTGCAGCGCCGAGTATCTGCCTGGAGCGTACGCGTGCAATGCAGCATTTGCCTGGGAAGAAGCGGCCTTGCCGCCTTTGACTGGGGAATCGTCGTATGAAGGTTGGAGCAGCGGAACGCCTGGGGTTCCTCACCTGGAGCCCTGGAGAGGCGCGCGAGGGGGCGATTCCCTCGTGGGAAGATTCCCATAGGTGCTATTGGGTCTCAAGCACCTGTATAACTTGAATATACCAGCGTCGCCGCATGATGCCGAAAATTTTAGGGTTTCGAGAAACCTGATAATAGAACTTGAACATGATGTGCACAGATCTTGAACATAACTTCATAAAATTTTCATCTTCAAGAGCGAACCAATAATCGAGTCTCGAATCAAAAATAAAGAACACGATAAAAAACCTCAAAATCGAACCCGCTATGATACCATGTTAGAACATAGGAAGCGGAAGCGGAATGATAAACAGAGCAAAAGAACAAAAAGAATAAACATGGAACACCATGATTTTACGTGGAACCCTACTCCGTAAGGAGCGGGATGAAACCACGGGAGAAGCCCTCAAAGGAGCATATCTTTCATTGCTTTTTCTCATCTGATGCAGGAGGTCTAGGGCTCCTTATATAACCTCCACAGAGCCTCCAAGTCCCACCACTGGACAATGTGGGACTAAACAACTAGATGGGGTAAATGGAACCTGGAGGGATCCATTTACCCTCCTACAACACAATAGGCGCACATAACAAATACTCTAACACATTGTATATACATACACCAACTTGTGTGTGTGTGTGTGTATCTCATGATATGTTATAGGATTACTTGCAATATTATACATCTGGAATCATTTTCAAATATGAGAAGAAAAATATACATCTTTATAGTATGTAATCATTTATTATATAGTTATTAAACTTAGTATAATACTACATTTTCTTTTTTGTATTTTGTTGTCTTGTAGATTATTAATTTTGATTTAATTAACTATTATTTTCAACTTTACCAAACAATCCTACTAAATGTAAGCGTCAGAAGGCATTTCTTATCTGCAGGATAATCCATTTCCGTTCGTAAAATATCCGCATCCAAATCGTGATTATTTGGTTTCACATCTGTATCCGTATTTAAGGATATGGTTTGCAATTTTCAATATCCGTAATGTATCAGTTTCTCTATCTGTATCCATATTTTAAAATTGATAAGGACATGGTAACATCTATATATGTATCTATATCCGTCCGTTTGCATCCCTTTTTAAAGTTATGTCTAAGGATAGATAGAGGAAACTGTCACAATCTACAAAATAGCAAAGTAAAGAAGATCGTAAGCGAAGCTAAATCAAAAGGTTATGAAGTTTTGTACCAAAATCCCGACTTTACGGAAGGCCGGAAGGATATATTTATATTGGCCAAGGCAAGAGAAAGAAAGACCAAAGACATTTCTCAAGTGAAATGCATTAAGGATGAGAAAGGATGCGTGATTGTTACTCATAGGATATAGATACTAGATGGAAGCAGTATTTCCATAAGCTTTTCATTGGGGAAGGAAAGGGAGAGATCACCTTGGGAGATCTACCTAGTAGTGAAAGTTACTTGAATCGTGCAAGCTATAGATGAATACAAATGAAGGAAGTAGAAAATGCTTTAAAGGTTATGAAACCTTGGAAAGGTGTAGGACCTGATGACATTACTATAGAAGTATGGAGAATTCTATGTGAGTGTAGTTTGACTTGGCTTACAAATTTATTCAATATTATTTAACGAAGCAAGAAAATACCCGAAGATAGGAGGAGAAGCGTCGTGGTGCATCTTTATAACAACAAAGGAGACATTGTTGGAATTACAGAGGTGTCAAGATGATGAGACATACTACGAAAATTTGGGAACGTGTGATCGAATGAAGGTTGAGGCAAGTTTCCAAAGTAAAAGAAAACAAATTCAGATTCATACCAGGTCACTCAAGTATTGAAGTCATCCACTGGCTGAGGAGAACAATGGAGATTCATATAGACAAAAGGAAGAATCTCTATATGGTTTTTATTGATTTGGAGGTAATCAACCTGACCGTCTCCATGTAAATAACTTCCGAATTTTGAAGATTTCAAGTAGGTATAGGAACAAGTCGATGAAGTTCATTTTTTAGGGATTATTGTGTATTAATTATTTATTCATATTCTGAATTCCTTGAAGTTATATTCCTGTGCGACAGCCACGCAACATTTGCCGAAGAGGCAGTAACCTCCATAAAGTAGAAACACAATGACAATTTCCAACTTTGACAACACAAGGAAGCTCCGCTGGTGATATTGAGGAAGCTTCGCTAGCAGCACTGTCACCCAGAGAAAAGAAATGATGATGAACGACCATGGTAAAAGAAGAGGTAAGCCATGACAAGAATGACAAAAGTTGATGGTGAGAACCTCAAACACTGCTCTTGTGTGGCGACATAAAGGAATTTTATCTGGAAGCTAAAACTATCGAGTAGAATTAACTTCTTTATGCGGGTGTTGGCGCAGAAAGCACATCGTGACAACAGATCGTTGTGCTAGACTTTGTACGGTTGTCCCCTTTGTGAGACGCGGATTGAGACAGTAAACCATCGTTTCTTCTGTTGTGTAAAGTTGACCCTAATTTGGCTAGAGTTTGATGCTGATCGGCTGAATCTTCAGAATCTGGACATGTTTTGGGACTCTTTGTTTGAGGCAAAGATCGACCTAGAGGCCTATGATTATTGTCCCACAGGAGATATTGTGGAGAGTATAGGAGAAGAGACAAGTACATGCCATTTACATTTACCTCATAAGGATATGTATGATAGGACTTCATCTTGTGTAAGGATCCAATCTGCGAAGACTGGCTATTTTGACATCAGCATTGTTCTACATCAAGATTCAGCTTTGACTATATTCCTTTTTCCTTTGATTATGGACAAGTTGACTAGTCACATTCAAGATGAGATACCTTTGCGTACGTTATTCGTTGATGATGCTATGTTGATTGATGAGACTAGAGATGGATTAAATGAGAAGCTTGAGTTCTGCAGACATGCATTAGAGACTAAATGATTTCGTAAAAGTAGGGCTAAGACTGAGCATATGGAGTGCACTTTTGATGGAAGAAATGGTGCAGGATTCACAATGTAGATTAGTGACGATAACATTCAGAAAAAAGATTCTTTTAGATACTTGGGATCTATTTTGCAACATGATGGGGAAATTGATGGAGATGTTACTTATATAATAAATGTAGGTTGGCTAAAGTGGAGAGAAGCCTCTATTGTTCTATATGATAAGAAAATTCCTTTGAAATTCAAAGGAAAGTTTTACAAAGCGATCTTAAGATCTACTATGCTCTATGGATCTGAATGTTGGCCTGTGAATTATAGACATGCGTAGAGAATGACAGTGCTAAGGTGGATGTATGGACATACACGTAAAGCTCGGACTCAAAATGATGCAATTAGAAGAAAAGTCGATGCAGCTCCGATAGGCAATAAGATGAGAGAAAACCGCTTAAGGTAGTTAATGCATAACGGAGGTATAAACTAATAACAACAATGAGTAACAACAACCAAGCCTCACCCTTGTGGAGAAAAAGGGATAAAAACATAGAATAAACTTACGAATAACATTAAAATATCAATGCTTAACCTGTGTTTTAAGGAGAGGGTCCACGAGACAAGAAATCATTATTTTTACAGTAATCATAAGGAAAGCATGACGTGATAAGAGGAAGGAAAAGTAATCATAAGGAAAGCATGACGTGAGAAGAGGAAGAAAAAGTGCAGGTGTTTGGATAATATTTTAGAGAATTCCTTAAATAACAATCACTCATATGCATCAATTCAGATGTATACTCCATATTTCCCTCCCAAAAATCACACATTTTATGTTAATAGAAAAGAATTTAAGGTGCATAAATTTGCAACAGGAGAAGCCTATTAGTTAGTTCATAAAATATAAGATCCGAATTTGTTCATGCAAAGAGCTGGATTTTACCTTCGTTGACACATTTGAAGTTAAATTAAGAGATGGGTCATTCTTCGAGCCACCATTAGATAGAGACACTGAATCAACGCTTGCGATGTCGCTTCCATTTCCACTGAATTGGCTCCCATTGCTCTGTTCATGAGTAGACGGATGTTTCAAAAAGCTATTAGCAGTATGTATATCATCACTTCGTGGCCCACTCTGTTCTTTTGTCTCATTAAGCTCTAGCTGAAGCTGTTGTATGATTTGAATAAAATGCCGCTCCATATCCGCATACTATCATTGAAAAAATAACAAAATAAATAAAAATCATGCCCTCTTATACATATATTGACCACGTAAAAGATATTAAGCAGAAGAAGGAAACACATATTTGAGGTGCTATTAAAAACCTTAATAAGTTCATTTTCACCTGATGCTTTAGACGAGAATGAAAAGCTGAAAGCAAACCCTACCTGACGAAGATACAAAGTCCAATATTGATTAAACTGTTCAGTGCGCTTTCGTAATTCAGCTTGCAGGGACTGATTGGTAGTAGACTGTAAGGCATCCATTTCTTGGACTCGTGCAATCCAAGCCTGAGCCTCCCTTAATTGTTCATCTTTGTAAATTATAGTTTCTTGAGCAACTCTATGCTGAAATGAAAGCATAAAAACATTAGTTTATAGCATTGAAAATCAGGATTGCGTTACCTATATAGAGAAATCATAGATATAAATCAGACTTTTGAAAACGGGATTGGACCAGCTGTATCGGTGAACCGGGTATGTTGCAATCTGTTTTACCAGTTTTCACCTACTCGATTTGAATAATCTAGATTTTAGTCAAAACACATGTTCTGCTCCGCAGGTCGGAATTCAACTAGTCTGGTTGTTTACGTCAGGAGTTAGTCCCTTGTCTTAAAGGAAGCTTTCGATTTTGATATTATATCTAAAAGAAAGGAATGGGCCTCAAACCTGAAGAATGTCTACGGATGTTGGTGGGAGTTAAAATCATGACCTTTGACTGCCCATCACACTACTAACCAACTACTTCACCATAACTTCTTGTTAAAAAAAGATATTAAATAACGGGTCGGGTACAAGTTGCATGCACTGGGTTGGGTAGCTTGCATCATAGTGCAAGCAAGTTGCATGCACCAGCTCATGCTCATGCTCCTTTCGGATTGACATGCATCCAATGGCTCATCTTCCTTTTTGCCTTCCCAAAAAAACAAATTTCTCCATGAACTTCCCCGGTTTTAACCCATTAGAACGAGATCCTCTCACAAACCCTCCCTATTAGCCACAACACCCACCCTCTCCCTTTCTCGCCAGCACAGCAACCCATGCCCCTTCTCCTTTAGCTTACACTCAGAGCACCCCGCACCGCAAAGTCACCTGGCCAGTCATAAAGTGCTCCCGAAGTTGATAGGAACAATTGTATTGAGTTTGGACACACAACAGGTCCCTCGTATGATTGTGTCCACACATTCAGATCTGTCTATAGCTCCAATCGCATCCTTTCCCGGCTTCTTCATCATCATATCAGAAAACAAGGATGATTTATCTTCATTCGGCGCTTCCAAGGGCCAAACACTCATTGTCAAGATGGATGGGACCAACTATGAGTTGCAGTGCATACAATTTATGGCCATCATGTAGTGTGATAACAAGGAGCATATCCTGACACAATCAGTGCCAGTCAACAAAAGTGGGGTAGATGTTTCGTGTAAAGCAAGATGATGTGTATACGTGTGCATGACTATCAGGTAAAATCCTTCATCAGCCCACTGCCAGGGCAATGGGGGACATCCTCGCAACGCAACCACTTTTAGGTGAGGAATGAAAAGAAGATCCTGCAACTTCGATAAGATATCTTCACAGCCAAGCAGGATGGTCGCCCTCTTCATGTATTCTACTATTGGCTCTGGGACATGTTTGAGAAGCTTCACATCTTCATGCCTCTAAACCCTTCCGTAAAGTAGCAACAGACAAACAAGAATACCACTGTGGTTGGCGTGTTTATGGCAACATTTGACTCACAATATTATGGCGCACACACCCAGCTTCTTACAGATATGTGTATACATCCTATGGAGGAAGCCTACAACAGATTGCGTAAGATCACAATGCCACATGTTGCCACTACTTAAACCTCATATACGATAGTTGCATCTCACGGTAGAGGAGGTCCAGCTCAATTCAGAGGACGTGGTGTACGTAGCAGAGACAGAAGCTTACATCAGTCGTACACCTACTATCATCGTTCGGGTCACTCTGAGGACACCTTCTACCAAAAATTGATTATCATGATCTGCTCATGCCGCCGAGCAAGTTGATCCCCATGTTGTTTCTGTTGATCAGAAGTTTGAAGACATTGATCAGAAGTTTGAAGACATTGTCTTCTATCTGGGGGAGATCATGACTCCCATTGTTGTCACTAGTAGTGCTCCTTCGGGCCCTTCTGACGTCGTTGCCATGGCCAAAGCCTCTGCTAGTACCTCGGGCATAGCTTATATCTTATTAGTTGTCACAGAGCAGACCTGACAGAGTAGATTATAAATTCTAGCGCTTCTCATCATTTGTACAAAGACAGATGTCAGTTCACATCCTACATACCACTATTTCCAAGTACATCTGTTGTTATTGTTGATTTACACATTCCCCTATTACTAAACCGAGGGAGATATGTTTGGCACCATCTATGCATATGTATAATGTGCTTCTTACACCTGATTTTTCTATGAATTTATCATCTAATTGACAGATCACCAAGGAGTTGTGTTGCCATGCTATATCTGACCTATCTTCACTTGTGTGTCAAGATATAATCATGAGCAGGGTGATTGGATGCATGGCCTCGAATTTCAACGAAATTCCACCGAAATTCTCCGAAATTTCATTTCTTAAGGTCGCCGAAATCGAAACACTCCCTTATTTTTTTCCAAGATTTCAATGAAATATCACCGACATGTCAACAAAATTTCATCGAAATGACATGTCGTTTCACAAAATAATAAAAAAGGGAATCGTAATGAATTTTCACTTATTTATCCGCTAATGTGTTGAGTTGTTAGGGTGATTTACATTGTTTAAAGAAGTTTCTTTAATTAGTTTCTATATTTTATATCTAAATCCAAATCAAATCAGTTAGACACAAGATTTAAGAATTAAATTAATGTTATAACTACAGATATTTATATATTTTTTCTTTTTTTACTTTGATATATATGTTTTAATTAGTAGTTATCATATTTGTCACCTCATTCTTATTGAAAAGGTCCTCACATGTCATCATTCTCTTCATGTTCAAGAAGAGAAACCAATGGCTTCTAATAGCAGTTCCAAATCCAGTTCTGCTTTTGAGCAACATACTATTTTTTTGTAACCCACTTAATGGTCTAGTGGTAGTAAAGTGTGTCTACCACACAAACGACCAGGGTTCAATTCCCACTTTGCCACTTAATGGTCTTGTGTTAGGTAATCGATGGCCAGCGTAAAAAATTGTTGAATCTTTCAACATGGATTTGAGCAAGAATCCATGAAGCCGACCCTACTTATAGTGGGAGAAGGCTTAGTACATTTTTTGGGATGATTGGATGGAAATTTAATGCAACATATCGTATTAATATCTTACTATTAGCAAAAAACTATAATTCTATCTCATTTATTGAGTTAAATAATATTAGATATCTTTATTTTTTAGAAACAAAAGTTTTCAAGCAATTTTCCCAATTTTCGGCCATTTCACCGAATTCCATCGAAATTCCACCGAATTTCTCTTTCCAGGCTTTTTTTTGAAGCTTAAAAGAGGGGGAGACACTCGGCGGTGTTCACCCCAATTTCTCTTTCCAGGCTTACCGAAACAAAATCGAAATCTGACATTTAAGGCCTTGATTGGATGTGAACGTAAGGAATGGGCTCTCTATAGACCAGTCCAATCTCCTTATGTTATTGCTTCTTCTTTTCCCACAGGACCAGTCTCTTCGTACATGCGGCACCTTCGATTCGGTCACCTTCCAAGCTGTGAAGAGGTTTACATACAACCTCCTCCTACACCATCACAACAACCACCATCACACCACCTCCTCTTGTAGTTCCACTACCACCTACCATGGTTCCTCCCCTGGATCATACTTTGTCGTATTTTTACATTCACAGGTCGCCAACTGTACCCCATGCTCATGTGCCTTCCCCATTATCTAACACGCCCCCGTATGTTCTGAGCACTTAGTTTTTACAGATGGCACTGGCGATTTATTTGTACCACATGAAAAGTTACAAGTTGAGCAGGTCGCTCCTCGAGAGGCTACTTTACAGGACACATGTTGTCCAAAGGACAATAAACTGCATATTGCTCTTCGGAAGCGGACGCGTACGCAAGGTTTTAAAACGAAATGCGAAACGAGGTGTTTTCCTTGGAAGCGAGGCGAGACGAGGCGTAGCCTCAAGGTGGTCGAGACGTAAGCCTCAGTTTATATAGGAAAATAATTACAAAATGTATAATAAATATATTTATTGGTGAATAATCTACTCTGTTAAATATATAATATATAACAATGTAATATATGGTGATATTATAAAGATAAGAACATGAAAAAAAGGATATGTCACTGTCATAAACCTTTCTACTAAATTTCTACCTAGTCAAAAGAAATCATTGGCTATAACTATCACTAAAATATTTATCAAAAAGGGATTGGCTATAGTTGTCATTAAAGATATCTAAGTTGTTGATATGAATTATATGATTTGAATCTTAACTATATGTTCTACTGAACCCAGATAAAGAACAGTATGTTGTCACCTTGTGCCATCATACCCTACCAGATGAAGAATGGTACTAAATATGAATATGAAAGTGGTCAAATTTAAGCATTCATCTTGCATAAATATATACTCAACAACTAGGCCTTTATAAACATCTGAAAATACCAATAGGACTAATTATTTTCTTTAAAAAATGCTTGAAAAAATCAGTAACGCCTCATCTTGTGCCTCACCTTGCCTCAACCGCCTCGCCTCGACTGCGAGGTGAATGCCTCAGCCAGGGGGTCTGAGGCGATTGCCTCGAGGCTCTTTGTCTCCGCCTCGTTTTGCCCCGAGCACCTTTGCGCCTCGAGGCGCATTTTTTCAAGCCGAGTGCATACGAGTGCTGCATATCCTCTTACTAATCATGTTTCTTTAGGGCATCTTTTAAAAAAATTCTAAGAGATGTGTGGTGGGACTATCAGCTATAGAGATCCGCGTACATATCAGGAGGTTATGCAAGACAGCCAATGTCGCCTACGAAGAGATGTCAGCGCTACAGCCTCGTGGCACATGGAGCGTGGTTACTGCCCACCAGGGGCTTCCGTGGTTAGCTACAAATGGGTTTTTAAAGTGAAGCACTAGGCATATGGTACGGTTGATCGCTACAAGATTTGGCTCGTGGCACATAGATTCACCCAGATATATTGGGTGGACTATCATGACAGATTGATTTTTCTCCAGTGGCACGTCATTTGACACTCCAGATCATCCTCTCAGTTGTGATGATAAGAGATTGGTCTCTTTTCCAACTGGATGTGAAGAATGATTTTCCTTACGGTGACCTGGAAGAGAAAGTCTATATGCAGCAACCACCTGGGTTTGCTGCTGAGGGAGAGAGTGTTTGAAGATATGCAAAATTCATAAAGCTATTGTTGGGAAAAACGAATGACTTGTTTATTCCATAAGCCCTAGGCTCTCTTATATAGGAGAGTAGCATGTGGGTAAATTACATAAAGCATACAACTAAAAATAAAAATAACGAAGAGGTACAGACACTACTCTATATGTGTCAACACTCCCCCTCAAGATGGAGCATAGATATCAATCATGCTCAGCTTGGACGCGCACTTCTGGAATGGGCCTCGAAGTAATGCCTTGGTGAATATATCAGCAGTCTGATTCTCTGAGGTGACATGAGATGTAGCAATGAACCCCTTCTGAATCATGTCACGTATGTAGTGACAGTCAACCTCTATATGCTTGGTCCTCTCATGGAATGCTGGGTTGTTTGCAATGAACAAAGCTGCCTGATTATCACATTCCAACTTCATAGGAAGTGGTATATCAAGACATAGATATGTAAGTAGAGCTTTTACCCACATCATTTCTGTGCTAGCTTGGGTCATAGCCATGTATTCAGATTCAGCACTGGATCTAGCTACCACTGTCTGTTTCTTGCTCCTCCACGAGACTAGAGCATCTCCAACATAGACTGCAAATCCTGAGGTGGACTTCCTGTCCTTTGGGCATTCTGCATAGTCTGCATCAGCACACGCTGTGATAAAGATCTCCTTTCCCTTCTTAAATAGCAAGCCTGCACCCGGAGATGATTTTAGATATCTCAGAATCACGTGTATTGCATCCATATGGACCTGACGTGGTTGCTCCATGAACTGGCTCACGCGACTCACTGCAAATGATATATCAGGTCTAGTGATCGTGACATACAGTAGTTTGCCTACCAGTTCTCTGTACCTTCTCCTGTCCACCTCCTTTGTGTCATCATCATAGAGCTTCATGCTGGGATCCATTGGTGTCATTGCAGGCCGACACCCAAGCATACATGTTTCATTCAATAGATCTGTAACATATTTCCTCTGCGACATTACTAATCCATATGGATTTCTAGCAAACTCCAACCCCAGAAAATATCTAAGGACTCCCAAGTCCTTGGTGACAAATTCGGTTCCCATTCTTTCTTTTGCCTGCTTTATGCCCTGCTCATCATCTCCTGTAATCAAGATGTCATCAACATAAACCATGATTACAATGATACCTCTAGCAGTCTTCTGTACAAACAAGGAATGATCAGCATTGGAGCGTTTGTATCCTTGTTTCACGAAGAGATCTGAGAGCTTCTGAAACCATGCTCTGGGGCTCTGCTTAAGGCCATAGATAGCCTTATGTAACCTGCATACCTTGGAACACTCCCCCTCAACAGCAAAACCAGGTGGTTGTTGCATATAAACTTCTTCCTGCAAATCTCCATATAGGAATGCATTCTTCACGTCCAACTGATGAAGCGGCCAATCTCGAGCAACTGCAACTGACAACAAGATCCGTAGAGTGGAATGGCGTGCCACAGGCGAGAATGTGTCAAGGTAATCTACCCCGTATGTCTGTGTAAAGCCATGTGCAACCAGACGCGCCTTGTACCTGTCAATACAGCCATCTGCATTGTGCTTTACTGTAAACACCCACTTGCAGCTCACTGGGTTCACATCTGGAGGTATAGGAACTAAACTCCAAGTTCCTCTGGACTGAAGTGCCGCCATTTCTTCTTCCATTGCTAGCCGCCATCTACTATCCTGCAGAGCATCATGATGATTCCGTGGAATATCTATAGCTGAAAGTGCCACAACAAATGACCTGAAATCTCCAGATAGCCTCTCAAAAGACACGGATGCTGATAATGGATATTTAGCACAGCTCCTCTTCGACTTGCGTAGAGCAATAGGAACATCCAGATCAGTTGTAGTCTCATCTGGCTCCGGCACCATATCCTGCTCAGAAATGTCGTCAGATCCATCAACAGTAATATTTTCATTACATACCATAGGCGAGCTACTGGACGAGTCATGACCATGAGCGGGAGGAGGCCTGCGGGTATAATGGAACGGTAGCGGTGAGATAGGTGGTGGTGGTGGTGGTGGTGGTGGTGGTGATGCATATGAGGTGGTGGTGGTGGTGACGGCATCTGAGGTGGTGGTGTCATGTATATGGCATCAGGAGGTATAGGTGGTAGCTGCTTGTCTCCTGAGGCTGAAAAATACATAACAGATTCAAAAAATGTAAGATCTGCACTGATCATATACCGCCGACGCAGAGGATCAAAGCACTTGTACCCCTTTTGAGTTCTGGAGTACCCAACAAAGACACACTTGACAGCCCTAGGAGAGAGCTTGTCAGTACCAGGCGACAACTGATGGACAAATGCAACCGACCCAAACACACGAGGAGTAAGAGTGAACAGATCCTTGCCAGGATGAATGAGTGAAAACGGAATCTGTTCATTCAGGATAGACGAAGGCATACGGTTGATTAGATAACATGCAGTGAGAACTACATCACCCCAGTAGGAGTAGGGAACATGACTCCGTATAAGGAGTGATCTTGTGACATCGAGAAGGTGACGGTGTTTTCTTTCAGCAATCTCATTCTGTTGAGACGTATGAGCACAAGATGTTTGGTGAATAATCCCTTTTGAGGAGTAGTAATTGGCAAGAATATTGGTGCATAACTCTAAAGCATTATCACTTCTCACAAGCTTCACAGATGTGGAGAAAACATTTTGTATTTCATTCAGAAAATGGATAATGATATTTCCTGCTTCAGATTTATTTTTCATCAGAAACACCCATGACACTCTAGAGAAATCATCCACAAATACTATATAAAATATGTGTCCCTGATGATCGGGTACACGACTCGGACCCCAGACATCAATATGAAATAACTCAAACTTGGAGGTACTACTCCGACCTGGACGACTGGGAAAGGACGACCTGTGATGCTTTCCCAACTGACACGCCTCACACTGAATAGGTGTGTGAGGGAGACCATAGGGTAAAACTTGACGCAACTTCTGAAGCGGTAAATGACCAAAACGCAGATGTCATAATAAAGTTGATACTTGTCCAGAAGGAGAGGATGAGGATCCAGCAAAGGGAGTCTGATTCAGGCAGTAGAGGCCTCCTTGCTCATAGCCACGACCAATCACGTTGCCCGTATGGATGTCCTGAAAAATCAAAGAAGATGGATCAAAAATTGCCCGACAATGTAGATCCTTCGTAATCTGACTAATTGACAACAAATTCATTGAAAAATCAGGTGCATGTAGCACATTCTTGAGTTGCATAGAAGATGTCAATCTAATCTCCCCCTGACCGGTGACGGGGGAATGAGTGCCATTGGAATTTGGAAATCACTACTGTCCGCCCTGGAGGGATCTGAGTGTATCCAGAAAGCAGACTCTGGTCGCCACATAGGTGATGTGTAGCGCCCGAGTCCATAATCCATGGTAATGTATCTGATCTACTACTGTTCAGTGCAAGTATACTACATGAGGTACTGATAGAAGCAGAGGCAGAAGCAGCGGCATCAGACTGAGGCTCTGTAGTCGGTGCTGGACCAGATGGTGGAATAATGCCCCTCAGACGGGCAACTAGATCGTCGAAGCGTTGGTCTAAAGTAGCAGCAGATGGAGGCTCTATCTGCTCAGCAGCTCGTGCGGATGCAGGAAATCCATGCTTCGAGTAGCATGTGTCTTCATTGTGTCCAACTCTGTGACAGTAGGTGCATGTCGGTCTAGTGCGGTCACCTCTTCCACGAGGTCCACGTCCACGGTCCTGTTGATGAAATCCGCGACCTCTGTTGGCTGCCATGGCTGAAGAATTCTGATTAGGGGCTGTGGAAGGAACTGTGATCCGACTCAGTCTATGGAAAGCTTCCTCCATGGGAGGAGTAGTAGAATCGGCCGAAATCTGAGATCGTGCCGCCTCATACTCAGGATTAAGCGCCGCTAGGAAAACGCCCACCATAGTCGCGTTCCTATATGTCTTCTGTTGTTCAGGCGTGGCTGTCAGGGGCATGAAGCTATAGAGCTTCTCGAACATCCCTCTCAGTGATGTATAGAGAGAATGTAGAGGGTGACCATTCTGCTTGATAGTGAAGATATCATGCTGGAGTTGCAGAATCTTTGTCTCATTCTTCGCCTGGGAATACGTGGCCACCAGGATGTCCCACATATCTTTGGCTGTGGGTTGATGTAGAATGTCATTAGCTATCTCAATCACCAGTGTACCGGACAGCCATACTTTGGCATATGCATCATCCGCCTCCCAAGAGGCATTGGCTCCAGTCTTCTCAGCAGGCTCTGGTTCGGTAAGAATGTGCTTCTTACCCGTTGACTTCATCATACTCATGAACTGCATTGCCCACAGTTCATAGTTTGTACCGTCCATCTTGACAATAGGCACTGGACCACGAAAGGCGCCAATAGAAGAGATATCTGCCTTGCTTTCTGACATACTAGAGATGAAAGACTAAAGCGACTGACAGAGGATGAGATTTGTCTACAATGACATAGACGGGCTTAGTTGCATGTGTAGACCTCAAGCAACTAACCCCATGCAGATGAAGTTGTGTGTGTGCCCTAGGGCTTAGGGCTTAACACACGTACACGTGTGCAAGGAGCACGCGCACACGCAACTGGAGATGCGTGTTAGATCACTTGGAGATGCACAGAGATGCGCTGGAGATGCGCTGGAGGTGCATTGGAGATGCACAGAGATGCACTGGACACGCACAGGTGCAGGCGATGCACGGCTGGAGGCTTGCGCACTTGCGCAGGAAGGCGCACAGGTGCACTAGCGTGCAGGCTATGCGCAGGCTACGCGCACAGGGGCTGCTGGAGGGCGCACGCTCGCGCACAGGATGGCGCACAGCGCACAGAGGAGTCGTTGTGCTACGCGCACAGGTGCAGCGGCGCTGGAGCGGCGATGGCGGTGCACGCTGGAGCGGCGATGGCGATGGCGATGCGCCGATGAGATGAGATGGAGAGAGAAGAGAGGCCGGCGGGTGGGGTGGGCTAGGGTTAGAGTTTCGAGAACTCCGGTCTAGGACCGTCGCTCTGATACCATGTTGGGAAAAACGAATGACTTGTTTATTCCATAAGCCCTAGGCTCTCTTATATAGGAGAGTAGCCTGTGGGTAAATTACATAAAGCATACAGCTAAAAATAAAAATAACGAAGAGGTACAGACACTACTCTATATGCGTCAACAGCTATATATAGCCTTAAGCAGAGTCCCATAGCATGGTTCCAGAAGCTCTTGTACTTGATAGAGCAGCGGGACTTCATGAGATTGACTGCAGACTATTCACTTTTTGTAGAGAGGGCACGAAGTGTATCTTCATCATTCGTATTTATGTATAAAACATAATTGTTACAGAAGATGACCTACAGTGCATTAGTAAGGTTAAGGATTACTTTAGACAATAGTTTGTCACCAAGAACCATAGCAAATTGCGTTACTTCCTTAGGGTTGAGTTTTATAGAAGCCAGCGGGGTCTTTTTTTTAATAACAAAGCCAACGGGGCCTTATAATGACACAAAGAAATTATGTTACTGATCTCCTCTCAGAGACATGATGGCAGATTGCAGACCTACCACTATTCTCATGCATGGAAGGCCGTATCCCGATATATTGGCGATATATCGATATCGACATGGGACCGATATCGAAATCGATATATCGATATATCCGATTTCAGGCATTTTC
This sequence comes from Ottelia alismoides, assembly GCA_037367405.1. Lineage (NCBI taxonomy): Eukaryota > Viridiplantae > Streptophyta > Magnoliopsida > Alismatales > Hydrocharitaceae > Ottelia > Ottelia alismoides. The sequence continues at coordinate 141,097 of JAZKJV010006202.1, forward strand.
TTCAGAAAGACTCCTAGATATAGCGATATATTGGCGATATATCAGCGATATATCGCCGATATATCGATATCGACACGATATCGAAACGATATCGATATCGATATGTCCTTCCATGTTCTCATGGATCCCATCATAAAGCTATAAGATGATGACACTATTGTAAAAATCAGTCAACTAACACGATTAGTTGGTCTGATTAGTATACTCGGCCATGTAACCGAGTGGACTACGCCAAATCGGTTTATAGTCAAGTGCAACTGATTAATCAGACGAGTAGTCGGGTCAATCGTTTGATTAATCGATTGATTTTTACTTAGACATTTTGCTAGAGTTGAATGGGCACATGACCCTAAACCCAACCTGGCTCCTCGTTTTACTTAAGGAGGCTTATTGTTTGACAAGAAGCCCACCCCAACCCACCACCCAAGCTCCCAAAACCCCCACCTCCATCACCTCAAGTCTCCGACATGCTGCTATTATTTCTCCGTCGAGCGCTGCTAACTCCATAGTCGAGCGCTACCAACACTCAACCCATGAGTAGGGGGGGATGAATGAGAAATATTTTTCCCATCCGCTAATTCTCTCTCTCTCATTTCCTCCCCTCCCTTTCTCTCTTTTCATCCACGAACCCTAACCACTACCAACCCCCCCAATCTCCCTCTCCCTACCTTCGACCGCGCCGCCTTCTCCAATCTTCCTCTCGATCCAGACTCCACAGCCCCTCTTCTCTTCATCTTGCACCAACATCCCTCCCATCCCCCTCTCTGATGCCTTCCTCGATCCCTCCCCGACACTCCGTCCCTATACCGCCTTCCTCCTTAACACCGTCGACTCCGCCAACCCTATTCCACCTCTCTTATCGCCCTGTGCCGCCACCGTGACGACACCCGCCCCGTGCAGCCTCTTACAATCGCCGGTACACAGTTGAACCCCTCCTCGCCGCCAACGCAGCAGTTTGCCCGCAGCCCACCGCCCCATACTTGCTGCCTCGACTGAGTCCAGGTTCTCAATTTTCCTCCCCTGCAGGGGTGCTAATTATTAGTGAATTTCCCCACATTTTTCTGCCGTATTTCTTCAGTTGTGGGTTCTTATACTCTATTGGTTTGGCTGGGAATTAGTTAAGTTGTCTGTAACCATCAGAATAAGAGCCTCACTCGTCTATTAAAAATACCTCGGGTTGGACATCTAGTGGATAAAAGTGCCTGGCCATTTTTTTATTTTTTTATATATATTCTATTTTATTTCCTCATGTTTTGCATGATCTCATTAATTTGGATTTAAGGTGGATTTGTTCGATTCATCGTGAATGATTGAATAAAACTCATGTTACCCTCCAAGTTTATGTTATTGAGTTCTTGAATATTTGAGTCTGCTCCTAAATCATCTAAACCCCTGTCAGTGACCCATTTATTTCCCAGCATTAGTCAGTCTTATCAATCATATTCTGATCCACGCCATCAGTCTTTGTAGTCGTATCATATATTGTATCATAGCAGCTCTCCTCCGAGTAGCAGAGTTCGGGTCCTCCTCTCGCCAGAGCACCCTTGAGTGAAGACACCAGGAGCTTCAGCTCCTCCTTCAAGCGATTCTCCACCCAATCCACCACTCCCTCCAGAACTTGAACATCTCCAATCCTCGCGTCCCATTCTGCGTATCCACTTTCGAACTCATCTTCTTCCTCATTTTTTTTTCTTTTGATCAAATCCGCCCATTCCAGAACCTCGACTCAACTCCGCCTCAGGATCCTCCCCCTTCAGTTCTTCTCTACCTCTCAGGTCCCTCCATCTCCGGCCTCGCTACGGTCGAAGCTCCATTCCCTCACCCTCCGACTAAGCTACCACCCCCCCCCCCCGGTCCTCTTTTTCTTTATTTGCTAACTCTTGCAGGGACACCTTCACCTGGAGCTCCTCTGGAGTATATCAGTCACCTCCTGCAGGAGTCCAAGCTCCATCCTCTACCTTGCTTTGCCTGAAACCATGGTTTTAAAAAACGTGAGGCGGATCGAGGCGGTTTCCTGTGATTGAGGCGAGGCGTAAGCCTCGAGGCGGTCGAGGCGTAAGCCTCAGTTTGTAGGTTAAAAATTATACAAAAACCATGTGCCCTTAGGGTTATTCACTAAGAAGTTAATCAAAGTGCGCCCTTTAACATGGCTGGGAATTTCTTGTGGCAGAGGTATAAGATTTCATTTGCTGTTTGGGAATTTGTTGAAATCCATCAAGTTTCTTCTTCAACTCTGATTTTTTCCCAAATAATATAGGAGGAAAATCCTCCACATTGAAACAAGCATCAGCAGCGTTCTCATTCACAGTAGATGGATTTTCCAATAAAGCCCCTCCATTTTGAATCGGTCCAAGTTTTGAAACATGACTCTGCATCCCCTCAGTCATTATCCACATGGAAGTCCAGTCCACATGTCAGTTTCAGATTCTAGTCGGTACTATTTTGATGCAAAATCCCCAAAAATAGCTCACGTCAGGCAGGCAGCCACTGAATAAAGGGAGATATAACCACTGATAAAAGTAACCGCTGGAACCCCAAATCTGAGAATTGTCCTGTGAATATTATCCCTATCAAACTTACACAAGATAATTACGTGAATTACTCTGCTACCATGAAGATGGCATTTGTTGTCTGTGGTAAAATTATGCCTCAACTACACCTCACATGTCTGTGCTACCGTTTCCAGATGAGGCGTACGCCTCAACTACGCCTCGACGCCTCAAGGAGCGCCTCGATCATTCGAGGCGTAAGTTGGTATTTCCAGGACCGCCTCATGCGCCTCAAGGCGCTTTTTTCTTGAAACCGCCTCGAGGCGTACGCCTCAGCGCCTCGAGGCGCGTTTTTTAAAACCATGCCTGAAACAGATTGAGAGCAGGTCCCTCCTCCTTCTTGGGACTCCATCAGAGGAGGAGCAGACGAGCTTTCACTCAGATCTGCAGACCCTCTGCACCTCCGGAAGCATATTAGCTCCACGCTCATCTGCCATTGTTGCTCTGTCGAGCATCGTCCCTCCGAGCTCCACCACCTTAGCACATGCAGGCAGAGGAGCTCTCGCTCCATCTTCCTCTGAACTTCGACGCCGCCACCCTTCAGCCGCGGTCGAGGAAGGGGGGGGGGGGGGGGGGGGGGGGGACACTCCCATGTTACAGGAGTCGCGGGATCTCTTTAATCCTACGATTCCTCTTCAGAGCATCCTCAGCCCTCAGATCAGATCAAGGGGCCCTTCTCCACCATCTGATCGAAGCTCCACCCGAGCTTCCAACCTCGGATGGTCCGAGCCACGCACCAGCTGCCCCAGCCAGAGACTCGGTCCGGGTCACGTGCAGGAGGCAAGTGACCTGGGATTTTTACCCCAAAGCCCTCCAAGATTTCCTATATTATAGATCTGCCCCTCGCTTGGCCAATTTACAGAGGAGATCATCCGACTTTAATTATTCAAAGGTAAGCCCCTCAAAAGATTTAAATGCAAGAATAAGTTTATTTTAGTTACATTTAGGCTCATGAGCATAACTTTCTCATATTTATCGAAAGTGTATGCACTTTATGTCGTTTTGATCCTCTTTTGATGCTTTTTCTTATCGTCTCACTTGGTTTCCTGGTAATTATTTTAACAATAGTAATTGGAGGAAATTAATCTTTTTATAGACGGACTGTACTGAGGGGTTTTAAGAATTAATTCGCTGAATATTTTGATTAAATATTATTTACTAGAAATTGGTTATTGCAGGGTATTTGAAAGACTTAAATCTTGAGAATATACTGAATGTGTGATCATTACGTGCAGAAAGAATATGTTAATTGATCTTGTAGCCTGCTACTTTAAGTTTGGATCGATATATCTTTCTTGGCTCTAGCTTCTAAGTTCGGTGATTTATCTTTGATGTTATAGATCACATTTTTAGAGATATAATTACATTCACAGATCTTTTTCTAACGCTTCCTCTCACGCTCTCTTTTATTTTATTCTGATGTGTTTACCTTTACATTAGCATTCATCTTACATACATTTTCCTTGCATAAAAAATAAAATAAAATAATCATTTTACATTATGTTTAATTCCTTGTATATATTTTGCATTTTGCATAGCCCATAATTTGGAAAAACTGTATTGATTTGTGAAAACAGCAAACACATCAATAATCTGTGTGCACTCTTTATCGATAAATCGATAGCTAAGCCAAGAGATAAAATCAAACTAACTCATGTCCATGTATCGACCCGGGGCTTGCCCAATCAAACTAACTCGTGTCCATGGGGATTGCCCGGGCTAAATAAAACATTAGCCATATCTCTTCGCAGAGATGATTATTTTCAAGTACAGTTCTGTATAGATAAGCGTCCAACATGTTTATCAAATGGAGTCGTTACCCGGGAACGGTGTATATTTTAAGGTTTAAATTAATTTTTGTAATTAATTTTTGTAATACTGAACTTTGGGTCAATTTTCTTCCACATTTCTTTTATTTTTCTAGCATTATTTTATTCATTGTATTCCTATATTACTCTATATGCTAATCGCCTAATTCTCTTCGTAGATCTCGCTCGAAGCATTTCTAAGGAAAAATCTAAAGGCTAATCGCCTAATTCTCTTCGTAGATCTCGCTCGAAGCATTTCTAAGGAAAAATCTAAAGGACTGCGAAGAGAATTTTTTCTAAGTTGTGAGAGAGTGTGGATTAGGTTTTGATTTCTACGATATTTAATTTTCAAGGTATGTTGAATCCCCTCTTATAATTAAAACAGGAGTGAACATTTGTGGGACAGACATTTGGGCATGTTTTGACCCGTATTGTGTGGTCAGTGTCCCAAGTGGTGTGTGTTCGACATAGAAATAGGCCATACACTCGCTGTAGATTAATTTTTGTTTGCATGTGCTCGGTTAATTCTTTTATGACACATACCACTTAATTATACACACATAGATTGTTCAACTTAGCCAAAAGCCTAAATTTACTCTTCAAGCTAATAGAATTATCTGTTTATATGTGTTTTCATCGATTGTATTCATATTGAATAACTTTTCAGTTCTGTTATGCATCTTACATGAAGAGCGGTGGGTAGCATTGTAAGTCGTCTAACTGAGCATGCATCATTGTTTTTAATCGTGCATCGACTTTCTCGACTCATCCCTCTTGTTTTCTCACATAAGATAAAGGAATCAGAACTGATCGGTAGACGTATATTTGTGCTCATTAAGACTTCAACGGATAACCTCAATTAAAATAGGGACTACTAATAAGGTCGATTGAAAAATTGGAAAAAAAATTAACCTTGTGTCTAGTGGAGAGCAACCCGCTCATTGTACAGAGGACAAATTAGGGTAGAGCTCAAAACCTTCATTTTTGAAAAATTGATTTGCCACTCAGCATAAAATTGAAAAGATAATCGGCTCGACTCTTACGATCCTCATTATGTTGAGTTGGTGAAACAAAAGGGTTTGATTTGCGTTTGTTTTGTATGCGTCAAAGTTACATTTGCAAAAAAAACTAATCATGGTTCGCCATCTCCACCTTTCTATTAGAAGATGTCGGCACATTGCTATTCATACCCAGAATCCGTGGGTCATACTCACACGACCATGCCCAATCTTCTTCGCCATCATTCATGGGGAACCCTCTCTTTGAGATGGTCCCTCTCCAGCCATCATTTACCTCCCCCTCGTACATTCCACCTCATGCCCCCACTTCTTCTTGGAGCAAACCGCTCGCAAATTCTGAATATTATGTGAACACAATAGAACGAGCAAATATGTGGATGGAAAATAGAGTAACCATTTTTGACAAATAGAGTAACCAATTTTTGACAGAGAAACATGATTCTCGATTAAAATGAACAACTCACTTTTTGAATCATCCCCAATTTGGGTTGACTCTCTTCCCGAATACGACCGATTTTCCTTCGACAATCCAAGTGAGATCCAGAGTCAAGGAAACACGACTCATGACCAGACCACAACTATAAGGAATAATCAATACTCCACTCAGGATTACATGCTGAAGTCAAGGCATGACGAATACGATTATTCATTGCCAAGTCATGAGATTACTGCGGATGACATTGCTCGAATCAATCGTAGAGCGGATGCTTTGACTGAACAAATATATAATGCCATCCAAACAATGAAAAATCAAGAGGAAGTGAAGGCACCATCGAGCAAACCCACGATACATCATGTGCAGCACTCTCATACACAACCACCTCTGATTGTTGACGAACCTACTGACTATTACACTAAAACTACTAAAAATTACAAATCAAAAAATTCAAAAAAATGGACAATATTGAAATGGAAGCATTTTAAAAAGTCTTTTCTTAGAGATTCCATTAATCGAGGCCATAGAGTATGTGAACGATCTTAAGAGATTTGTGAAGAGTCGGTTGAGAATTAAAAAGACGGGCAAAAAACGATCAAGGACTGAGTTTCATTTAATATCTATGATCAGTTCAATTGTGATGAATCATAGATCTAAAAGCCAAAAAGTTAAGCGGTTGACATGGGTCACTTGTGAAATTAAGAAACTGAATTTACACATGTTCGGATTGATGATGACTCCACTTTAAACATCCTCCCGAAGTCTGTATTTGATCAATTCAAACTCGTACAGCTCAAAAAGACTAGATTAATTGTTCAACTTTTTGATAGATCCACCAAAAGATCAGGAGGAATTATTTGTCTTCATAAACTTCCAAGGTGACAAACATAGATTGGACTTTATTGTCCTGGACATTAAGCACCAAGGACAGTTGTCTGAGAGTCTCGTCATTCTAGGAAAGTCGTTCTTAACCTCTGCTAAGGCGACTATCGACTGTGAGACTCAGGGCATCAAATTGCAAACTTAAATGAACCAACTCTCAATGACATACATGTCTTGAGATAACCGAACCAGCGTCAAACAAACGTGACCAACGAGAGGTAGATAAGACCAACCTCTCCACGACACCTGAGAGACCGGTTGTTAGACCGACCTTCGATTCTCGCCCCACATCCATGAAGAACCAGCTTGCTACAGCTCCTATGAGGAACCAATATACAAAAGCATATTCAGAATTAGACCATGATTATGAAGATCATCATGATTATTTTAATTCATGAAATACTTGAACCATTCCAGGATCCGACTCTTGTGCCTAAGAAATCACTCACAGAAGTCATACCTACACCAAAACCAAGACCGCTTCCTCTGGTCGGTTTACTAATGAGAAGAAGAAGAGAATTGATACCTTGAGGCGTTCTCACAAACCTCTTAAGAAGCATCAGTACCCTCCATGTGCTTCACGTATACAAGCCAACTAAGAAGGTCACCTTTGATTATAGTAACAAGGTGATTTCCAACGATTCTTCATCAAATTCCTCGTCTGATTTTGGGGTGGTAATTCAAGTAAGCGTAATACGTACGACTTTTATCAAAGGACATTTACCTTTAGCCGACAATAGTTGGAGATCCTCTGCATGTGACTACTATTCTTCTAAAGATGGCTCTGGCGATGGTTGGGATTCCTCATCATCTTCTTCACCCCATTCTTCGTATCTATACTCTCTCCCACCACACTCCTACAAGAAAGTTTGTCGAAAACCTACTTGATCCCTTGTATATCCATCTCATCTCCATTCGATCCCCCATATGTGATTACTCTACCATACTTAAGCTGACATGAGCCTAAGTATAGGGGAGTCGGTATCATTGTGTATACCTCACTTGTATTCTTTCTTCTCACCCTCGACCGCCCCATTTCTCGCTCTTCTACTATACTTAGGCCCTTAAAAGCCCAATTATAAGGGGTGATTCAACTTCTCATTCTTGTCACTCAACCATGTTTGATACGAGCTAGGTCTTCATTACACTTTGTACCATGAGAACATAGCACGTGCTAAGTATATGAGGTGTGCATACATGCTATATATTTCACCTATAGCTCATACTTTAACTGTTTTCAAACCTAAAATCAGGTATGGGTTAATTTTGGATATAATATGTATACTATACATTTTTTTGTATATAATACTTGTTTTGAATTTTTTGACAAAGGGGTATAACAAACTTTTAAAAAAATAATAATATAAACTAAAAACTTTTCTAAGTGTCAATTTTGGTTACTGAATTTAAAAATAACTAGCTACTTTTCAGTGAGGAAACTACGGTCTCTCGTAGCATATTAGAGGACAACGCGTAAGGCACCATCCCGAAGTAACACGGGTAGTCATTATACGGTTCGTACTTACACCCATATACTGGCTAAAAGTAGATGCACCGGTCCGTACTCACTCTGTAAAAATTCTAACTTAAGGTTTTATCCCTGGCACCTTCAGACCACACAAGATTTGCATATTCCAGACTATTTGGTTTAGAGTGATATTTGAGTCTAGGTCTCACCACTCTTGTTCATTAGTGTCCTAAGACCTAAATACTCAACATCCCTATTTAGAAGATATGCGTGCTATATTGCATGTAGAATATCAAAAGCTTAAAGGAGTATGACAAGCTCAGCACGTGTACAATGATCATGGTTGTCAAGGCATGTGCCTAAGCGCCTAGGCGCCCTGGGCCAGGCGCCTTGCCAGAGTGCCTTGCCTTGGCACCTGGGCGTCCCAAGGCATACACCATTTCTTGTCCAGGAAAGGCATTCTGGCAATTAAAATTGATAGAAAAATCGATTTCACTAGGAATTTCTTAGTGTTATTGAAGCTTTTGGAAAGACATGGTCATTTTAGGCATTGAACATGCAAGGATATCATTTTTCATGTGTGCAAATATTGTACTCGATGATTTGATATAGTTATAGCATAGTTAAATGGAAAAGTAAGGAAGCTACAGAGCAGTGAGAATAAATAATTTAGCAACTAGCGGTACAGGAATCGATGGATGGCAACTTGAGAATTGACTCTGATGCAAAAGGATGGAGACCGAAGATCAAAAAATAAACTGGGCACAAATAGATGGAAGAAAAGAACAGCCAGACTCTTTTTTAAGACGGATGGGTTCTTTTTCAGGGTTAGAAGGTGGTCATGCTCCACCTTTCGATATAATGTTGAGAAGACGAAATACGTTCTACTCGATCCCCACATATTCATAGAAGATCCATTCAGTCGCATGGCTTGCTTGAGAGATAATGTAGACCGATATGATTAAGAGATAGAATACCAAAGTTCTGCACAAGTGTGTGGGCAAAAAATGTATATGCTATCACATGCCAAATGGATTGGAATTAAGATGTTGACCACATAGAAAAGATAGGGTGGAAATTGAAATTTTGGTGGTTTGACCCCCAACGTCGTGATAAAAAATGCCTATGGAAATTTCCATATATATGTATTTAAAAAAATAAAAAAAACGTCTAAGTGTGCCTAGGCACCTTGTAGCCTTGTCTTAATAACTATGTGATGATACAATTTTTGTGATAAGTCAATGTTTCGTCTCAAAAACTAGGATGAGACAGGCTTGACTTCAGATTTGATTCTTGAGGATGGGACTTGATTAAGGATCACTTCATGAAACATAAGGGTCAACACATAAAAGCCAGTATGGCCGTTTTTGAAAATGCGGTCCATGCGTCTAAGCATGCCTAGGTGCCCAAGCCATGAACCTTGTAGCCTTGTTGTCCTAATAACTATGACGATGTCATAATCTCTGTGATGGGTCAATGTTTCACCTGAGGAACTAGGACGAGACAAGCTTGACTTCGGATCTGATTCTTGAGGATGGGACTTAATTAAGGGTCACTTCATGAAACGTGAGTGTCGGCACATAAGCCAGTATGGGCAATGTTCGGAAATGCGGTCCATGCGGCCACATATGCGTATTCGATCACTTGACCGAAGTGCATATGTCATATGCAGATTTGGAAGGCCATATCAATTTCGATATCGCGTGTCGATACGATATTTCGACGATATCGTCGAAATACTGCCCATATCAGCGCACTTTTGTGAAGGAAATGCACGAAAAGGAGGAAATATCGCCATATCGATACCCATATCGGTCTCATCTCGATATCGATATATCGGCAATATATCGTTGATATATCGTGGTGTTTCCTTTCATGTATGCAGCAAAATGCAATCAAAACGCAGCGCATATCTGATAGGATTCATGTTAATCCATGACATGTTGATGACACATTAACTCGATTTTTTTTCCGAGCAACTCGTATATCATCATTTACATTAATGCATCTTTTCATTATTGTCGTATATATTGCATTTGGGAATATAATCTAGGGTATTTTTTCTCATATCCATTTTCTTGTTGTTCTTAACACTTATTAATGAATTGTAAATTGCTTTTTGAATTTTCCATCGAATGAAATTCATTCTAATTCTTCAAATAAAACATGAAATAATTGACTAACATCATGACACTTTACATTTTTGTGCTTCTAATAAATTTTATATGCAGATACATTTTTTCCTGATATTTTGTGTTGTGAAAGAATGATAAGAAAAGATGATTCGTTGTTTATTCAAGAGGTCTAGGGGTCCTTATATAGGACTAAACCCTAGAGGGCTCAAAGGAGAATATTCTATAGAATACTCTTTAGAATATAGAATATTCTCTATAGAATATTCTCTTAACAAATAGCCACATAGAATATTCTCTTAACATAAAGCCCTCGTAGGGTTACAATAGAATATAAAGAAGGAAATCTTCTGCAATCTCTAACACTCCCCCTCAAGTTGGAGCATATCCATCGATCATGCCCAACTTGGAAGATATCCAGGAAAGGCGCTTCTTTGATAAGGCCTTTGTGAATATGTATGCAAGTTGAAGATCTGTTGAGATATGTGGTGTAGAAATCTTGCCTTCGTACAACATCACGAACAAAATAACAGTCGATCTCAATGTATTTGGTCCTCGCATGGAACACAGGATTTGTAGCAATATAAGTGGCAGATTTGTTATCACGGTATAGAGGAACAGGAGTAGTGATAGCAATATTGAGTTCTTGCAAAAGAGACAGTAACCAGGTAATTTCGCATGCGGCTTGGACCATTGCCCTATATTCTGCCTCTGCACTGGATCGGGAAACCACCGTCTGCTTCTTGCTCCTCCAACTAACAAGGTTACCTCCTATCATCATCGCATAGCCCGTCGTAGAACGACGATCCTCAGGTGAGCTTGCATAATCAGCATCAGCATAAGCAGCAACCTTAGTGTATCCATTTGCCCCATAGAATGATAGAATAGACCACGTCCAGGGGATTCCTTCAGGTAGCGAAGGATCTAAAGAACATCTTGCCAGTGGTTGTAGCATGGTTTCTCCATGTGTTGACTAGCTCTGTTCACAGCATATGATATATCTGGCCTAGTAACAGTAAGGTACAGAAGTTTGCCAACCATGCTTCTGTATCTTGTAGTATCTTCAAAGGCAGGATCATCTGGTGTAGAATGTTTCTTTGGTTCTGCAGGTATGCCAGATGGCTTGCACCCAAGTAATCCTGCTTCAGTTAGTATATCTAAGCAGTACTTCCTTTGTGACATATGAAGCCCCTTCTTGGTGCGTAAGACTTCTATACCTAGAAAATAGCGAAGTTGCCCCAGATCCTTGGTAACAAAAACCTTTTGCAGAAAAGTCTTCACTTCTAGCACTCCTTTATCGCCGTCACCTGTAACAACCATGTCATCCACATATACAGCTAGTATGACAGTACCTGTTGATCGTTTTCTGACAAAGACTGAATGGTCAGATGTAGTTCTCTGAAAGCCCAGAGTGTTAATCTCTGAACTAAGTCTATCAAACCATGCCCTCGGACTTTGCTTTAGACCATAAATTGCTTTGCGAAGTCGGCAAACATACTCCCCCTCGACTTCGTAACTTGGGGGTTGCATCATGTAAACCTCTTCCTCAAGATCACCATATAGAAATGCGTTCTTGACATCCAGTTGAAAAATAGGCTGGCTTTTGTTCACGGCTACAGAGAGGATAGTGCGAATAGACTCCATCCTGGCAACAGGTGAAAAAGTCTCGAAGTAATCAACTCCATATGCCTGTGTAAAGCCTTCTGCCACAAGTCTTGCTTTCAGTCTGTCAATAGAACCATCTGGAGAACGTTTCGTAGTAAAGACCCATCTGCAAGCAACAGGCCTGACACCTTCGGGACACGGAACTAGATCCCATGTTCCTCTGGAATTGAGAGCATCCATTTCTTCATTCATAGCTTGTCGCCACCCGTGGTCCTGTAATGCACTGTGATAGTCTCCTGGGACAGAGATTGTCATAAGAGCATCTGCATATCTTTTATCAGAACATGATAGGCTATCAGTGGACGTGAAATTAGACATAGGATGGATAGTGCATTGCGTCTTTGTTCTGCGTAGGGCAATGGGAAGCTCCTGAGGATCATCCGGAGTAGTATTGGTGGGGGCACTTGAAGATGGCATATTTTCCTGCAACAAAGGAACAGGTAGAGGAACAGGAACAAGAGGGGACACATGTTTTCTTTTATGGACAATTGGTGGAGGAAGTTCTAATGGTATGTCAGACACATCTTGATTGAAGAAGCGAGTTTGTTCGAAAAAGGTGACATCAGCTGATATATAATTGCGTTTACCACAAGGATCATAGCATCTATACCCTTTCTTTATTTGGGAATAACCCAGAAAAACACATTTAATTGCACGTGACGATAATTTGTCTGCAGTATGAAAGTTGTGAACAAAGGCGGTGCATCCAAAAATCCGCAGAGGTAGAGGAAATGGTGAGTCATTTGGATACAATAAGGCAAAGGGTGTGGAGTCATTTAGGGAGACAGAGGGAACTATGTTGTTAAGATGGACAGCAGTGAGAATAGCATCTCCCCAATAGGTCTTGGGACCTTCATTTGGGTAAGAAGAGAGCGGGCAATGTCAAGGAGATGTCGAAGTTTTCTTTCGGCTACCCCATTCTGTTGGGAGGTATATGGGCAAGAGGTTTGATGGATAGCACCCTGGGAAGCAAAGAAGGATGTCAAATCATTTTGTGTAAATTCCAATGCATTATCAGAATGAAATATTTTAACAGTAGTGGAGAAGATGTTTTTGACATAGTAAAAGAAATTCTTGACAATATTGTTAATTTTTTAGCGTTCTTTTAACAGAAAAACCCAAGATGATCGACTGTAGTCATCCACAAAGACAGCAAAATATTTATGACCACTTAGACTTCGGACCGGACAGGGTCCCCAGATATCACAGTGAACAAGTGCAAAAGGAGTACAGCGGCGAGGCTCAGTCCGTGCAGGAAAGGAGGCTCGATGATGTTTCCCGAACTGACATGCTTCACACTCAAAGGGTTTCAGCATAGAAAGTTCAGGGAACATCATGGAGAGAGCTTTAGCAGAAGGGTGACCAAGACGAAGGAGCCATAGAAAAGGATCTTCAGAGATGGAGACTGCACCAGCAAAGTTGGAATCAGAAGGGATGTCGAGGTAATAGAGGCCGTTCCTCTCATGACCCCCACCAAAAATCTTCCTCGTCCGGATGTCCTGAAAATAACAACAAACCTCATCAAAAATAACACGACAGTTAAGCTGATGACATAGCTTCTGTACTTATAGAAGGCTGAGAGGAAAAGCAGTGGCACAATGAACATCTGTCAGATGCAGCTTGGAAGAAAAGTTGACAGTACCAACAGCAGTCACTGGGGAATGATCCCCATTAGCAACCTGAACAGTCTTCACAGAGGAAGATGGCTGGGAGGAGGTTAGCAAACTTCCTTCTCCCGTCAGATGGGTAGAGGCTCCAGAATCAATAATCCATGCATGCTTAGAGGCAGAGATAGAGTTTGCTAATGTACCTGACGTAGTAGCCAGGCTAGAAGTAGGGGCAGAAGCATTACTATCAGAAGGGCTAGATTCTTGCAGCAGTTGTCGTAGGCGAGCATATTCAGAAGCAGTGAATGGGGTTTGTACCTCACTGGTTTGCAGAGTAGATGTTTCTGCAGTTGCATCATACGATACTTCATCATAGGCATTGTTAGCATTAGGTTGCATCCCAAACATTGCCGATCAGAAGGGTGATTCCAGCATCCACAGTGTACACATGTTGGATACCGAGCAGAAGAATCACGACCACGTCCCCGATCACGTCCGCGTCCAGAGTCACGGCTGCGTCCAGATTCACGACCACGTCCACGCCCTGAGTCACGTCCCCGTCCTCCTTGATAGTTATGACGCCCTCTGTATCCTGAGAAGGTATAGTGGGCCATCGTCTCTGTAGAGGTGTGGGTGGTAGAGTGCTGAATAGGAGCCTCTAGCTCCTGAAAGCGTCCGAAGATGGTCTCAAGAGTAGGTAGAGTATCAGCCATCAGAAACTGATCTTTCACAGGCTTATATTTTGGATTTAGCCCCGAGAGAAATCTGTAAACATGTCATTCAGCACGTTCTCCTACTTGTTTATCACAACATGCAGGCTGAAAAATAAGGAGTTCCTCAAAAAGGCTTGTAAGAAGCCTGTAGTATTCGATAAGACTTGATTCTCCCTGAGTGGCAGACCAAATTTTTGTGTATATGTCTGACAGACGAGACTTAGTCGTCTTTTGAGAATATGTACGCTCAAGGTTTTCCCACATTGCCTTAGCGGTGTCTTTGTAAAGAAGATTCGCAGCAATGTTTGAATCGACACTGTTCGCCATCCAAGTGATAACCTGACAATTATCAAGATTCAAGAAATCAAATTTCATAGTCCTTATCAGTTTCTGCAGGTGGAACTTTTGTAAGAATGTAGCTCTTGCGCTGGCCACCAACAAACACTTTGAAAGACCGAGACCATAGAACATAATTTTTGGAGCCCTTAAACTTGATAGAAGTGCCATGTACCAGTAAAGAAAAAGTAGGGTATGCGGGCTTGATCTCGGCGGACGTCATCGTGACGGCTTAAGTCAAGAAAAAGTGACATAGAGAGTATATCTTCCCTCAATTTATCATCAAATATCTAAACCCTCATCAAGGAATAAGAAGAATGAGGCAATGATCGTTTGATGGCACAAGAGGGGGCCTGGCGGAGTCGGCCTGGCGGTGGAAGGAGGCCCTGGGAGGGCTGGTGGAGGCGCCTAGCAGCGCGAGGCGGGCCTGGCCGACCTAACGGTGGTACCTGGCTGCCCTAGAGCAGCCTGGCGACGCTCAGCCGAGGTAGCGCGGGCCTAAGGCAGGAGGTACGGAGACCCGAGGCGGCACGCGACTGTAGATGAACTTGGAGGGCTGGCGGTAGCGGAGGGGTGATTAGGTCAGAACACCGGCCTAAGACCGCTGCTCTCATACCATGTGAAAGAATGATAAGAAAAGATAATTCGTTGTTTATTCAAGAGGTCTAGGGGTCCTTATATAGGACTAAACCCTAGAGGGCTCAAAGGAGAATATTCTATAGAATATTCTTTAAAATATGGAATATTCTCTATATTCTCTTAACAAGTAGCCACATAGAATATTCTCTTAACATAAAAGCCCTCGTGGGGTTACAATAGAATATAAAGAAGGATATCTTCTGCAATCTCTAACATGTGTCGACATGTTTTGTCCCTTGGAGATACATATATGTGTATAATTTTAGGTATATGACTTGTATACCTATGATTATTCTTTAGCTTTTGTTATATATATGATCTATATATAAATTAAAAAATTTCTTATAGAATTCATGTGTTCCTGTTGAATCCAAATTTGTATATGTATAAATATATATATGCATTAAATTCAATATACACACTAAAAAATAATCATTGTATAATATCATTCTTATATATCTTATTGATTATATTATCTTATTTAAAAAATCTTATATATCTTATTGATTATATTATCTTATTTAAAAAATTTTATTTTAAATTTCGTTAGATCAACTTTTTTTATATAATCACATTTTATTATTTATTTTATAATATTTTAAATTAAAATATTATAAACTGCATAAACCGCATATTCCTCCGTATACTCATTTGCATATCCGCTTACTCGCCAGTGTTCAGGAAATCGGCCGAGTATACCGCATACTCGGCCGTATACTCGTATTCGGTAGCCTTGGCGCACCGAGTATGGTCAAATCGTCATTTAGGCGGGGCAGGCCGCATACTCGGCCGAGTATACCGTATATGCGGCCGTTTATGCGGCCGATTTTCAAATAAACTTTTTTTAAAACCTTAACCTAAATTCGGACATCCGACTTAACGCTCTTTCAATTGATGTTTTTGCTCACTTGACTCTATTATCCCAATAGTTTTGTTCCTTGTACCTTCAATTCTTTATTATTATAATCAAGAATATAATATTTAGAGGATATTAACATGATATTAAAAATTTATTTATATTTTTAATAATAAAAAATACCAAACCGCATAAAACCGCATACTCCCCGCATACTCTCCCGCATACCGCATACTCTCTATGCAGTGACCCCTCCGACTGAATACCGCATACCGCCTTCCTGAACATTGTTACTCGCTTTAGACCACATGACCGAACGAATACCGCATACCGCATTTCTGAACCTTGAGTAAGGGGACATGGTCCCTGTACTAATCTTGACTTAACCTAGGTGCCAGTTTGTGTTAAAAACCTTAAAATGTGGATCATCATGCGCCAACTTGGTAAAATCAATGAAGATAGCCAGACTATTATCATTCCAAAAATAAAAGAAAAGTGATGAAAATCAGATTTTTACGACATTGAAAACAAAATACTTTTTGTGATGGTGAAAACTTGATGGAAGAAGAAATTAGAGGGGTGCAGAAGAGAAAGCGTGCCGATTGCGCGTGATTTAAGAAAGAGAATCGTGGAGATCGTGTGGCGAAGGAGAGGGAGAGAGATAAAATATCAATTTAATTGCCACTTGAGTTGTATTAAAACAAGAGACTACTATCCCTTTATATGGGAGGGAAGGGATTACAAAAATAGAAATAAAATTCAAAATTTAAATCTAACTTATCTTAATTGACCCTGAATATCTCTAACTGACTTTCTACCTAATATAACCGACTATCCATTTAATTCGAGATCACATGCGATCCCTTTATTTAAAATAGAATTGTGCGGACTCAATAAAGTATAACAATAATTAACGGACAACAATTAAATAAAACCCTATTTATTAAGTTCACGATGCATCAACTCTCTGGTGCTTTGAAAAACTCATCCCCTGATGAGTGGCTTTGATTTCGGTTGTGGTATCGTGTTGAATCCTTTGAGCAATTGACTCCAATTTCACGTCTTTCTTCCCCAATTCAGCATTGTGTTTGCAGTTTTTTTCAATTGGAGAGTGTCCCTGCAATTTTGGTACCCCTTCACTCAAAAAAATGGGCTCTTCAATCTGCCCTTTGCAATTGCCCCAAGTTAATCCCATTCTCGGATCGTATGGGATTCAAATCCCTTCGACGGGAAACACCCATCGAGGGTTTCGACTCCCCTTGAGTAGTAGCGGTGACGGCCTGAGTTAGAAGGTTGTTGGCGGAGGTGTCACGGAGAATAGCAGTGTTGGCGGCAGCTGCGCATGAGGCGCACGCGGTGGTGGCGGTGTTGGATGGAGAGGGGGCAGGGGATGGTGGCTCCTCGTGGGGGATGGCGACAGCAGAAGTCAAGGGTTGGGAAGCAGAGGATGCGAGGAGTGGGAAGGAGAATCGACGGTGGTGCAGAAGGTGTGGAGGTTGCAGGAAGGGGCGTTAGGGTTGGGGGATGCACCGTAGGAGGTGCGGGATTGGCGGAGGGGGTGATGGGATTGGGGGCGTCGCAGGAGGTGAGGGGTGGCGGAGGTGGTGATGGGGCTATGGAGGGGGGCTACGGGGGAGGTGGCGGGGTCATTTCGGTGGAGGAAAGGGTTGCAGCAGGGCTAGGGGAGGTGCCAGAGGTGCGGGGGTAGCGGCAGGGACCCGGGAGAGGGTTGCGGGTGGTGTTGGTTGGTTGTTGGAGGTGCGAGGGTGGCGGAGGGGGCCTGTGAGAGGGTCGTGGATGGTGTCGGAGTTGATTTCTCCGACGACTGCAAGCCTGAATCGACCTGGACAGCATGCAGATCGCCGATGACAGCGATTTTTTCTTGGCTTTCTTCACGGGGACTTGGACGGAAGCTTCGAAGGCACGAGATGGTGTTTCAACAACCTTTTCGCAGTGATTTCGGCGACACTTAAGGTCTCAAAGTTAGCAACCAAATCTCGTAGTTTTGATTGGAATTCGAGTAAGGACAGCATCTCCATGTTGTAAGCTTCGATGGCTCGCCGTTTACGTTCCGACAATTAATAGTCTTTTGTTGCATGCAACTTTTATACATATTGTTAGATCGTGAGGACGGTCTGTAGGCTATGCTGTTATACCAATTGATGCAAATCGAATTTGCGAGGGCGGAAATAAAATTTGATGGTGGAAAATTTATTTGGTGCAAGGGCGGAAAATAAAAGTTGATAAAGCGTGAAATTAATAAATAGGGTTTTATTTAAGGGTAAAATGGGGCTGCCCCCATGGGGGGAGCTAACTTGGCTCCCCTCGCGGCATTTCACCTGGTTTTATTTATTTATTTTTTTTGAAAAATTTCTTCCGTGGATTTTCATCAATATATCCTTATATTATGTCATTAAAATTTCACACCAAACAAAGACTCCTACGACCTCCATCCAGACGGGGTCGTTTTTAGCAATTCTGTTACCGTTAAAAAATGACTGTCTGGATGGAGGTCGTAGGAATCTCTGTTTCGCACGAAATTTTAATGACATAATATAGGGATATAGTGATGAAATTCCACGAAAGAAATTTTCAAAAAAAATAAAAAAATTGGGTGAAATGGGGCGGGGGGCCAAGTTAGCTCCTCCCAAGGGGCAGACCCATTTAACCCTTTATTTAATTGTTGCCCGTTAATTAGAGTCAAATTATTGTTATGTTTTATTGAGTCCACGCAATTTTATTTTAAATAAAGGGATCGCGTGTGATCTCAAATTAAATGGATAGTTTGTTATATTAGGTAGAAAGTCAGTTAGAGATATTTAAGGTCAATTAGGATAAATTAGATTTAAATTTTGAATTTTGTTTCTATTTTTGTAATTACATACCTCCTATATAAAGGGATGGTAGTCTCTTGTTTTAAGACAGTTCCAGTAACAATTAAATTGGGATTTTATATCTCTCTCTCTCTCGTCTCTCTCCTCCCCCACACGATCTCCGCGATTCTCTTTCTCAAATCACGTGCAACCGACGTGCTTTCTCTTCTCCACCCCTCCAATTTCTTCTTCCACCAAATTTCCGCCAAATTGCTTTTTTTCTGTGGAATGATTGAGCACCCCTCGGGAACCCATAAGGAGAACCTGCCTCTGCCCCAATCGATATGTGGAAGCAGCAATACCGACCCGGACTCTACCTATGAATGTGAAGAGCTCGGATGCTAAGACCCTAGGACCAGCCCGACCCGAAGCGAAAGGCCCCCCTGCAGCTTCCATCTTATGGACGGATGTCTGGAGTTACCAACCACAACTACGAGGGTCACTCACTGATTGACAAAGCCCGGTAGACACAGAGGTTGAACCTCGACACCCGGCTTTCAGTTATAGGCTGGTTCCACATATCTCCCAGGCAAAAAGATGCGTTCAAAACCTGTGGCTGCCTTCCGCCCCGTGAAACCGGCTACCTGCCTGTCAATAACCGCTTCTTCACCTGTTGACTAAGACCTCTGGTTTGAATGCAGAGGGGGTTGAGCTACGTGACTCTTTCCAGGGACCTGACGATTGCCCTAGGCCTAATCCCTTTTGCCTTCCCGATCCGGAGGCCCTACTATAATAAGCTTGGACATTGGACTACTCGGAAAGGCAAAATTTTATTTTTTTTTAGCGTCGCAAAAATCTGATTTGCATCAACGTCGCAAAAATCCAATTTTCAATAGCGTCGCAAAAATTATTTTTTTCAGCTTCTCCGAATTTTAGCGACGCTGAAAAATGATTTTTTATGGAGGAAATTTGGTGGAAGAAATTGGATGGGTGGAGAAGAGAAAGCGCGCTGGTTGTGTGTGATTTGAGAAAGAGAATCGCGGAGATCGTGTGGAGGAGGAGAGAGACGAGAGAGAGAGAGAGAGAGATAAAATCTCAATCTAATTGCCACTTGAACTGTCTTAAAACAAGAGACTACCATCCCTTTATATAGGAGGACGAGATTACAAAAATAGAAATACAACAACAACCACAACAAAGCCTTTTCCCACAATTAAGTAGGGTCGGCTATATGGATTCTTCGCCTCCATTCAGATCTATCTTGGGTCAATCCCGGGCTTATATCCACAAAACAAAGATCCAAAAATAGAAATAAAATTCAAAATTTAAATCTAACTTATCCTAATTGACCCTAAATATCTTCAACCTACTTTCTATCTCATATAACCAACTGTCCATTTAATTCAAGATCACATGCAATCCCTTTATTTTAAATAAAATTGTGTGGACTCAATAAAACATAACATTAATTTGACTCTAATTTACGGACAATGATTAAATAAAACCCTATTTATTAATTTCACGTTGCATCAAAAAGGGCTCAAAAATTCAAAGAAAATTTCCAAAAAAAGAGAGTTGAATAACTTACGAGTGATCCCAACCTTTTCAAAGAGTCCACTTGGACCAAAGCTATTAGGTCACAGGAGTTGGACGAGCGCGAAAAAAAGGACATGCATTGTAAATACTACAAGCATGGGTATAGAAGGTACCTTATGTACTCAGAAAAGGCATGGCCCAGTGCATCCTAGAAAAACAAGTGTAGATGACTCCAAAATCTCTTGACGGACATGATGATTCACAAACAAAAATACGAGCTTGTAATAAGGCACTCGAGAGACCCTAGTCCAATGAGAGGAGAAAAGAAATAACACAATCATACTTCCTCCATACATAGCATATCCACTCTTTCACTTTCAAGTCTAACAACTAAAGAGACATTGGATTGAAGTGAGACTCGATTATTGAACTAGAGTTGAGAATTGGGTCATTAGGAGAGCCTCTTAAACTAGGACTTTGGGCGAAGCAAAGACTCTACACAGGAGAATGAAATCAACACATAAAGTCAAACCCCTTACCTATATATGTATACCTAATGAGAGTCTGATAATTAGAGAATTTGAGTTCCTTTTGAATGAGACTTGGTTAGACTTTGAGTTAAGGAGATACCTGAAACTCGCGGCCTGATTTTCAAGTCTCGTATCCTCATGTGCACAGTCAGGGATTCAACTCTCTAGCTTACTAATCAATTGCTAAGGAATGAGCAAAGATCTAAAAATTAGTCTACTTTATATGAAGATTTTAGCAAAATCCCCTACATAATTCACTAAATAAAACCTCTAACTCAAACTAACTAACCTCACTAATTGTGTAAGAAATTAGGACTAGTTCTTGTAAATAAATAAACCATCAAAATAATTGAACTTGTGCTTATTATTTCATGCACAAAAGCTAATTATTTTGGCTTATTTCTTTTGCAATCAACTTCTTTGAGCTATTTACTAACTTGGCATAAAGAAATAAAATCCAAAAATTATCAAAATCAAAAAAATGGTGTTGTGGTCATATATATATTGTATATACTTTTTATCTTTCATGTTTTTCCTTTTCCAATTATTAAAAATCTTAAAAAATATAGTAGTGTTTGTTTTTTATTTCTAATATTTTATTTAGTCATATTTGCATTTTTATCAAAAATCAAAGAAAATATAAAAAACATTAAAAAGGAGGTATTGTACACCATACAAAATACTTCCAAAATATTTTTGATTTCTATTTCATTTTATTTGGTTTTGAACCCTTCATGAAAAATGAAGATCTCCTCAAGATAGACATCTTTTAAGACCAATTTTTTATTTGACTTTTCTTTCTATTTTATTTCAATTTTTCTTTTTTTTAGTCTGGTCAACAGTCAAGGACACATGTCCTTATCTCATTCGCCATCCCCCTCACTATCTTTGCCCGTCCACCAACTTCAAGCCCTCCAGCTCTGATTGTCCTCTTGGTGACAGCAGTTGCAGGACCCATCGTCGAGAAACGACGAGGACGAGCGGCCTGGTGAGATCCACGGCTCGATCCGAGTCACGTAGCATAATGCAGCATGAAGACCAATGCGAATAAATTTATTCAATTTTGTTCTATTATGCTACATGATAATTTTTAGTTTAAATAATTGAGTCGGAAATTTCACATTCAATTTCATTCTATTATATAAGGTCTAATCATTTTCTTTGTTTTGTTTCATTTGGAGTCTTAACTTTATGTTATTTAGAGGGACTTAGCCTATATAAAAGCCCCCACCCCATGAGTAGGAGGGAATGAACGAGAAATATTTTTTCTTATCCACTAATTCTCTCTCTCTCATTTCCTCCCCTCTCTTTCTCTCTTTTCACCCCCGAATCGTAACCCCTACCCCCCCCCAATCTCCCTCTCCCCACTTTCGACCACATTGTATTATCCCCTCTCCCCCTTGTTCCCGACTCCACAGCCCATGTTCTCTTCATCTCGCACCAACATCCCTCCCATGCCCCTCTCTGACGCCTTCCTCGATCCCTCCCTGCCACTCCGCCTATGTACCTCCTTACTCCGCACCGTCAACGTCGCTGCCTCCGCCAGCCCTATTCCGCCTATCTTATCGCCGTGTGCTGACACCGTGACGACCCACCCTCACGCAGCCTCTCGCAATCGCCAGTACACAATTGAACCCCTCCTCACCGCCAACACAGCAGTTTGCCTGCAACCCACCGCCGCTCCGCCCCATACTTGCTGCCTCGAT
This sequence comes from Ottelia alismoides, assembly GCA_037367405.1. Classification (NCBI taxonomy): domain Eukaryota; kingdom Viridiplantae; phylum Streptophyta; class Magnoliopsida; order Alismatales; family Hydrocharitaceae; genus Ottelia; species Ottelia alismoides. Next base: position 163,792 of record JAZKJV010006202.1, read on the forward strand.
CGGGTCCAGGTTCTTCGTTTTCCTCCCCTTCATGGGTGCTAATTATTAGTGAATTTCCCCACATTTTCCTGCCTTATTTCTTCAGTTGTGGGTTCTTATACTCTATTGGTTTGGTTGGAAAGTAGTTACATTGCATGTAACCATAAGAATAATAGCCTTACTCGTCTATTAAAAATACCTCGAGTTGGACATCTGGTGGATAAAAGTGTATGGTGGGTTTTTTTATTTTTTTTATATTATATTTTATTTCCTCATGTTTTGCGTGATCCCATTAATTTGATGTTACCCTCCAAATTTCCGTTATTGAGTTCTTGAATATTTGAGTCTGCTCACAAATCATCTAAAGCCTTGTTTGTGACCCATTTATTTCCCAGCATTAATTAGGCTTATCAATCTTGTTCGAATCATGCCATCAGTCTTTGTAGTCACGTCATATATTGCATCAATTTGGTATCAAAGCTTATCGGTCTGTTTCATTTCATCATCTTGCATAGCATTCACAAAAAACAATATAACACCATAACAAAAAAAAATAGTGTACATATGGCTGAAAAATCGAGTGCCTCTATGGCCGACAACACCACGCAAACACAACTCTCATTAGAGTCATTGTCCGCTCGAATGGAACAAATGTTCAGTCACTTCACTGGACAAATTGCCACATTAAATAGTCGTATGTTTGAGAAAGATCACAATAATGAAACGGCGACCAAGGGTCGACGTAAGAGTCGGAGACGACACTCACGAAGCAATACATCCCGAGATTCTAGTACTTCTATATCTGATGGACACGTTAGCGATTATCACTCACAGGACAGCGAAGAAGAAGAGTTGAGAGATGAAACTCCTTTCATTTCAAAGAACCAAGAACCTCACACACCAGGGCATACATCACAGCCTCCTAGTGGCTCTCAACTCCCACCCTGACATGGCCCTAGACACGATGATGGATGGGATTGAGGCATCCGCATTGATGTTCCAGAGTTCAACGGAGGACGAGACCCTGATGTTTTTTATGGATTGGCTCCAAAGGGTCGAACACTTCTTCGTATGGAAGGCTATGCAAGCGAGCGAAAAGTACAATTCATCACAATCAAACTTAAAAAGCATGCTCTACTGTGGTGGGAACGTTGCAATCAGAACGCAAACGGAAAGGAAAAGTTAAGATCCGCAATTGAAACAAGATGAAAGCCAAACTGAAAATAAAGTTTGTGCTTGAAGATTACAAGTGATATCTATATGCACGATTGCAATCTTGGAGACAAGGTACCATGAGCGTAAAGGAGTACACCGAAGGATTCCAGTCACTCATGCATCGCAACCAATTGCAAGAGACTCATGCCCCAGGAAGTCACCCGCTACATGTAAGGACTTCGTCAAGTTATTCAAGATAAACTCTATCTCCATAATTGTAAAAACGTTGATGAAGCCTATAAGCGAGTTGAGTGAGCTAAAGCTAATTGTGCCAAAGCACAGATAAGGAGGACGTCTTTCTCGGTGAACATCGTCCCACAAACTAGTGTCCCTATGACAACCTCAAAACCAATAGTTCCTCCATCGATTGTTACAGGTAAACCCCAAACTAAACCCTCGGTCGTTGCCATCGCTCGCCCATCTACTGGAAACCCTGGACCGGGTATCTTAGGAAGCCAACCTATTGCAGGACATGATACTTGTTCCAGGCGCTATCAGAAGGGACATCCAGCGGCCGAGTGCCCAAACCCTAAGGTAGTTGCCGCCCACAATGCACCATTGAGGATATCGAAGATCTTGCGCCAGATGACTAGGAAGCATTCGAAGAAGATTAGGCCACATTAGTTGTCGACACCACTCGGGCTGATGAATACGAACTTCTTGGAGTGGATGGAGATATATTCAGGCCTTTTCTGGTGATTGAACATGATGGCTTTATCGCTCTCGGCAGCGCACCAATGTGCATTTTACTCACCCTTGTTGATAACACGGACAGCTGGTTGCGACGCAGCATATTCCGAACTGCATGCACCTTGGGAGGACGTCGTTGCTTGTTGATGGTTGACGGAGTAAGCGTAGAGAACTTTGTGTCTCAAGAAATGGTTGATAAGTTGGAATTGCAAACTCAACCACTCGATAAACCATACAGTGTGGCATGGTTCCAAGGTGGCACTCAACTTCTGATCCATCATCAGTGCCTCGTTAGCTTCTCGATTGACCCACCTTATAAGGACAAGGTATGGTGTCATGTAGCTCCTATGGATATCTGTCATGTGCTACTTGGGAGATATTGGCAATTTGATAGGGACACTGAGCACAATAGAAAATTGAAAAACATACTCATTTCTTGTAAACAAGGTACGTGTGACCCTCAGGCCGCAACGCGAGGCCCTTAGTCCTCGACAAGTGGCTTCTCTTCGATTTGCAGCCACACAATCTGTGAAAACTACTCCGTTGTCAAAGCCTTCGACCTCCGCTCCTTTATTGCTAATGGAAGCTTAGACATTCCAACGGGAAGTTCAAGAGAGCTCTGCTATTTACGCGTTGGTGGGGCGTGAAGTGGATGAACAAGAGATGACCTTACCAAAGTTCCATCTGAGGTAAAACCAATCCTTCAGAAGTTTGTGGACATTATGCCTGAAGAATTACCAGAAGGCTTACCCCCATTGCGTGACATTCAACACCACAATGATCTAGTCCCTGGAACAAGCTTACCACATTTACCACATTATCGGATGAGCCCAAGTGAACACGAAGAGATGAGCAAGCAGATCACTGATCTTCTACAATGCGGTTATGTTGGTGAGAGCATGAACCATGTCCCGGCTCTATTTACTCCAAAAAAAGATGGCACCTGGAGGATGTGCGTGAATAGTCGTGATATCAACAAGATAATTGTCAAGTGCCGCTTTCCAATTCCACGTCTTGATGGTATGCTTGACATACTATCGGGTGCCAAATTATTCTCCAAGATGGACCTTCAGAGCGGGTACCATCATATTCGCATCCAACCTAGAGATGAATGGAAGACAGCTTTCAAGACAAAAGAGGGTATATATGAATGGACAGCCATGCCTTTCGGCATGTCCAATGCCCCAAGCACTTTCATGAGTACTATGAATCATGTATTGTGGTCCTTCATCGGCAAATTTGTGGTTGTGTACTTCGATGACATATTGATTTACAACTTGACAAAGGACGACCACTTAGCTCACTTGTGGCAAGTCTTGGAAACATTAAGGTCCCAACAATTGCCCGTTCACCTAAAGAAATGTTCCTACATGTATGACGCGGTCCTCTTCTTGAGATATGTTGTCAATGCTGACGGATTCAAGGTTGACCTCCCCTAGGTTCAAGCCATTCAGAGCTGGCCAGTGCCACGAACCCTCATCGAGGTTCACAGTTTTTTGGGGTTGACTTCGTTCTATCGACGATTCATCCGAAATTTTAGCGCTTGTGATGCTCCTTTGATAGATCGCACTCGTAAAAACGCATCCACCAGGACCCCTAAAGCAGAAGCAAGCTTTCATAAGCTGAAACATCAACGCCCTTGTTTTGGCCCTTCATGATTTCTCCAAGATTTTTGTGGTTGACTGTGATGCCTCACATGTCAGAATTGGGGCCGTCGTAAGTCAGGAAGGACGACATATGGCATTTTTCAATGAAAAGTTGAATGAGGCTCGGTCCCGATATTCCACGTATGATTTCGAATTCTACGTCATGGTACAAGCTCTTAAGCATTGGAGGAATTGTCTGATTCAGCATGAATTTAACCTTAATTCTGATCATGAAGCCTTAAGATATCTGAACTCCCAAAAGACCATTAACAAGTGTCACGCAAAGTGGGTTAGTTTACTCCAAGAATACACCTTCCACCTTAAGCACAAAGCTGGGACCCTGAACCGCATGGCAGATGTGTTAAGAAGACGCGTACATGTCTTAGCCACAATGACAGTACGCGCAACAGGATTTGATGTTCTCAAGGGTCTTTACTCCATTGATCCTGACTTTGGTCCTATTTATGCTGCGTGCGTTGACACGGAACAAGATCAATAGCCACTTATATCCTTCACGAGGGTTTCCTATTCAAGGTGCACCAGCTTTGCATTCCCGCCATGAGATAAGACCTTGGCCCTCCTCCAAGAGCGATTTTATTGGCCACAATTACGAAAGGATGCTACAAAATTTGTGCAAAAATGTCAAATATGCTAAAGATTCAAAGATCACATGCAGAACACCGGACTTTACACACCCCTTCCAATCTTGTCGCAACCTTGGGAAGACATCACCACGGATTTTGTGTTGGGTTTGCCGCGCACAATTCAAAAAGTTGATTCTATTTTCATGGTGGTGGATAGGTTTTTTAAAATAGCACATTTCATTGCATGCAAAAAAACTTTAGATGTATCGCATGTCACTGATTTGTTTTTTCGTGATGCCGTTCGATTGCATGATGTTCCTCGTTCTTTTACGTCTGATCGCGTTATTAGATTTTTGAGTCATTTTAGGCGCATGTTTTGGTCTCATCCCGGTACTTGTTTGCAATACAGCATTGCTTATCATCCACAAGCAGATAGACAAATCGAAGTAGTTAATAGATCTCTAGGGAATTTATTGTGATGTCTTGCAGGGGACTCTCCGTCCAAATGGGATCTAATTCTTTCCCAAGTCGAATTTGCGAATAACAGCTCCACCAACAGATCCACCGGCAAAACACCCTTTAAAAGTGTGTATAGCTTTCTAGTTCCTCAATCTCTAGACCTTACCCCTACAACCATACATGGGAGGACTAGTGCAGCCATTAAAGACCTGGTCGAGCACCTAACCCACATCCATACTGAAATCAGTGCCAAACTCCAAGCCATGACCGAGAAATACCAAGCCCAAGCTAGATAGAGTGAGTTTAGAGTTGGAGATTAAGTGATGGTCCACCTAAAAAGAGATAGGTTCACTTTGAGTGTCTACCAAAAATTGAGTGCTCGAAAGATCGGCCCATTCCAAATCCTCAAGCGAATAGGGTAGAATGCCTACCTCCTTGATCTACCTCAAGATGTACAAAAGTCGCATGTAGAAAGCAAATGAGAACTTGTTTATTCATAGAGCACAAGGGTTCTCTTATATAGAAGAGAGAAACCCTAATGGGTGAGAAACCCTAATGGGTAAATTATATATTATGGAAAGAAGAAATACACAATGACAAAAGAGGTGCTACAATATAAAACTCTTCAACAGCCCCCCTCAAGCTGGAGCGTGGATGTCGATCAAGTTCAGCTTCAAATAGCATTTCTGAAAAGGTCCTCTGGCTAGAGCCTTGGTGAGCACATCTGTTGTTTGCTCATTAGAACTGACATGGGAAGTAGAAATAAGACCCTTCTGGATCATGTCTCATGTGTAGTGGCAATATACCTCGATATGCTTGGTTCGCTCATGGAAGGCTGGATTGTTGGCAATGAATAGTGTAGATATGCATGGGAACTGGCACCTCAAATGCTAGATCAATCAGAACTGATCTAACCCACATCAATTCTGTGTTGCCCTGTGCCATAGCTCTGTATTATGATTCAGCACTCGACCGAACCACCACTATTTGTTTCTTGCTTTTCCATGATACTAATGAATTCTCCACAAAGAATGCAAACCCTGAAATGACTTCCTATCCTTGGGACATCCTGCATAGTCGGCATCTGCACAAGTTGTAATGGCAAGGGATGTTCCTCTAGTGAAAAAAAGACCAGTACCATGTGAGGTTTTCAGATGCCTCAAAATCATATGGATTGCATCCATATGCGACTGTCTTGGTTGCTCCATGAACTGACTCACTTTGCTTACTGCAAATGATATGTATGGTCCGATGATGGTTATATATAACAGCTTTCATATTAACTCTTTGTATCTTCTCTTGTCAACCTCATCAATGTCATCATCATAAAACTTCATGCTTGGGTCCATGGGAGTAGTTGATGGCCTGCATTATATCATACATGTCTCAGATAGTAGATCTGTAATATACTTCCTCTGGGTCATCACAAGACCTCACTGGTTCCTGGCGAACTCCAGTCCAAAGAAGTAGCGTAGGCTGCCCAGATCCTTGGTCACAAACTGTTGACCTAAGAAATTATTGGTTGTTTGAATCCCATGTGCATTATCCCATGTGATGATAATGTCATCAACATATATTCTTATAGCAACAGTACCCTTCTGAGACCTCTGAAAAAACAAGGAGTGATCTGCAGTAGATCTCACAATCCCCTTCTGTTCTATCACATCGGAGAGCTTCTGAAACTACGCTCTCGGACTTTGCTTAAGGCCATATATCGCCTTGCGAAGTTTACATACCTTCTGCGTCTCCCCCTCAGCAGCAAACCCTGGTGGTTGTTGCATGTAGACTTCCTCCTGAAAATCATCGTAGAGGAAAGCATTTGCCACATCAAGCAGGTAGAGAGGCCAATCGTGCATGACTGCGACAGAGAGGACTCGAAGTGTGGAGTATCGAGCAACTAGGGAGAAGGTGTCCTGATAATCTGCCCCATAGGTCTGGGTGATCCCGTGAGCCACTAAACGGGCCTTGTAGCGATCAATAGTGCCATCTACTCGGTGCTTCACAGCGAACACACATTTGTATCCTACAATAGATGCGTCTGTCGGAGCTGTAAACGTACTCCACGTGCCACGTGACTGTAAAGCCGCCATCTCTGCTTCCATGGCTAGACGTCATTCACTCACTTTGAGTGCCTCCTGATATGTACTTGGGATTATAACAGAAGATAGTCCCACAAAAAAATTCTGAAGTCTGGTAGATGTCTCTGTAGAGACACCTGGCCTGCCACGAGATATCGTGCACAAGACCGTTTGCCTTTCCGCAAGGCAATGGACCACCCTAGGTCATTCTCTGGTGGTGGTTCCGGCTCACCCTGTGTATTTGCATGGTCATCCTGCACACTACTAGTTCCATCAGTCAACCAAGTTTTCAGGATTTACCTGGGACGTGTTGGATGCTGGGGAAGGCGTTGGAATTGGAATAACAACAATATCCTCAGACTCAAAGAAGCACATTCGGTCACTTGTAGGAAAGTAGTATATGATGGACTCAAAGAAGGTGACATCTGCACTAACATGGTATTTGCCATGTACAGGATCAAAGCATTAATAACCCTTCTGGGTACAGGAGTAACCAACGAACATGCATTTGACAGCTCAAAGAGCGAGTTTGTCATGACCAGGTCGTAGTATATGGACAAATGCCACGCATCCAAACACACATGGAGTGAGAAAAAATAAGTCCTTATCAGGAAAGGCAAGGGCAAAGGGAGCTTTTTCACCCAAAATGGTGGACGGCGTTCTATTGATAAGGTAACAAATTGTCATCACATCATCACCCAAAAAAGAATGTGGAGCACGACTCTGGATGAGAAGAGTCCTGGTGATATCGAGAAAATGACGATGTTTGTGTTCAGTCACACCGTTCTGCTGAGATGTATAGGGACAAGATGTCTGATGAATAATGCCATGTGACTTAAAGAAACGACACAGGTGTGTAGAACACAACTCAAGTGCATTATCAATACGAATATATTTTATTGAGGTGGGGAAGATATTCTTTATTTCAATAACAAATTTTGAATTACTGTACTAGCATTAGACTCGTGCTTTAAGAGATCATTAAAGCAAACAAGATAGTACATGTGTCCCTGATGATCAGGTATACAACTTGGACCCCACATATCAAGATGAAATAAATCAAACAAATCATGACTACTACAACTCTATGGCTCGAAAAACTGGACCTGTGATGCTTTCTGAGTTCACATGACTTACAATTGAAAGTAGAGTTAATAGGAACTCTAAGAATAAGACGACAAATTTTTCTGCAAAGGTAGATGACCAAATCTGAAATGCCATATATAGGGAGAAACGGATCCTACAGAAAGAGACATGGCACCAGCATATGGAGACTGAGACAAACGGTATAGCCCTCCATGTTTATGGCCACATCCAATCACCATGCTCGTGAGTATATCTTGAAAAATAAGAGAACTAGGGTCAAATATTGCATGACGACGTAAATCTTTCGTGATCTGGCTAATGGACAATAAATTCATAGAGAAAGCCGTGCATGAAGAACATTATGTAGGTGTATTGAAGGGGTTAGATGAACCTCCCCCTGTCCAGTAATAGGGGATTGAGTCCCATCAGCAATGACCATTGATCGACTAGGTTGCGCTGGACCGTATGTGCTGAACTGTAGTCTATCTCCACATAGATGATGTGAGGCACCAGAATCCATGATCCATTCGGAAGGATCTGATCTGGAGCGACTGGTGAAAGCATGAGTAATACCTGATGTGTTCGTGGATGCAGAGGCAGAGGCAGAGGCAGAGGCATCTGGTGGACGGGTGTTTACAGATTCAGCAGCTGGAGGCATGATCTCACGTAGTCGAGCAATAAAATCATCGTAGCGATGATCGGTATGATCTGGAGCAGTCTGACATTGTTCAATGGCTCGAGCTGATGGCGTGAATCCGTGCTTTGAGTAGCATGTGTCATTTGTATAACCTGACCGATGACAGTATGAGCAGGTTTGAACTGGACGTGAGCCACCTCTGCCGCGAGAGCCGCCTCTGCCACAAGTAAATCGGCCTCTCCCACATGATGCAAAAAGCTGATGAAGTCCGGGGGTATGGAGGAGATATTCAGACGACTCAGTCGTCGATATGCTTCATCCATGGGAGGTATAGTCGCATCAGTGAAGAACTGAGAATGAGTTGTATCGTATTCTAGGTTGAGGGCTACCAAAAATACACCTATCATGATCGAGTCTCTATAGGTCTTTAGCTGCTCTGGAGAGGCCGTAAGGGGCATGTAACTGTGAAGTTTCTCAAACATACCAGCAAAGATGTATACAATGTATGAAGAGGCCGGTCACCTGTTTGGTTGTGAATATATCATGCTGGAGCTGTAATATTTTTTATTCATTCTTTGCATGTGAATAAGTGGCAGCGAGATGATCCCACATCGCCTTCGTTGTGGGCTGACCTAGAATGTCATTTGCGATTTCCACAGTAATCATACCAAATAGCCATACCTTGGTGTACGCATCATTAGAATCCCATGAGGCATTGGTTTATGTCATACCCACCGGTTCATCCTGCGTCAGAAGATGCTTCTTTCCATGACTGTGCAGCATATTCATGAATTGCATGGCCCATAACTCATAGTTTGTACCATCCATCTTAACTATAGGTGTTGCACCCTTAGATGATGTATCAAACCCACAATCTGACATCATGAACAATCACAGGAGCCTTAAACAATTCGTGTTGTATTTAAATAATCATATAATACGATGTTGGGATGTTAAATTCATGTCACAACCATCGGGAGCATAGAAAGAAGTCTGTTTTGACAAAACTAGGGTAAATCAGACCCTACAAAGATGAAATCAGACCTGAAACCTCCCGTTTAGGGCCTCAACAGACCCCTAGATAGCCCTAGGATGATAGGGCATTGTTCATGATGTCAGTGGGAGACCACATGGCGGTGGAGGACCACACGGTGGTGGCTGAGCGAAGTCGTCGAGGCAGCAGCGGCTAAATGATGCCGCAGGAGGAGCGGCGACGAAGTCGCGATGCGGCAGGAAGCCGCTGGAGGGGCGGCGGCCAAGCCACAGTACGGCAGGGGCCGCTGGTGGAGCAGCAACGAAGCTGCTGTTCGGCAGGGGGGCGCTGGAGGAGTGGCGGCCAAGCCACAAGGTTGTGCGCGACATGCGGTGCGAGGGAGGTAGCATGTGGAGGCGGCGTTGGTGGGGTGTTGGTTGTTAGGGCTGGGGATTTTCGGTTCAGAGCTCCGATCTAGGATCGTCGCTCTGATACCATATAGAGAGCACATGAGAACGTGTTTATTCATAAAGCCCAGGGATTCTCTTATATAGAAGAGAGAAACCCTAATGGGTGAAAAATCCTAATGGGTAAATTACATATTGTGGAAAGAAGAAATACAAAATGACAAAAGAGGTGCTACAATATAAAACTCTTCAACAACGACAATCTTTAATGTTGCAGAATCTCTTCTTATATCATGGAGATAACCATCCAGATGCGAACATGCCATTTGATTTTGTTGATGATACATACCAACAACCAGCTGCGACCGATGTCGATCAGATAAAGGATATTACTGATGTTTGAGATATGACGACAAGACATGGCTTTTTCCGACGATACTTAGTTAAGTGAAAGGGGCGATCTCTGACAGATTGCACATGGATTGATGAAGATGAGCTTCAACGGCTCCGCCCTGATATACTCGAGAATTATCGCGACGCCATCTCGATGGAGCGAATTTCTTCTCAGCACAGGGGAGCTGATGCAGCATGAAGACCATTGCGAATAAATTTATTCCATTCCGTTCAATTATGCTACATAATATATTTTAGTTTAAATAGTTGAGTTGAAAATTTCACTTTCATTGAGTATGTAAAAGGCCCATTATACAAGGCCTAATCATTTTTTTGTTTTATTTGGAGTCTTAACTATATGTTATTTAGTGGGACTTAGCCAATATAAAAGCCCCAAACCCATGAGTAGGAGGAAATGAATGAGAAACTTTTTTTGCATCCACGAATTCTCTCCATCTCTTCCCCTCTCTCTCTCATTTCCTCCCCTCCATTTCTCTCTTTTCACCCCCGAATCCTAACCCCTACCAACGCCTCCCCCCCCCCAACCTTCGATCACGCCACCTACTCCACTCTTCCCCTCATTCTTGACTCCACAGCCCCTCTTCTCTTCACCCCCCCCCACCAACATCCCTCCCATCCCCCTCTCTGACGCCTTCACCGGTCCCTCCCCGTTACTCCGCCCCCGTACCGCCTTCCTCCTCGCCGTCAACACCGTCACCTCTGCCAGCCCTATTCTGCCTCTCCTATCGCCCCGTGCCGCCACCCTCCCTCATGCAGCCTCTCGCAATTGCAGTACACTGTTGAACCCCTCCTCACCGCCAACGCAGCAGTTCACTCGTAGCCCAGCACCGCTCCGCCCCATACTTTCTGCCTCGATCGGGTCTAACTTCTCAATTTTCCTCCCCTACATGGGTGCTAATTATTAGTGAATTTCCCCGCATTTTTTGCCTTATTTCTTCAATTGTGGTTCTTATACTCTAGTGGATTGGTTTGGAATTAATTACGTTGCATGTAACCATCGGAATAAAAGCCTCACTCGTCTATTAAAAATACCTCGTGTTGGACATCGGGTGGATAAAAGTTCCTCGCAATTTTTTATTTTTTTATATTTTGTTTTATTTCCTCTTGTTTTGCGTAATCTCATTAATTTGGATTTAAGGTTGCTTGGATTTGTTCGATTCATCATGAATGAATAAATAAAACTCTTGTTACCCTCCGAATTTCTGTTATTGAGTTCTTGAATATTTGAGTCTGCTCCCAAATCATCTAAACCCTTGTCCGTGATCCATTTATTTCCCAGCATTAGCCAGTCTTATCAATCATATTCCGATTAACGCCATCAGTCTTTATAGTCGTATCATATATTGCATCATAGCAGCTCTCCTTTGAGCAGCAGAGTTCGGGTCCTCCTCTCGCCAGAGCACCCTTAAGTGAAGACACCAGGAGCTTCAACTCCTCCTTCAAGCGATTATCCACCCAATCCACCACCACTCCCACCAAAACTCGAACATCTCCAATCCTCGCGTCACATTCTAGATATACACTTTCGAACTCATCTTCTTCCTCATTTTTTTCTTCTTGTTCGATCAAATCCACCCATTCCAGAACCTCGACTCGACTCCGTCTCAATCCCCCTCCAGTTATTCTCTACCTCCCAGGTCCCTCCATCTCTGGCCTCGCTAAGGTCGAAGCTCGAAGCTCCATTCCCTCACCCTCTGACGGAGCTACGCCCACCCACCCCCACCTCTTTTTCTTTGTCTGTTAACTCTTACAGGGACACCTTCACCTGGAGATCCTCTGGAGCATATCAGCCGCCCTCTTGCAGGAGCTCAAGCTCCATCCTATACCTTGCTTCATTTGAGACAGATCAAGATTCAAGAGCAGGTCCCTCCTTCCTAGGACTCCGTCAGAGTAGCAGCAGACGAGCTTTCACTCATATCTGCAAACCCTCTGCACCTCCAGAAGCATATAAGCTCCACGCTCCTCTGTCGTTGTTGCTCCGCCGAGCATCGTCCCTCCGAGCTCCGCCATCTTAGCACATGCAAGCAGAGGAGCTCTCGCTCCATCCTCCTCCGAGCTTCACCGCCGCCACCCTTCAGCCCCAGCCGAGGAAGGGGAGGACACACACAAAGCCGTGGGATCTCTCTGATCCTACGATTCCTCTTCAGAGCATCCTCAACCCTCAGATCAGATCAAGGGGCCCTTCTCCACCGTCAATCGAAGCTCCACCTAAGCCTCCAGCCTCAGGTAGTCTGAGCCATGCACCGGCTGCCACGTAAAGCCCCAGCCAGGGCCTCGATCCGTGTCACGTGTAGGAGGCACGTGACTTATGATTTTTTGCATCAAAACCCTCCAAGGTTTCCAATATTACAGATCAGCCCCCCGCATGAGTAATTTACCGACGAGATCCTCTAGTTTTTATTATTCACATATAAGCAATCAAAAGATTTAAATGCAAGAATAAGTTTATTTTATTTAAATTTAGGCCCTTGAAACTTGTTTTGAGCATAAGTTTCTTTATGTCATTTTGATCCTCTCTTGATGCTATTTCTTATTGTCTCATTTGTGGACAGATCAGAGCTGACGAAATTGAAATTATTATTGGGGGTTAATTTATTTATACAGTCTTCCTGATAAATTTTTTTTTTAACACTCAAAAGCGGGGGACGCACTCGGTGGTGCTCGCCCCAAATTTATTAAAAAGGTAAGAAAAACTTACAGCGGGTATGCGAACAGAGAACAAAAACAAGTGAAAAAACCGAAGGTATCACAATCTGATACCCCCATTACATCAAAAAACCCCTAAGCATCGGACAAGTCGCGAATGAAACGGGATGCCGAAATGAGCACGTTTTCCGAGTAGAATCTCTGGCCGGCAAAAAGGGCTTCATTTCTACCAATCCAAATGCACCAAAGCCGAGCAATAGAAGTAAGGATGCTCGTTCTAGCCCTAGCCCGAGAGCTAACCAGGCTCTCACAGAAAGAGGAAGAATCCGACACGTCAAGCCAATCCAAATCCGCCCAGATATCATGAGTTCTGCCACATCGGAAGAAAAGATGATCGATAGTCTCTATCTCCAAATCACAAAGACCACAAGTAGACGAAGCATGTGGAAATAGGACAGCACACCGGCTACGAGTCATCAGACGCCCACGTCGGAAAAGCCATAAGAAAATGCCAATTCGTTCGGGGACCCTGAGGCCCCAAAAAAAGTGACAATCCCGGAACAGAGAATCATCAGCCACAGCCAAAGGAGGAAAAATAGCACGGTAAGCCGCACGGGCGGAGAAGGAGCCGTCCTTCCAAGACAGGTGATCGTGTCCCACCGAGGGCGAGGGCGCATCCGCGAGAACCGCAAGTAAAGCCATGAATTCCAGCTGCCGCTGATCAGAAAGATTGGCCACAAACCTGGGACCCCAAGAAGCACCATCCCAGTAGGAGGCTACCTTAGCGTCCTTATCCTCCACCAGCGCGAAGAGGCGAGGAAAAACATCCTTAAGAGGGCCCCTGCCAGTCCAATCGTCACCCCAGAAACGGATGAGCGAACCATCCCCCAGCTTAATGCCAAAAAGTGAGCGGTTGCGAGACAGTGTATTGCCGATATCACGAGTGAAATGTGAGGAAGATCCCATCAGGCGAGCATCCAAGCCCAAAAGCCGATCGACCCCCACCGCCAACCTCAAGAAATTAATCATAAGATTATCCTCCCTGCCCCAAAGACGAGCCACCCATTTGAGAAGAAGTGCCTCGTTAACGACCTCCAACCTTCTCACCGCCAGCCCCCCCTCCTTCTTTGGCCGCGTAACCTCATCCCAGGCGACCAAATGAACGCCTCTCCTCCCATCCCCCTTCTTCCCCCAAAGAAATCTCCGCAAGCATGAATCCAGCCGCCGACGAACCCCTTTAGGCATACCTTTTACAGAGAAGAAATAAATTGGGATAGAAGATTATACCGATTTGAGAAGGACCAAGCGACCACCCCGTGAGAGAATGGCGGCACGCCAGCCAGCCAAGCGAGCTTCCATACGATCCACCACAGCCTGCCAGTCACGTAAGCGCGCACGCCCAGCCGTCAAAGGGAGCCCCAGATATTCCAATGAAAGAGCGCCAGTCGGGCAGCGCAATATCCGCATATACTCCGCAACCTCCTCCGGAGGAGTGGAGAAGGGAACCATAGAGGATTTGTTGTAATTGATGAGAAGACCCGACGCCTCACTGAAGAGCTCCAACGTGGTAGCCATACCCGCCACATTCGACGCATCGCCCTCGATGAAGCAAATGGTATCATCCGCAAACTGAATAATCGGGATATGGTAGGGCCCAAGAGAGCATCCACGGGTAAAGCCAGCCGCAGCCACATTATGAATCATGCTGGATAAGACGTCGGCGGCCAGGACGAAAAGCAAAGGAGCAAGGGGACAACCTTGCCGAATCCCCCGGCGAGGCTGGAAGAAGCCCCCCGCCAAACGGCCATTGAGAATTAGCGAGAGAGAGGCCGTCGAGACGCATCGACGCACCCACGAAATCCATAGCGAGGGGAATCCCCGCCTCTTGAGAACAGACCATAGAAAACGCCAATCCAAAGAGTCGTACGCCTTGGCAAAGTCAATCTTCCAAAGAATCCCCCTCACATCGTTCTTGCGCCACGCGTGAATAATTTCCGAAGCCACCACATAACAATCACTTATTTGCCTTCCCCGAATAAAAGCCGTCTGAGTAGGCGAGATGAGAGAATCAAGAAGCGGAGCCAGCCGCCGAGCAAGAACCTTGGCAATGATAAGATGGCATTTGAGATGGAAATCGGTAGGAAGTCCTCAATACGGTTGGCAGACGAAGACTTCGGAATGAGAGCAATAAGAGACCTGTTGAGTTTATCAAACCCGTTGTTGCCATCACAAAAATCGCGGGCGACATCCAAAACATCCTGGGAAAGCACATCCCAAAACTCCCGATAGAACGAAACGGGGAAACCATCGGGACCCGGCGCCGCGTCGGTATTAAGGGCCCAAACAGCCTCTTTCAGCTCCTCCAAAGATATCTGACGATTGAGGCGCACAGCATCCGCCTGAGGGAGCACAGAAGCCCCACTACCCGACCACCGCCACCGGCGCACGGACCTGCACCCATATCATTCCTTAAAGTAGCCCATCACAGCCCGACCCAGTTCCCGCTCCCCCTGCACCTGAGTGCCATTAACAAGCAAAGTAGAGATGGAATTGGACCGCCGACGACCAGAAGCGATCCGGTGAAAAAACGCGGTGTTAGCGTCGCCCTCCTTCAACCATCGCATCCGCGAGCGTTGGCGCCACTCAACCAAACGCTTCCGATCCTCAAGCTTCACCTTATCCATAGCATCCGCGCGCACGAGCAACTCGTCCTGATTTAGGTCCCTGTCGTTCTCTATTCGATCAATCCGCTTAATGACCTCATCAGCCGCCATACGAGTAGCAATGCGGGCAGAGCGAGTATCCTTCTTAAAAGATGCCAGCATCTTTCTGAGTGACGAAATCTTAAAATCAAAACGGCGAGCGGCACTGCCCGACGGAGATAGCTGTGACCAATGGTGCCGAACCAAGTCCCGAAATCCAGGCTCCATAAGCCAAGAACGCTCAAAACGGAATATGCCACGAGGACGATTTTCATCCCCATTCGACCAAATAATGGGGTTATGATCCGAAAAGGATCGCGGTCTCGAAGAAACGTCACATAGAGGAAAAGATTCCATCATACAGTTATTTGCCAAGAAACGATCGATCCGCGACCGCGATGAGTTGTTCCGCCACGTGTACGAAATGTCATTTGGGACAAGCGATTCAAGAGCCAAATCATTTATAAAGTCCAAAAAATCCGCGGACCCCGGGTCGAGACCACCGCGTCCCCGTGGACGATCCTGCGACTGCAAAGTGACGTTGAAGTCACCACCTATCAACCAGGGCACGTCATCAAATGCATTAGCATCCTCCCGTAAGTCCTCCCAAAGTTCGCGACAGGAAACATGACAAGTTGGGGCGTATGCACAAGAAAACGCCATACAAATATTTGAGAGGCCGCAGTTCAACAGCACCGAAATAAATTGACGGCCCAACCTCAAAGACGAAAAGGAAAAGCGCGAAGATCGCCAGGCCAGGATAGCACCACCCCTTGCACCATTCGCATCCAGAGCACGGAAGGCATTGAGTTGACCAGCTCCAAAAGATCTCCAGATATCATCATCCAACACCGAGAGCTTGGACTCCTGAATGAACGCAATATCACAATCCCATTCGAGTAGGCGCGAGCCCAAAATGCGCCGACGTTCAATCTCACCCAGACCACGCACGTTCCAGGACAAAATCTTCATAAAAACAAAAAGGTAAGCCCAAAAAACCGCAACATAGCCACCAGGGGTCCTCAAAGACCAGCATGGGACTGGTCAACAAGGCGTTCGAGGCCTGCCGCCTCCGCAACCGCCTCGCGCAAAGTTTGGCAAGTAGATAAAGCATATGGATGAGAGCAAAAGTGCCGCCTCCGAGAATAACTCCGACCATACCGGGACAAAGGTGAGTGTCCCACAGCCACAGAAGCATCAGACAAAGGGGTCGTCGCCACCCCATCGTCAGAGAATAGAAGATCAACGCATACCGGAAGAGGGGGCCTCCCCGTAGAAACCTGATGGAGGACCACAGCGTCCCCCACAACGGGCGAAGGAATATCATCTCCGGAATAAGATACCAGCGGCCGAGACATCGGGGAAGGAGGAGATTGCGGTCTTTCCATATGGATGTCAACAGAGAAGGGCACCGCTCGGATAGGACGAGGGCACAAAACCTCGGCGCCCCAGTTTAGATGCTCCGGAAGGGAAGGTTGATCCGAACCCGAAATAGGATCCGAAAGCAGCTGCTCCGAAGAAGCCCGCAGGGGAGCCCAGATAGAATTAACAAGAGGGTCATAAGGCATAAAAGACCTGTCCGTGGAGGGGTCCACGTGCAATAAATCCGCTGACATAAAGGATATTTCTGGAAAAAGCGAATCGTTGTCCAGAATAACAGCACCCGCAGGTGAAGCGTTGTCGGGAATATGAACCGCCACCAAATCTAAGATTGCCTCGCGCGGCTGCGAAACCCGAGGTGCCTCTTCGCTCCCACGTGAGAAAAGAGGCATGCATGGCAACGCTTCGGAAATAGCCCCAGAAGACGCCACGTGGCACATAGAAGATGAACCGTCACCCATCAGCGCAGGATCCCGGACGGCCAGAGAAGCCGAGGAAGACCCCTGCCAACCCGCCGCCGGAGTGGGGGGAACCGGCATCGCCGACGACGGCGGAAAATAGAGCTCAAGCGTGAAGGTCCAGCGACCCAGAGACAGCAATTCAAATCGTACCTTTCCTGCCGAATCAGCAATGAACGCAGAAGGAGCCTCAATCAGAACACGGCAGCAGCGCCAATCAGCACCCGCAGCAAGACCATCATCAAGGATTTGGATGGCTTGCCCCCACCTGGAGAAAGCCTTCGAAAGAGCATGTACCGATCTCGAAAGGAAGGGCACCCCCCTGACTTCATCAGCACAGACCTCCGTCGAGAAGACCCCGCCATCAGAGACCCGCAAGCTACGCCACTTAACTCCGGCCACTCCATGGAAACGTAGAAGTCTCTCCCGTTGCTCCGGGGAGAGACCTCTAACGCAGCAACGAACCGCATCCAAAATGACGAAATCCCCCACAAAGCTTTCGTCCAAGAAATCCATCGTAGCAGGACGAATACGCTCCCACCCATCAACACGCTTCTGAAGAACCCCCACCACGACGGAGAGCGATGAGGCCGACCCCGTGCGGTCGCGCGAGCCCCCCATCCCCGCATGCTCCGGCGACAAATCCTCCTGAGCAGGCCCCCTCCCCTCTTCCGACCGCTCCACTTCAACCCCCTTGACCAACGAGACTTCAGGTAGTGTAACCACGCTCGCGCCGGCCCGAGCAGAGGAAATCCCCGACCCCTTCATAGGCAATACCGACTTTGATTTCGCCGCCACCTTCGAAACCGCCACCCTTCCCAACAGCTCAAGTTCTGCGACCACCCGCAAGTTCGAGACGACCGCCTCACCAGACTCCACCGCGAAACCAGAAGCGCTTCCCGCCTTGAAGCCGAGCAAGTCCGCCCCAGAAGAAAGAGGAGGACCATCAGAAAGACCCTCGACACGTGCACCGCCAGCGCCCCCATGCAGGCGAGGCACACTCCCACGCTCCGCCACCACCTGGGCGAAAGAACGAGAGTCGCGACCCCCATGCAGGCGAGGTGCTCTCCCACGCGCCGGTTGAACGTTGCGCCGCGAACCAGAGACGACCGTCGAAGACCAGCAGGAGGTCCTCCGATGGCCAAGCTTGCCACAGAGAAAACAGCGGGGGGGAACATAGCATTCGGAAGCAATATGGCCATGAGAGTCACATCGGAAGCAGCGCTTACCGGGTTTGGCGTGAGAAACCCGGGTCCACTCGCCGCCGGCGTCATCGGACGCCATTGCTAGCCCCACACCATGAGAACGCGAAAAGCCACGGCGCTCCCTGTCGACAACAACCTCCGCTTCCCGCACCTTCGGTCTCCACGCCCTTCGCTTCCCAGAAACCCACCGCTCACCAAAAGGTCTTCGCGTCCCGTCCACCCGTCGCACCCACCATGTCCTTCGCGTCCCATCCACCGTACGCCCCCAACTCTCCCTTTGCACTTCACTTGCCCTACGCACCCCACTCGCCATCTCCTCCTCCCAACCTCTTCCTGATAATTTTTTAACAATGGTAATTGGAGGAAATTTATCTTTTTATACAATGACTGTGTTGAGGGGTCTTACGAATTAATTCCCTGACTGGAAATTGATTATCACAGGGAATTTGAATGACTTAAATCTTGAGAATAGTCTGGATACATGTTCATTTTGTGCAAAAAGAATATGACAATATGTTAATTGATCTTGTAGCCTGCATCTTTAAGTTTGGATCAATATATCCTTCTTGACTCTAGCTTCTGAGATCTGTGATTTATCTTTGAGGTTATAGATCACATTTTCGGGGATCTAATTACATTCACAAATCTTTTACTATCTCTTTCGCTCTCTCTCTCTTTTATTTTGCCCTGTTGTGCTTACATTTACAATACCATTCATCTTACATACATTTTCCTTGCATACGAAATAAAATAAAAATCAATTTGCATCTCTTTAATTCCTTGCATATATTTTGCATTTTGCATAGTGCATAATTTGTCAAACAAGCATTGATTCGTGAAAACATCATACACATCAAATTATTCTATGTGCACTCCCAAGCCTAGAGATAAAATCAAACTAACTCGTGTCTCTGTGTCGACCTTGAGGCTTGCCCAGGCTAAATAAAATGTCAGTCGTACCTCTTCGCAAAGATGATTATTTTCAAGTACGGTTTTGCATAGATAACGCTTACGCTCGTACTACAACAAGACAATAAACGTCCAACGTGTTTATTACCCAACCGATCACGTACCCCGACTACCGACTTCTGCAACCTTGGATGATAATGCAGAGGAGGTGGACAAAAGGAGATACAACAAGCTTGTTGGAAGCTCTTCTACGTGACTATTACCAGGCCAAATATCTGCTTTGTAGTGAGAAAAAATCAGCCAATTTACGAATCAACCACGACATGCTCATATGAACGCAGTCTACATGATTCTGAGGTATCTGAAGTCTTCTCCCGTGGAGGATTGCTATTTAGAAGAGGGGCAACCCTTGCCATCACAACGTATGCAGATATTGACTATGCGTGATGATCCAATGATAGAAAATTTAACTCTGACTTTGCGGTTTTCATAGAGAGCTCTTTGGTCTCATGAAAAAGCAAGAAGCAGACAGTAGTCGCTATATCTAGTGATGAGTTTGTATATAGAGCTATGGTGCAGGGGAACACTAAGATGATGTGGGTCAGATCCAATCTGACAGACTCAACCATTGACACCTCTTTCCATGCAGTTGCAATGCGGTAATCATAATGTTCTTTTCGTTACCAACAATCCAGCTTTCCATTACAGGACCAAACACATTAAGATAGATTACCATTATGCAGGAAATAGGATTCAAAAGGGTTTTATCTCTACCTCAAACGTCGATTAAGGGGATCAAGCAGCATATGTTTTCACGAAGACCCTGGCCAAAGGGCCATTTCATATTTATTGTTCCAAGCTAAGCACGATTGACATCTATGCTCTATCTTGAGGGGGCGTTGAGAGTTACCTATGTATCTTTTTATTTCTTATATATTTTTTATGTCTTGTCTCGATCATGTACTTTGTCCCCTGCACTTTCTCCTCTCTATATAAAGAGTTGTATGGCCTCATGAATAATCACGTCATTATGTTCTCTCTACACAAGATTATAAACTCCGCATAGATGTTTAACTTAAAATTCATGTTGATGTTTAACTTAAAATTCATGTTGTTGTGTGACTTTTCCCTCCATCTTGGAGGATTTTTAATGTAAATCGATGTATCTCTTTGTGTGTTTACTTTTATACAAAGTAATCATGTGGTTGCACAATACAATTTTTCCAAAAATTAGAAGATTTGGTATATGATATTGACATCCGTCTATCGAGGATATGTTTTTTTTGGCAAAAACAATTGAACTTGTGCAGATTATAACAAATGACTAACCATATAGGCAGATACATTCTTAAAGGAAAATGATTAGGCTCCATAACACAACAACAACAATAACAACAAAGCCTTTTCCCACAATTAAGTAGGGTACATGGATTCTTCGCCTCAATTCAAATCTATCTTGGGTCAATCGCAGGCTTATATCCAAAAAACTAAGATCCCTTCATATAGTCGCTTTCCAACACTTCTTAGGCCATCCTCACCCTCTCTTAGCCGGCTCAATATCCCAACACTCGCATCTCCTAACCAGTGCATCAGTCGATCTTCTTTGCAAATGACCAAACCATCATAAGCGGTTTTCTCGCATCTTATCCTCGATCGGAGCTACACCAACTTTCTTTCTGATTGCCTCATTCCGAATCCGATCTTTACATGTGTGTCCACACATCCACCTTAGCATTTTCATTTCTGCTGCAGTCATTCTCTGCATTCATATCCATAGAGCATAGCATGTCTCATGGCTGCTTTGTAAAACTTTCCTTTAATTTTTAAAGGAATTTTCTTTCACAGAACACAGCAGAGGCTCCTCTCCACTTTAGCCAGCCTGCATTTATTCTGTTAGTAACATCTCCATCAATTCCCCCATCATGTTGCAAAATAGATTTCAGATATCTAAAAGAATCTCTCTTCTGAGTGTTATCGTCGCCAATCTTCACCTCGGTTCCTTCACCATGGCTTCCATCAAAGATGCACTCCATATATTCCGTCTTAGCCCTACTTATATGAAATCCTTTAGTCTTCAATGCATGTCTCCAGACCTCAAGCTTCTCATTTACTCCATCTCTAGTCTCGTCAATCAACACAATATCATCAGCAAATAACATACACCAAGGTAACTCATCCTGAATGTGACTTGTCAACTCGTCCATAATCAAAGTAAAAAGAAATAGACTCAAAGCTGAACCTTGATGTAAACCAGTGTTGATGTCAAAATAGCCAGTCTTCCAAACGGGGTCCTCACACAAGATAAAAGCCCTATCAACATATCCTTTATGAGGTTAATGTATATGACAGGTATTTGTCTCTTCTCCAAAACTCTCCACAATATCTCTCGTGGGAAAAAATAATAAGCCTTCTCCAAATCAATAAAGATCATATAGAGGTTCTACCTTTTAGCTCTATAAATCTCCATTGTTCGCCACAGCAAATGGACGGCTTCAATAGTTGAGCGACCTGGCATGAATCCGAATTGGTTTTCTTTTACCTTGGAAACTTGCCTCAA
This sequence comes from Ottelia alismoides, assembly GCA_037367405.1. Lineage (NCBI taxonomy): Eukaryota > Viridiplantae > Streptophyta > Magnoliopsida > Alismatales > Hydrocharitaceae > Ottelia > Ottelia alismoides. The sequence continues at coordinate 185,817 of JAZKJV010006202.1, forward strand.
CCTTCTTTCGATCACACATTCCCAAATTTCCATAATGTGACTCATCAGCTTGATACCTCTGTAATTTGAACAATTTTGAATGTCTCCTTTATTCTTATAAAGAGGCACCACGATACTCCTCCTCTAATCTTCAGGCATTTTCTTGCTTCGCCAAATAACATTGAATAGATTCGTAAGCCAAGCCAAATCACGTTCACATAAACCTCTCCATACTTCTACAGGGATATCATCCGATCCTACACCTTTCCCAGGTCTCATAACCTTCAAAGCCCCCTCTACTTCCGTTCTTTGTATTCTTTTATAGCTTGCACGATTCAAGTAACTTTCACTACTAGCTAGATCACCCAAAGTGATCTCTCTATTTCCTTCCCCAGTGAAAAGTTTAAGGAAGTACTGCTCCCATCTAGTCTCTATATCTTTCTGAGTAACAAGCACTTTCTTTCTTTCTCGTCTTTAATGCATCTCACTTGAGTAAGATCTTTGGTCTTTCTTTCTCTTGCTTTGGCCAACCTGCATACATCCTTCTGACACTCCTTAGAGTCGAGATTTTATACAAAACTTCATAAGCTTTTGACTTAGCTTCACTTACAGTCTTATTTGCTTCCTTCTTCGTTATTTTGTAGTTTGTGATAGTTTCCTTTGTTCTATCCTTCAACGTAGCTTTAAAGCATGCTCTTTTAATCTTTAGCTCCTCCTGCACCCCTTCACTCCACCAATAAGCCTCCTTTTGACATGGAGCTCCTCCCTTTGACTCGACTAACATCTCTTTGGCTACCTTTCGGATACAAGATGCTACTGCCTCTCACATCTCCTTTGCACTTCCGCTACAATCCCAAGATAAGTCTTCTAAAACCTTCTCAATGAAGCTCAATTGCTTCAGTGGAAGATTCCACCATCTAGTTCTAGTGATTTTAGGAACCCTCCTTTTCTTTACCATCCCTTTTATTTGCACATCCAAGACTAACAAGCGATGTTGGGTTGTCAAACTCTCTATTGGGATTACTTTGCAATCTTTACAACACAACCGATCTCTTCTCCTCAACGCAAAGTAATCTATTTGTGTTCTAGTTGGGCCACTCTAATCTATATGTGTTCTAGTTAGGCTTCCTAACATTAAGAATAAACTTAAAAACATATACAAACATTGCAACCAGGAAAAAGGGTTATATGATAAGACAAGGATCACCTGCTCTTGCAATTCAAGAATTTGAGCTTCTTTTTCTTGAACACGTTGTTTAAGGTCATGGATTTGCTTAAGATGATGAGCTCTCTCAGCTTCGGAATTGTCACGTTCTCTTCTGCAGTCAAACATGTGCTGCTAAGATGGTGCAAGCTATGATGGTTCAAAATAATATCGAAGATGAAGGTTCTGATCTGCCAATAACCCAACTCCAGCCAAACGTCAAAGATAAAAAGTGATGCACTGAACCTTCTAAGTTATCTAAATATGTATGTGCAATGATGACATATATGGCCATGCATAAGAGCATAATATCATGTCTTGCAATTTTGAAAAAAAGAACACAAATACGGCAAACATGCAATTCATTTACATAATCTATTCATTTTTAAAACCGTAAAGATGGATTTCCTCTATAATATATATACAATCTAATAGGAGTAGAAACAGAAGATTGTGAATTATCAAGTTTGACCAAAAAAAGCGAAACTAGCACATACCGAAATGATGCCAACTCTTTGTTTTGTTCCCTCAAAAGATCTTCTTTGGCCCATGCCTGAGTATTATGAAAGAGATAATGAGTGTTATATTAAAGAAAAGTGTCAAAGCTCAAGATTGTAACAATGCAGCACAGACTGCTTCGCTATCAAGCTGTAATGCTCGCAGTTCCCTCTCTTTCTCATCTAGTTTCATTTCAAAGTCGTGTATGTGTAGCTCCTTTTCTTGCAATTGCTCCTGGAATGCAAGAGAGACACAATAAAAAAACATGAATGGTGCAGAAAAAAAATAAATCATACATCTTGTTCAGGTAAACGCTGCTTCACAGATACATTAAATATATGTTGTAAGATATGGCATATAGATCTATAAAATGACAAATTAATAGGAATTTTTATCTGTTAAAAGAGAAAATTTTATGTGAACGTCCTCTCTTAGGACCTAAAAACTTAATACTTAGTTACACCTTAATCCAATTTCAGTCCTTAGTGTCCCCTACTCAAAAACACAAGAAATTATTCGACCATAGGATGCTCAAGCTTGGCTGATCAACACAGGACCACCGGTCCCCAAAACTCATATAATAGGTCAAAAGCTTGTTCAAATTTCTTAAGAGTTAAATTGTGGACTGGCATAAAATAAAATATTATGAAGAAGATTTTAGAGATTGCTGGATATCAAGCATTCAGTTGGTCCTACCCAGCATCTAATAGGCTGGAAGTTTATATAGCCCTTGCACTATTTTTCAAATGCAGGTTGATAATGTTCAATATGGGATAATTAGTACTCTTTAATGATACAATATGTAAATGCATCGTGCAGACGGACATTGCTCACACCGCCCTTGTTGATTAGATCAAGCAGAAATCCACGTCTTGGGGCCCTGTCCAATCCAGCACCTTCCACAAAAACACAGTTGGGCTCACTTTTTTTATTAAAGATTGGGCGGACTCCCGTCGTGGGAGTCCCCGCTGGTTTGTATTAAAATGAACCTTAAAAGAATATACAAAGAAGAATGCGGCTACCCCGTGTAAACCACGGTTTAACCACGCTCTACGCAACCATCATCATCCACGATCTACACAACGAGTTACAATGCGCCACTACGTTCTCCACATAGAATGTCTGATTGCTGAAAGTTTTGTCAATACGGCCCCGCCAGATGGCCCATAAAGCTGTGAACTCTCTCCGGAGCTCGTCCGAAACGCCGATGCCCGCCCGCCCCCCTAATCGAGCTCCAGAACGCTGACAGGCTGACCGTGTTAACCCATGGAATGCCGACCTGCATCCAAACTTGAGCCGAGCCCTGGCACCTCATAAATAAGTGGTCGGAGTCTTCGTCCGCATCCCCGCACCTGTCGCAAATGCAATCAACCGACCCCAGCAATCGACCTCTGCGCATTCTCAGACACCACAGGAAAATCTTGATTCTGCTCGGAATCTTAGTCGCCCAAACGAGCCTGATGTCCTCCAACATTTCCTCCTCCTGTTCCACTTCGCGTTTATTGAAAAATTCCGTACGCCTTCTTGACAGTAAACTTGTCCCCTCGCCACTCGAAAATGGTCTCTCTGCTCGTTGATGACAGAGTCAGTTGTGGTAGCGTTGCCAGCATCGCCAAGAATTCCTCCAATCGTTGTTTAGAAAGCTGCGCTACGAAGGTTGGGGCCCAGCTCCCGTCCTCCAGCGTCTGCACAATAGTCGCCTCTTTCGTGTTCGCCAATGTGTATAGCCGCCGAAACCTGTCCTCCAGCTTGCCCTCCCCCGACCAATCGTCCCACCAAAAACGGAAGACCGCACCATTGATAATCTTTGACGAACCATGGAAATAAGCTGTTGTATGACAACACGGATGGCCGCCATAATGGTGATTCGAAACGCATTGTGTTCGCTTCAAACTGGCCCGATACTCCGTAAATTCGCCTTAGAACTCTAGCCTCAAGGGACTCAAACGTGTCCAAATCTTTAAGATCCACTTTAAGATAAGTGCCTTGTTCAAGTTCTCCATATCTCGGATGCCCAGCCCGACGTCTTTGCGACTCCTCGTCATATCCTCCCAGCTAACCAGATGAATTCCGCGATTTTGTTGCCTCCCATCGGACCAAAAGTGATGCAAATAGAGATTCGGCGCGTCGACGAAAAATAAAATTTTGAGGCGGTGGATTTTGGTGGTAGAAGAAATTACAGGGGAGAGGAGGAGAGGGCGCGCCTGTTGCGCGAGACTTGGGGAGAAGAAACGTGGAGATCACACGGGGAGGGAGAGAAGAGAGAGAGAAGATAAAAATCTCAAATTTTATAAATCACTGACTGACTAAAACAATGGACCATCATCCCTTTATATAGGAGGGATGAGATTACAAAAATAGAATTCAAATTCAAATGGAAACTAATTATCCTAATTTGACTCTAACCAATTAACCGACTAATTTGAAATTCAAATCTATAACTAATTATTTGAGATCACAGGCGATCTCGTTTATTTAATTAAAAATACGACAACTCAATAACACGTAAATAAAATTGACGGATATAAAATTTAAATAAATGCAAGCCCTATATTTCCATTTTTACGCTGCATCAACTCTCCTCCGCTTTTAAAATTGTCTCCCGACGAATTGCTTGATCTTTCGGGCTGTTGATGGAGAATTTCCCACATGGCTTGTTGGTCGAATCTCCCAATTTCGCTCCTTTTCCATGTTACGTTTTATAATTTTTCTGATTTGGGGGGTACGGCTGCAAATGTTCTACCCCTTCACCTGAAAGGATTCCATAGCATGATATATCCTCTAAGCGACCCTTTTGATAAATAATTTTGGGATGAGGGGTCTCCCTGCAAATATTCCAAACTAACTTCTCATCCCCAATTTCACGGGGTTCGAATCGCATAGATAAAGGGCCCCTCGTTAGGGTTCTTCTTCCCTTCAAGCTGCGGCAATGGCGTCGTGGTTGCAGGTCGTGCGCATATCGCGCAGGAGGCGCACAAACGGCCGGTGTTGGCGACTTCCGCTGGAGGCGAGGGATCGAGCGGCGCGCTGTTGAACTCTTGCGGCGCGCGGTTGCACGCCGTCGGCTGGCCGCGTGGACGAGGCAGGGTTTGGTCTGGGCGGTGTGTTCCAAGGGATGCGAGGGCAACGGGAGGGGCTGGGATGATATGGAGGTTGCGGCGGCCTCGGATCGGGAGGTGGTGAAGGAGGGTGGCCGCACAGGTTGTGGGAACGGCTGTATGGGTTGGGAGGGGTGGGTTGGCGGCACGAGCAAAGGAAGGGGGTTGGGATGGGTTCAGGAGTTGGTGTTGGGCTAATGGGGAGGGGGCGGTGGCAAATGGAGGTGGCGGGAGGGGGTGTTGGCAGTGGCGCAGGAAGTGCGAGGGCAGTGGGTGGGGGTGGTGGCGTCAAGGGTGCGGGTGTGTGGGTCGATTCCGGGGATTTTGCAGGTCTGAAGGTACCTGGACAGCAAGCGTTTCGGCTTTTTTTTCTTCCGGAACGGGCTGGTCAGCGAATAACTCCTTGGCGACGGCAGTTTTTTCCTCTGAGATGGACCGGACATCGAGTAGTTCGTCGTTTTTCTCCTCTGAAACGGCCTGGACAGCGAGCAGTGCGACGTTGTCGGCATCATTTCTTGCCCTCTTCATCAGGAACTTGGACGAAAGTTTCACCGTCCCTTTGGCGATGAGTCTTGTATTTGTCGCGTCATTGACTCTCTATTCTGTGAAAGAACTTGAAGCATATTCGATAGTGTTTGTCTAACCTCAGCACACCATGCGCGGCGTTTGGGGCGAGATCCGTTGGACTTTCTGTGCGAGTGACGAGAAGGATCGCCAGATCGTGAGGAGGACCTAGATGCCATGCTCTGATACCATTGATGCAAATAGAGATTCGGCGCGTCGACGAAAAATAAAATTTTGAGCGGTGGATTTTGGTGGTAGAAGAAATTGGAGGGGAGAGAGGAGAGGGCGCACCTGTTGCGCGAGACTTGGGGAGGAAGAAACGTGGAGATCACGCGGGGAGGGAGAGAAGAGAGAGAAGAGAGATAAAAATCTCAAATTTTATAAATCACTGACTGGCTAAAACAATGGACCATCATCCCTTTATATAGGAGGGATGAGATTACAAAAATAGAATTCAAATTCAAATGGAAACTAATTATCCTAATTTGACTCTAACCAATTAACCGACTAATTTGAAATTCAAATCTATAAACTAATTATTTGAGATCACAGGCGATCTCGTTTATTTAATTAAAAATACGACAACTCAAATAAACGTAAATAAAATTGACGGATATAAATTTAAATAAATGCAGCCCTATATTTCCTTTTTTACGCTGCATCAAGGGGGTGCGGGGGTCCTCTCGGGCTCGGACGCGGACGCCTTAGTCTCCACATTCACGGAAAGCGGAGGTGAAGTCGGCAGTATAAGGCTTAAATGATGACGGGGCCCCTGGACCAGATGGGTTTCCCGTACGGTTTTACAGAGAGTTCTGGGAGGTTCTGAAGACCGAAGTTGTGGAAGTGATCAAGGGAGTTCAACATGGGGAACGGTGGTTTCGAGAGGATAAACCGGGCTCTCCTTTTCTTGCAGCCGAAGCGGGACACCCGGTTAGTGTTGATGATTATAGGCCGATAGCGCTCTCTGAATGCGTTGTTCTTGGTCCCTTTCCTCAATGGAATGAAGGCTTCTACCACTGGTATCATGACCGTAGCCCCCCTATTGGGGGCCGGGAACCAAGTAGAAAACGGGGCCCCCCACAGAAAGATGTACATCACCTTAGGCTTGGCATTTTTCCTAACTTGGATCGACTTTAGGACTCAAGTGTGCCTGATTGTCGCGAAGGTCTTAGCGAACAGACTTAAGTCCGTGTTGGGTTCAGTGGTCAAGGAGGAGCAGTCGGCGTTCATACAAGGAAGGGAGATGGCGGATGGGATTGTTATGGCGTCCGAGATTTGTTTGGACTGGAAAAGATCCGGAACTAAGGCGGCGATTTGGAAAATAGACTTTGCCAGGGCCTACGATTCAGTGGATTGGAGGTTCATCTGGATCTCCCTACGGCGGAGAGGTTTCCCCAAGCAGTGGATTGAGTGGATGAAGAAATGCATTACTATCTCCTCTTTTCTCGGTTCGAGTGAAGGGCACTGATGCAGCACGGACCAGAAATATAGGGCTGCATTTATTTAAATTCATATCCGTCAATTTTATTTACATTTATTTAAGTTGTCGTGTTTTAATTAAATAAACGAGATCGCTGTGATCTCAGATAATTAGTTATAGATTTGATTTTCAAATTAGTCGGTTAATTAGTTAGAGTCTATTTAGGATAATTAGTTGTTTTACTATTTTTGTAATCTCATCCCTCCTATATAAAGGGATGAGGGTCCATTGTTTCAGACAGTTCAGTTGATAATTAATTTGAGAATTATTCTCTATCTCCTCTCCTTTCTCCCTCTCCCCACACGTGATCTGCACGTTCTTCTCCAAAACCCTCGTATTCCCGACGAGTTTCTCTTCTCAACCCTTCTCTTTCTTCTTTCCACCAATTATCCCTACCAAAATTTATTTTTCGACGCCGCGCGAAAAGTCGATTTGCATCAATTGGTATCCAAGCATGGCCTACAGATCGTCCTCACGATCTAACGATCCGTCCAGATATTCGCGCCGACATGCGACGAAACACCATCATTCGTCGGAGCGGAAACGACGAGCCAACACGCCTACAATAAGGAGATGATGGACAAACTGCGTGATCTCCAGTCCAAATGTCGAGATATTATAGCTAATCTCAAGGCTATGTGCGCCTATCAAAGTTGTCGACTACCGAAGCCGTTATCCAGACTTGTGAGAAGGAAAACTCGTCGACAACGGCGAAACGGCTGCTGTCCAAGCCGTTTCAAGAGGAGAAAAATGACAACCTGCCATGTTGTCCAACCTATTCCCGAGGAAAAAGAGGCCGTCAACATTGATCCGATAGCTATCCCGGCCATTTCAGGAGGTAAATTTTATGACCTGCTTGCTGCCAAGCATATTCAGATTCACAAAACCTCCCGACATCGAGCCTACGCCCCTGCCCCCATACCCCGCCACCTTCCGACACTCCCGCGCCATCAACCACACCCGTTGCACCCTCTACGGCCACAGTCGTGCTCCCCGCCCCGCCAACCGCTCGCACCACCAGCGAGCCCCGCTCGCCAACCCCTCCCACGCCCATGGCCCCTCCCCTGCACGCTGCACCCTCACAGCCACAAACCCAACCCTTCCGCCACCCCTCAGGCCCCCATCCTCCCCCTTGCCATCCCCACCCCGCGCACAGCCCTCCCTCGTCATCGCGCCTCACCTTCCTCTTCTCCCTCGCCGCCCTTCCCCTTTTCGACGCCGATTCCCCTCTCCAGCCGCGAACTCACGGGCGCCACCTTCAGCCTCTACCATCCTCCTTCCCCTCCCTGCAAAGATCGCACTCCTCTCGTGCGCCCACCCACGCGCCCCCGCCCCCCCCATTCCCGCTACTACGTCTCCGACGCTGACCATCGCAGGCAAGCACCCCCCTCGCGCGCGAATCCCAGCGCCTCCGCCTCCCCCAAACACCACCACCTTCCTCGGTGTCGCCCCAAGTCTCCCTCGCCGCGGCGCTGTAGTCGCTCCCGGCCTCCTGACCCAGACCCCCGCCGTCGCCACCTTTTATCATGGAGGCGTGAAACCCTAACGGGGGTTGAGGAGCTCCCTCCCGCCGAATCCCTCAAATGAAGAAGAGATACTTTGGATAAATTGCAAAAAGGCCCCCCCGACAAGAGTTTTTACTTAAAGGGCCCAGTGAAGGTTAAACTATGTTATAGAGGCATTGTAAGTGAAGGGGTACGAAAATTGCAGAGATGCCCTCCAATTGGGAAAACTACAAACGCAACGCTGAAAAGGATCTAATTGGGGGAATTTGAGGCTGCTATTTCAAGATCGAGTTCTCCAACGGCGTGCGAAGATCAAGCAATTCGTCGGGAGACGAATTTTTAAAGCGGAGGAGAGTTGATGCAGCACGGACCAGAATATAGGGATGCATTTATTTAAATTCATATCCGTCAATTTTATTTACATTTATTTAAGTTGTCGTGTTTTAATTTAATAAACGAGATCGCCTGTGATCTCAGATAATTAGTTATAGATTTGATTTTCAAATTAGTCGGTTAATTAGTTAGAGTCTATTTAGGATAATTAGTTGTTTTACTATTTTCGTAATCTCATCCCTCCTATATAAAGGGATGAGGGTCCATTGTTTCAGACAGTTCAGTTGATAATTAATTTGAGAATTATTCTCTACCACCTCTCCTTCCCTCTCCCCACGCGTGATCTGCACGTTCTTCTCCAAAACCCTCGTATTCCCAACGAGTTTCTTCTTCTCAACCCTTCTCTTTCTTCTTCCACCAATTATCCCTACCAAAATTTATTTTTCGACGCTAGCGCGAAAAGTCGATTTGCATCCAGGCATGCCGCAGGGGGGCTTCTTA
>JAZKJV010006203.1:0-273264 GCA_037367405.1 Ottelia alismoides
TGATATCCGAAATCGATATTACGATATATAAACCCTTGCCACACAACCATCGTAGTCATTCATTTTTGCCACTACCATTATATAACATAACAAGTCGCACAATTGCTTTGTAATACTTATGATGATTTTTAAAGGAATTTTCTTATCACATAAGACAATAGAGACTCCTTTCCACTTTAGTTAACTTGCATTTATTCTATGAGCAACATCTCCATCAATTTTCACATCAAGTCGTAAAATAGATCCCAATTATCTACAAGAATATATAGAAAATGATAATGCATATGCGTACCATAGATATAGAAATATAAAAATGTGGAAAGAACATCATGATTTTACGTGGAACTCTACTCCGTAAGAAGCAGGATGAAACCACATGAGAGGACCTCTCGAAGGTATGGTATTCTGTAATGATTTTTTCTCTCTATTATAGGCGGTGTGTGGCTTCTTATATAACCCCACCAGTAAGGGCACTCCTACTCATAGTACATGTGGGACGAAACCAGTAGATGTGGTAATTGGACCGTGGAGGGATCCAACTACCCATAGATGTGAGACTAAACATGTATATGTGGTAGTTGGACCTTAGAGGGATCCAACTACCCATAGATGTGAGACTAAACATGATTCAGGTAACTTTTATAATTAGTTATATCTACCAAGTGCTCTCTTTATTCCTTTTCCCAATGAAAAGATTATGGAAATATTGCTTCCATCTAGTCTTTATACCCTTCCAAGTAAGAAGCACATGTCCTTCCTCATCCTTAATGCATCTTACTTGAGAAAGATCTCTGCCCTTCTTTCTCTTGCTTTGATCAATCCCAATAAGCATAACAAAAGCATATGTAAAAAAAATCAGTCCAAAAGAAAGTTAGTCATTTCAAATAGAAAAAGTTAAATATGAAGCTATGAAGTTCTAAACGGTCTATAGCAGCAATGAAACTTTTGGGTTAGAATAGCATATGACATATTAGATCCTACACAGCTTCCATGGCTTTAGTTTCTTATTCTCCTCCAAGAATTCATGTCAAAAACATTTGATACAAAAATTCAAATGCAGAACTATAGTATATATAGCCATTCCGTCTCCAGACTCGACCTACGTTAGTAAGCCGTTGGCATCTTCTAACAGTAGCAAGTTTGAGAACCGCATTTTTCGGTTACATGCATTTCCCCATAAGGAGATAGGCATAGTGTATGGTGATACTACAGAAGTCATGGATCCATGGATTACAAACTGGGTCAGGCCAATTTAATTTTCAAACTCTGCATGCCTTCCATGCTGTTTCGAATGTGACAATTCAACACATGTATCAAGATAGGATCAGGGAAGCAGGCAACGTATCAGAATCAGTTGCCAATGAAACAAGTAAGAAATGCTCACTAATCTAATGTGACACAGGGATAACACGCGAATCATGACCAATTTTTAATAGATTCAGGGTCCGTGTGACCTTTCATTAACTGATTTATAAATGTGGCATCAACTGTTCATTGAGTACTTTAGTCATACTTTTTTCTAGACTTATGATATGTCATTTCTGTTAAGTCTTGCAATTTTTGAAGTTTCTGAGGGCATGACTTTATAATAGTGTCCAATGAATGAGTAGACTGCAAGGCAGGACCTTGAAGACTCTGATTTGGTGCATGTGTCTGTTTATTCTTAGTCAACTTCAAGATGGTGATCAGATTCCGTGGATATCCATATTCACATGCTACACAATGTCAACCTCGCAGCTTTATCTTTGTTTACCCTTGAACTAGGTGAAACAAGTGAAGAACACGCAAAAGATAAAATGTAAATCTCAGTAGATCAATCCCAACTAGAACAACGGACAAAATCCTAAAGCTCAGCATGATCGATATGGCTAACTGATCAAAATTGTAGAGATAATGAAGAGCTGATTGATCAATGGGGACAAATTGATTTATCACGATCCCCCTCGAAAACTTGCCCAAGAGTGCATATCATCAAACTACTCAAGGTACCCGATCATAACATTGAATTTAATAAAGGAGTTCTACATTCATAACACTCTGTACTTTTATAGTTACGCACTAAAACCTATATAATTGCAATTTCACATAAAGCCATATATAGTTATAACTATTACATAGCATAACCGAGTGTTAACTTCCATCCATCCTTGAACATTAACATTAACGGATTCCATTAAATATTGGCAAATTTACCCTTCTTCCTTCATCACATTTGCCAATTATACCACTGCAACTTCTTCCCATCCTCTATGTCCCCCCCTCCCCTCCACCCATCATCCGTCTCTCCCTCTTTCCACTCTCCTCGCTTATGTGTAAGACGTAGCAACTATCCAGGATTTGAGGTGTAATTTGCAACTATAGACGTTCAAAAGTATAAAGGATTATCGGTGTAAAAATTACTATAAAAAAGAGCCTCATGGTGATAAAGACCAATTAGCCACTTCGACTAATCGATCAAAGGTGACATAGAGGTGATCTAGGGTGGAAGGAAAATTTGCAAGCCTCGTCAAAACTTCACAAGCAAGATTGGATGGATTAACTAAGAAGCAAACATTACTGGACCCTTGAGTAATAGTTAAGCAAGATTGGATTGGATTAAACTAAGAAGCAAACATTACTGAACCCTTGAGTAATAGTTAAAATATGCGATGAAAATTGAATATATTCTCAAAGAAGACATAAAAATTAATATTGATGTTTTATAAATGTGTTTATAAAACACAAACAAGAACGCAAGTGAATACAAGATTTATATGGAAAACCTTTCTTACAGGGAAGGGAAACAATGGAAAGAGATACTCTAGTGCTCACAAGCAACTAATATTGTCTTCACTTGCTTTAAAAGAAACAGAAATCAATAGCATGTATACGCAGCAAGGAGTAATGGATCCTCCACCGTGACCCCTTAAACCAAAATAGTAACAAGATAACATCTCAACAATGATGTGCAATCAACACAACGAGCATCTCACCAACAAGCATCAAGTACAAAACTAACGAATATAGAACAGAAATCCCACCTAATGATCTTCCCTCTAAAACAACAGCTCCATGTCGGTTAATATCCTGGGACAATGTCCTCCCTGGAAATTCACTGTCAATGTCACTGGTCTCTTTTCCGCCATCACGAAGGATCCCATGATCCTATAAAAACACCATTAAATTGATAAAATCAACTACAATTCCCTGGAAACATGCAAGCAAATGTACATAATACTGCATACTACTTATGCATGTTTTTAACGAATACTGAATACCAGAATGGACAATGAAATTTCCAACGGAAATTATTTAAATGCAAAAACTGGAACTCCACCCATTACCAAGATCTTTTTAGAGCTTTAGAATTAGCCGGATAGAAATGATTCTGTATAGCCTCTTGGAAGTAGGAAATGTATTTTACTTGTGAAATTTAGTACGAAATACCAGGCTTAAACTCTTTAAATTTCAAATATAACGATCAGGTATTGATATTTACTAATTATGCCACATAAAAGGTACAGAAATTCATATCATGAAGACAAAACACTATATCTGAATACAACTATTAGGAACACAACTGCAACAGCTAATAAAAACAACAAAATATTCATTTGAGTCGACTTGCTCTAAACCAGGAAATAAACATGGAAGCAAATTTGACCAAGCAGAGTTCCATTCATATGCACTTCTTCTTGGAAATCGGATCTGCCAAAATATAAGATGGTGTGTTTGATATGTTGAACAAAGAACTGAAGACAGTACCAGTTGAGTAAAAAATTTAGGAGCTCCCACAAGTGTTCTGTGAACTTTAAGTATTGCATAAAATACCCACGGATTCCTCTTAATTACTCCAATGTGCCTCCTGCAAAATTTCCATGTATGCATGCATGCCCCTCTATTACACTACCAGTATTAGTATTTGATGATGTTGAAACAACCATTCAAAAAAGACAGATAAATATTTCTAGGGATTTTTACACAATGAACCCTGTAAAAATGTGCAATTATACGACAACCCATGACTTCGTAATTACCCCTACGACCCTGGCAAACTTATTTTGTCTTACACCACAACAACATATGGCATCAATTTAACTCGTGTCGAATTAACATTCTTGAGTTAGTTTTGAGTTAATCAAACCCATGAAAATTCAACAGTGGGATATTTTCTTGTCCTCTCTCCTCTGTCCCCCCTTCATGCTTCCCCTCCCTTCTAGTTCTTGAAGCAACCCATGATCCACGGCGACATCACGAGTGTCAATGATTTTGAAGCTGTTGACAATGAGCTGGGCGGACATGGCAGAGAGGATGTGCGACTGTGAGGATTGGGGGCCCACAGCTACATGCCAAAGATAGTGGGATCGCCTTTTATACCCAGAGCCCCAACCACAAAATTCGACAAAGCTCCATTTTGTGGCCCCAAAGTAAACACTATCGTACCCAGAGTCATTCTCATGTTGCTCCACAAAAACCTCACCCTCAACCTTGACAAGAATGTGACAGATCCCAACTCACCCATCTCGACCGCACCACCACAACTCCAGACAACAACATCCCTCATCGTTACTCTTACCTCCTTGATATTACATGCCCAACACCCCCTCCCTCCCACCCAACAAAGAAGGAACATCTCACTGTCAGAATGGATGTACCTGATCGACATGGAAATCGGAGATAGAGCACGGAGGAGAAAACCCTTTACTCTCTTTGGAGCTATCATGTGGTGTCCCCTTGTTTCTCTTTCTTTCATGGTCGTACTCACCACATGTAGGTTGTAGCACATCAGTGCCAAGGCACCAGCTTCAAGCACGGAAATCTCTGTTTTTTGATGTTGTTAATGAATTCCAAAAAACTGGAAGGCATGGAGAAATGGAGAGGAACCCATTGGTGCCCACAAAGTGTAAGGCCTAATCATCTAAAGAGGAGAAGTTGTTATGCTTTGTACCTTAGGTTGGGAGGGTATACCGGCGAGGAGGGTGACAATGTCATCGAGGCAAATGATGTTGATGAGTGTCCAACGGAGAGCAAACTTAGAGATCTCATGTTCGGCCATTACGGCAACATCCAGGTCATTGAGAATTTTCTCAATCCGCATATCAGTCTCCTGCATTTATTCCATCTTAGGCACATCTCTAAACCCATCGTTACAAACAATGTATTCAGAACAAACCTGAGGCATGATGGATGACTGACGATGACCATCAGTAGAAGCCGGCCGATGAGTATAATATCATGGCAAGGGTGGAACAAAAATCGTGGGAGATGGAAATATAGGAGGAGGAGGTGTAGGGGTTGGTGGTAATGATGAACTCATAGGTGGAGGTGGCATGTAGACCTCATTATCTGAATATGATAAAGTCAACATGTCACCATTAGGATAAAAGTACATCACTAACTCAAAAAATGAGACATCAACACTAACATAATATTTCCTGCGCAATAGATCATAGCATTTATATCCCTTATGTGCCATGGAGTATCCAATAAACATACATTTGACTGCTCTAGGAGAAAGCTTGTCAAGACTTAGAGGGACGAATGCAAGAGAGCCAAAAACATGAGTGAGAATAACTCCTTTGGAAAAGGCAGAGAGAAAGTGATTTTTTTTACCCAGAACAGACGATGGCATGCGATTCACGAGACAACATGCCAAAAGAACCGCATCACCTAGAATGAATGTGGGGCACGACTCTTAATAAGAAGAGTTCATGTAACACCAAGTAAATGTCGATGCTTTCTCTCTGCAACACCATTTTGCTGAGAAGTGTAGGTACATGTAGTTTGATGAACAATACCATGGGATGAAAAGAATTGGGATAGTGCACGAGTACAGAATTCCAAAGCATTATATGTTCTCACATATTTGACAGAAAAGGAAAAATGTTCTGCACTTCACTGATAAATGTTTAAATCACATCCCTAGACTCAGACTTATTTTTTTAAAAAAGACCTATAATATAAGAGAAAAATCATCAACTGCAACAAGATAAAACTTGTGTCCCTAGTGATCGGGAACACGACTCGGACCCCAAAGATCAACATGAAATTACTCAAGAAGGGAGCTACAACTCAGACTTTGACGACTTGGAAATATAGACTGATGGTGCTTCCCCGACTGACATGCCTCGCAATGGAAGGACGAGCGAGGTGAGATTTGAGGCAGAACATGACACATCTCCTGAAGAGGGGTGACCAAAGCGCATATACCACATGAAAGGAGAAACGAGTCCTATAGAATGAGAAGATGGAGTTCATGACCAGTTGGTAGAGGGCTCCCAGCTCACGACCACAACCAATCACCCTACATGTAAGAATTACCTGAAATACAAGAGATGACAAGTTAAAAATAGCACGACAATATAACTCCTTCGTAATTTGACTGATAGACGGTAAATTCATAAAAAAGTCAGGTGCATGCAACAAATTCTGAAGACACATAAAATGTGTCAAACTGATCTCCCCATGTCATGTGATTGGGGAATGAGTACCATCATCTATGATCATGGTTCTGCTAAGAGGAACATATCGGTAAGCTGCAAATTGATCTCTGTCTCCACACATGTGGTGAGTCGCCTCGGAGTCCATAATCCATTTCGTACTATCTGTTGAGATATTTATATCTCTTTATCTTTACTTTGTAATTTTCCTTTTCTTTCGTCTCTTTATGTAAGTTTTCCTTAAAGCTTTTCTCCTATATAAGAGAGCTCTAGGGCTACGGTGAATGCAACTTTTCATTTCAACTCTTTCCACATGGTATCAGAACGACGAACCTAGATCATAGCTTGTGCCTTAGATCCCTACCACACCAAAAATCCTACATCCTCGCGCGCCTCCGTCGTCATCCGAGCAGCAGCGTCTACAAACGCCACCACCTGCGACCGGCAATAGCAACAACAACTATAGCGGGATGTCGCCGCTGCCCACAAGCAGCAGCAGCCGCTACAGCCGTCGTCGCCATCGGCTGCCGTCGACCATCAAGGGTTGTTGCACCCATTTTTCTCGTGGGTACTGGGAGGCCTGATTTGTTTCCTACAGTACAATTTTTGATCTTCTAAAACAATCCTACGTACCTAAACAAGCCCCATTGTGGATGAAAGAGGTTGTGGTATGAGTCTACACCACAATCAAGGTTTGAAAAAAAATGAAAAGCAGAACAAGGCATTTTCCCTAGTGGAGAGACGAGGCGTAGCCTCGATGTGGTCGAGACGTAAGCCGCGATTTATATAGGAAAATAATTACAAAAAGTATAATAAAAATTATTTTTTTGATGGAATAATATAATCTAACGACATATAATATATAACATTGTGATATATAATGAAATTATGAAGATAAGAACATAAAAAAGGATATGTCAATCCCATATTGCATAAACCTTTCTACTAAATTTCTACTCAATCGAAAAGGAAAATATTTATCAAAAAGGGATTCATTGACGATAGTTGTCATTAAAGATATCCAAGACGTTGATATGAATCATATGATTTGAATTGTAACCGTATGTTTTGTTGAACCCAGTTGAGGAATAGTTCAATGCCCCGCCTGTGCCACCATTCATATGTTTAGGGGTATGATATGAAGAGTTCACTGAAATAATTGGACATGTTAATGGTAAATATGAATAAGAAAGAAGTCGAATTTAAGCATTCATCTTGTATAAATATATCCTCAACAAATAGCTTTTATAAACATTTGAAACTACTAATAGAACCAATTATTTTATAAAAATGTTTGATAAATCCATAACGCCCCAGCGACCGCCTCACCCCGCCTTATCTCCTTGACCTACTCGATCATCTAAGGCGCTAGCTTCAGTCAGGGGGTCTGAGGTGGTCGCCTCGAGGCTATTTCTCTCTGCCTTGTTTCGCCTCGAGTGCCTTTGCACCTCGAGGTGTGTTTTTTTGAACCACGCCCATAACTGTCTTCCTATATGACCGTGTAGACATTGTTATTCCAATTTGCAATCCAAGTTGTAGAGATTGTTGTCATCATGGTAGACAACAAAGCAGATGTTCCATCCTTAGGTGTCTTCAAAGGTCTAGCACCCATTGTGAAGATGGATGGAACGAACTATGAATTGGGGGTCATGCACCTCATTAGCCTAATGCAATATAATGTCAAGAAGCATATCCTCACACAGGAGGAGCCTATTAGCAAGATCGAGGTTAAAGCCTCATGGGAGGCTGACGAGGCTTATGCACATCTGTGGCTTTCTGGAACGATATCCATGGAGATAGCCAATGGTGTACTGAGTTAACCCATGACAAAGGCTATGTGGGACAATCTAGCCATTACATAGTTTCCGACGAAGAACGAGGCGAAGATTCTGCAACTTCAGCATGACATCTTCATGTTGAAGTAGAATGGTCGTCCTCCCCATACCTTTTACACTTCTCTAAGGTGTATGTTTGAGAAGGTACATGGTTACAATCCCTTGACTGCCATACCAGAGTAGCAAAAAGTATATAGGGATTCGGTGATGACATTAGTTTTGCTAGCAACACTCGACTCTGAGTATGATGCAGCTTGAGCACAGATTTTTACTGATGCCACCATACCTCCAATGGAGGAGGCATATCGCAGGTTGAGCAGGCTCTCCATATCTTCAGGTGGTACTCATCTTTCTCAGACATCTTCAACCATGGCAACATCTCGTGATAGGGGGAGCCCTACACAGTATCATGGACGAGGTGGTCGTGGTAGGCGAGGGAGTAGTCAGTCCCTTGGTCAGCCTTGTCCTTACTGTCACAAGCCAAGTTCACTATGAGGAAACAAGCTATTCTAAGAATGGGTTTCCAGCTACAACACGTGTGGCAGAACAGATCCAACGAGTTGGCAGTTCTTTGCCTGCATTCGATCAGAGGTTTGATGGATTAGTAATGCGGCTCAGGGAGATTATGCATGCTCCTGGGTCAACTAACTCTCTGTCAGGATCATTAGAGGTAGCAGTCTCAGCTTCTACGTCCATATCAGGTACAACATATGCTTCTACTAGCTGTTACAGGGCAAATTTGTCAGAATGGATTATGTATTCAAGAGCTTCACATCATCTCTGCGGAGACAGAGGACAATTTAGTACTTATAGCCCAATCTAATCAAGTATATCAGTTGTGACAACAGATAGGACATACTCTCCCATTACTGGTCAAGGGGGTGCAGTCAACTCCTGCAATGTGGCTTCAGAACGTTCTCTATGCTCTTGAATTTTCAATGAATTTACTATCAGTTAGTCAAATCATTAAGGATTTACAATGTCATGCCATATTTGGCCCATATACTCTTGTGTTTCAGGATATTCTTACGGGCAGGGTGTTTGGATCTAGTTGTGAGCAAGGAGGCCTTTGCATATTAGTGCAATCTCTTTATATTGGTGCCTCATCTCTTCGCATTGGATATGTTTCTCCCTATATGCGGCATCTCCAGTTTAGTCATCTTCTTCTGCAAAAGTTGTGTCACATTCTTCCACAGATCTCTCCTCTCTCTACTTTCCGTGTGAGGCCTGCCAGCTTGGAAAGAGTAATTGTTCTACTTTCCAGAGTCGTCAGGGTCGAAGTAGTTATAGTCTGTTTGAGTTGATTCATTTTGATATTTGGGGTCCTAATCATGTCCCAGATCATCAGGGACATAGGTTTTATCCGCTTGCTGTTAATGGGTTCTCTATATTGTCGTAGGTATTTCTTCTTAAGAACAAGTCTGATACTGGTCATGTTATTCACTCTTTTGTTAATGAAACACGAAATGTGTTTTCTGCAAATGTCAAGTTTATACGTTCAGATAATGCACTGGAATTCTGCAGTACTCAACTTTCTCAGTTTCGTAGATCCTATGGTATTATGCATCAAACATCTTGTACCTATACTTCTCAACAGAATGGGGTGACTGAGAGAAAACATCGCAATCTTTTGGATGCTACCAAGACTATTCTAATCCAGAGTCGTGCTCCTAATTCGTACTGGAGGGACGCGGTTCTCACAACGTGTTACCGGGTAAATTGTGTGCCATCGTCGATTTTGGGGGAGAAGATCTCGTTCTCGATTGTGTTCCCGAGACGGATCTTTTCTCTCTCGCGCCTCGTGTTTTCGGATCGATTGCTTTTGTTCATCGGATGTCTCCAAGTCTTGACAAGATCTCTCCTAGAGCCGTCAAGTGTGTTTGTTGGGTATTCCAAGACCCAAAAGGGACAACGTTACTTTGACCATGTTCGACAAAGGTACTATGTTAATGCAGATGTCACCTCCTCTGAGTCCATTATGTATTTCTCTCCTATAGATGACAAGCTCATTCTTTCGGAAGCAGAGAAGAGGTCTATATGCCTCTACCTCTGATTTCACCTACTCGAAGTGATACACCACCACCACCACCCCCACCCTCTCCTCCTCCATCACCAACACCACCTCCTTCACCTCCTGCAATGCCTACTTTCTTTCCACAGGTTTAAAAGCGTCGACCTCGTGCCCATGTACCTCCTCCATCATCCAGTACGCCTAAGGTATGTTCTGGGCATTTGAGTTCTAATAATGGCACTGGTGATTTGTGTGTGCAGCTTAAGGTGCATGATGTCTTAGATGATACACCTTATGAGGATACTGCGGACTTGGACGTGCCTATTGCTCTACGAAGGAAGAGGCGTGCATGCACTATGCATCCTCTTGCCTCCCATGTTTCCCTAGAACGACTCTTTGGGGATTTTCAGCGATTTGTTATTGGCTTGTCAGTAGTGGAAATATCGTGGTCCTATCAGGAAGCATTGCAGAGTAGTCTGTGACGTCTGGCGACAAAGGAAGAGATGGCATCTTTATAATCTCGTGGTACGTAGAGTATAGTACCGGCTCCTCCAGGTACATATGTTGTTGGCTGTAAATGGGTGTTTACAGTGAAACACAGAGCAGATGGTTCTATGGACAAGTATAATGCCAGATTGGTTGTTCGTGGGTTCACCCAAACCTATGAGGTGGATTATCAGGACACCTTTTCTCCAGTTACACGTCATTCTACACTACGAATTCTTATTATTGTTAATGTGATACGAAACTGGCCGATGTTCCAATTAAATATCAAAAATGCATTCTTGTATTGAGATCTGCGATGGAAGTTTATATGCAGTAGCCATCAGTGTATGCTGTTGAGAGCATGGAAGGCCGTATCGGCGATATATCGCCGATATATCAGTATCGAGAGGTTGGGGGTATCGAAATTGGAGTGTATATCTTTTTACAGGGATATCGTCGATATATCGGCGATATATCGGCTCATATCGGTCAAAAATGAATGGATTTAGTAAAATACAAGATATCGACCGATATCGTCGATATTTCGTCGATATCCCTATATATCAATGCTATCATTCATGCAAGCTTGATTCCACTACCTATCTAGCTACACCTAGTATTAAATCAATCTATGATTTATATACTTTGTTCCGGGTCGGAGGCGCTGCCCCCGCAACGAGACCCCCGTACTGGCAGGGTATGGTGCGATAGGAGGGTGCATACAATGGTTTTTCAACTTGGAGTATATCTACAGGTTATTTCATGTTGTAAAACTTGAATGAAATCCATTTCCAATATATAGTCAATTTTTCAAAAAAATGTATAAGTCATGAATCAACATTAATATCGATATGTTCGAAATGATCAATATATGCAATATAAGCTTTATAGATGATCGATATGTGTGATCTAAGAATAAATTTGTAAGTTATTTAGTGATCTAAGAACTTGGATAAACTCCATTTTCAATACATATAGGTCAACAACAAACAGTACCGGTGTATCGATATATGTGATGTAAGGTTCATAGATACTCGATATTTGTTATCTGAGAGAGTAAGAGTAATTGTAAATTAAATAGTGACCAAAGTACTTGGATGAACTCCATTTTCAATATATATATATAATATATCAACAACTAACAATATCAGCGATATGTTCGATATGACGGATATGTGCACTATAAGGATCAGTCCTCATAAATGATCTATACGTATTTTCTAGGTGTATACTTGCAGTATTTCATGTTACAAGAACTTGAATGAAATCCATTTCCAATATTTATAAGTCAAGAATCAATATTAATGTCGATATGTTCGATATAACCGATATGTGCGATACCGATATGTGCAATATATGGTCTATAAATGACCCATATGTGTGATATAAGTGTTTATTTGTGGTTATTTGTTGGTTTGATATCTTGGATGACGTTAATTTCTGAAAAATGGCAAAAAATTGGCTTTTTTGAACCATTTTTGACATTTCCACCAATATCGTCGATATATTGGCGATATATCCCGATATATCCTTTTTCGGGCGGACCGAAACGATATCGATATCGATACGGCCTTCCTTGGTTGAGGGGGAGTCTAGTATCGTGTGGATGGTCTTAAGAAAAGTTCAGTCTTGGTTCCAGAAGAACTCGGAGTTGATTGAAGAAGAGGGATTCGTTAGATCCACTACAGATCATTCTCTTTTTGTTAATATCACCCAGAGAGGTAATGTTGCTATTTTGGTCTATGTTATGATATTAATGTTACAGGCAGTGATGACTAGGGAATTTAGGTAACTAAGAATTTCTTTGGACAATAGTTTGTGACCAAGGATCTTGACAAGCAACGCTATTATCTTGGTCTCGGATTTGCAAGAAATCCGCATGGTATGGTAATGACACAAAGGAAAAATGTCATAGATCTTTTATCTGAGATGAGCATGGCAGGATGTAGACCTACTAGTACTCCATATGGATCCCAATGCTAGGTTATATGATGACGACTTTGTGGAGGTGGATAAGAGACAATACAGAGAGCTGGTAGGGAAGATGTTGTATGTTACTTTTACCAAGCTTGATAAATAGTTTGTTGTTAGTAGGGTCGGCCAGTTTATGGAGCATCCTAGGCAAAACATGGATGCAATCAACATGATCTTGAGGTATCTGAAGTCTACTCCAGGAGCATGACTTCTATTCAGGAGAGACACATCTCTCACAATTTCTGGATGTGCAAATGCATATTATGTTGGGTGTCCCAAGGCCAGGAAGTCTACTTCAGGCATCATTGTGTTTGTGGACAGCTCGCTGGTTTCACAGAACCCTAATAATCTTGCCTTCCAGGAAAGAACAAAGCACATTGAGGTTGACTACCAATACACATGTGATTTAATCCAGAAGGGGCTTATATTCACTTCATGTTGCTTCAGGTGATCAGATTGCCGACATGTTTACCAAAGTCCTTGCAAAGGGTCCTTTCCAACATTGTTGTTCCAAGCTGAGCATGATAGAAATTTATGCTCCTCCTTAAGGGGGAGTGTTGATATATTTATATCTCTTTATCGTTGTAATTTTCTTTTTCTTTCGACTCTTTATGTAATTTTTCCTTAGAGCTTTTCTCCTACATAAGAGAGATATGGCTACGATGAATGCTACTTTTCATTTCAACTCTTTCCACACTATCAGCTCCTAACAACTAGTAAGAGCATAAATGCTACCTGAGGTACTAACAGTGGCAGAGGTAGAAGCTCCAACATCTAAGTGGTCTCTTGGAGTAGGCGAAGAAGCTAGAGAACTCCCCAGAGGCATAATACCCTCAATCAAGAAACGAGGTCATCATACCTCTCATCCGAAGAAAAAGCAACAGGAGGGTCTACTTGCTTTGCTACACGACCGATGCGGGAAAACCATACTTGGAGTAGTATGTGTCTTCTGTGTGCCCTCGGCGGTGACAGTAAGCGCATGGCTAGTGAGTATGACCTCCTCTACCACGTGGTCCATGGCCACGAAATTGAGAAGAGCCACCCCTACCGCGAGAGGCTGCCATCGTAGAGGATGTCTGACTGGGAACAAGATAGGAGACAGTGATCCTGCTGAGTCTGTGGAAAGCTTCCTCGATAGGAGGGATTGTAGCGTCTGCTAGTATCTATGAGTGGGTCACCTCATACTCTGGATCAACTGCTGGCAAGAATACACAAACCACGGTGTCATTCTTGTATGACTTCTGTTGCTCAGGAGTAGACGAGAGGGGCATGAAACAGTGGAGTTTCTCAATTATACAACGCAGGGATATGTATAGAGAATAAAGAGGTCTTTCGTTCTACTTAATGGTAAATATGTCGTGCTGCAGGTGCATAATCTTTGTCTCGTTCCTCGCTTGAGAATAAGTTGTTGCGAGGATATCCCACATCACCTTGGCGGTGGGTTGATGTAACACCATTGAGATCTCTGTCGTCAATGTACCAGAAAGCCAATCATTGGCATACACTGCCTCACACGATGCATTGACCCCGGTGTTCCCAACGGTTCTTCGTCAATAAGAATAAGTTTCTTACCAGTAGACTTCATCAGACACATGAACTGTGTGACCCATAGCTCGTAGTTTGTCCCATCCATCTTGACAATCAGTGTTGGACCTTTGAAAGCACTTGTGGTGGGAATATCGACTTTGCTCTCTGATATATTGTCAGATTAAAAAAACCAGAGTTCTGTAGACCAATAGAGATTTGTCCACATAGACATATAGGCAATTGATTGCATGTGTAGACTTTTTTTTATGAAAGACGGATTGAACCCCAAGATGGGATCCACTGCAAAGATATATTACATGTACAAAGGTTTTTACATCTCATTATAATGCCCGACCCCAAGCAACATACAAAGCTTTACAATGTTCAAGAACATTTTCAGAGTATCCATCAGCACGAGCGGAAAGAGCCGACGATGATGACAACAGAGAAAACTAACAATGTCGTTTGTGGTGGCCAATGACAGTGGCGACGATGGGCACTGCCAACGGTGGCAGTGGTGCCGCGAAGGAGACCGATGATAGTGATTGCACGTGAGGACACTGATGGCGGCAGTGGGAGGAAGCCAACGACATCGGGCAATGCGCGAGAGAGAGGGATGGCAATGGGTTAGGGTTAAGGTTTTCTCAAGTACGAGTTCAGATATAGGACCGCCGCTCTGATACCAAGTTGGGAAAGAATGAGAATCGTTCATTCCTGGGAACCCTAGGGTCTCGGCGGGTAAATTATATAAGACAGACATACGAAAATAAAATAAAAAAATAGTATATAAACATAAATATATCTCTACAGGAAGTATTACCAAGACCCGAGGAAGCATTCTACTTCTGTTGATCCTGCATATGAAGACAATGCACGATACAAGAATCTAGTTGGCAAACTACTTTAAGTTACCGTCACTAGGACGGATAAGTCACATGTTGTGAGCAGAGCCAACCAACACATGGAGAAACCACTTTACAGACATTGGAAGGATGGCCTTTTAATCATTCGCTACTTGAAGGATCCCAACAGAGAGGCTTTTCTTCGAGGTCTATTGTTACAATGATGTCCTTGCTTATGTTAATGCAAACCATGCTAGTTTACATGAGAATCGTCGAACCACTACATGATATGCTATGATGGTTGGGAGAAACCTTGTCACTTAGCAGAGCAAGAAGCAGATTGTAGTCTCTAAATCGACTGCAGAGGAAGAATACAGGACGATTGCCCAAGCCACTAGTGAGATTTTTTTGAAGAAAGAGACGATCGCTCAAACCACCAGTGAGATTACTTGGTTAAACTCTTTTGAGTCTTTTCTTTCGAAACTTGGCATTGTTGTTGTTGGGAAAAACAAATGAACTTGTTTATTCCATAAGCCCTAGGCTCTCTTATATAGGAGAGTAGCCTATGAGTAAATTACATAAAGCATACAATGAAAAATAAAATAGAGAAGGGATACGGATACTACTATTATATGCGTTAACACTCCCCCTCAAGATGGAGCATAGATATCAATCATGCTCAGCTTGGACGCACACTTCTGGAATGGGCCTCGTAGCAATGCTTTGGTGAATATATCCGCAGTCTGATTCTCTGAGGTAACATGAGACGTAGCAATGAACCCCTTCTGAATCATGTCACGTATGAAGTGACAGTCAACCTCAATGTGCTTGGTCTGCTCATGGAATGCTGGATTGTTTGCAATGAACAGGGCAGCCTGATTATCACATTCCAGATTCATTGGAAGTGGTACATCTAAACATAGGTCTGTAAGCACAGCTTTCACCCACATCATTTCTGTAGTAGCCTGGGCCATAGCCCTATATTCGGATTCAGCACTAGATCTAGCTACCACTGTCTGTTTCTTGCTTCTCCATGAGACTAGGGCATATCCAACATAGACGGCATACCCTGAGGTGGACTTCCTGACCCTGGGACATCCTGCATAGTCTGCATCTGCACATGTTGAGATAGAAATCCCCTTTCCTCTCTTGAATAGCAGACCTGCACCTGGAGAAGATTTGAGATATCTAAGAATCATATGTATTGCATCCATATGCACCTGACGTGGTTGCTCCATGAACTGGCTCACACGACTCACTGCAAATAATATATCTGGTCTAGTGATCGTGACATACAACAGTTTGCCTACCAGTTCTCTGTATCTTCTCTTGTCCACCTCCTCTGTGTCATCATCATAAAGCTTCATGCTGGGATCCATTGGTGTCGTAGCAGGTCGACACCCAAGCATACATGTTTCACTCAATAGATCTGTAACATATTTCCTTTGTGACATTACTATCCCATATGGATTTCTAGCAAATTCAAGCCCCGGAAAATATCTAAGAATACCAAGATCCTTAGTGACAAATTCACTACCCAGCATTTCTTTCGCCTGCTTTATGCCCTGCTCATCATCTCCTGTAATCAAGATGTCATCAACATAAACCATAATCACAATGATACCTCTAGCAGTCTTCTGTACAAACAAGGAATGATCAGCATTGGAGCGTTTGTATCCTTGTTTCTCGAAAAGATCTGAGAGCTTCTGGAACCATTCTCTGGGGCTCTGCTTAAGACCATAGATAGCCTTATGTAGCCTGCATACCTTGGAACACTCCCCCTCAACAGCAAAACCAGGTGGCTGTTGCATATAGACTTCTTCCTGTAAATCTCCATATAGGAATGTATTCTTCACATCCAGCTGATGGAGCGGCCAGTCTCTAGTAACTGCAACCGACAACAAGATCCGTAGAGTGGAATGACGTGCTACAGGCGAGAATGTGTCTAGGTAATCCACCCCGTATGTTTGTGTAAAACCACGTGCAACTAGACGCGCTTTGTACCTGTCAATGGAGTCATCTGCATTGTGCTTCACTGTAAATACCCACTTGCAGCTCACCGGGTTCACATCTGGAGGTATAGGAACCAAACTCCAAGTTCCTCTGGACTGAAGTGCCGCAATTTCTTCCTCCATCGCTAGCCGCCATCTACTATCCTGCAGAGCATCTTGATGATTGCGTGGAATATCTACAGCTGATAGTGCCACAACAAATGACCAGAAATCTCCAGATAGTCTGTCAAAGGACACGGATGCTGATAAGGGATATGTAGCACAGCTCCTCTTTGACTTGCGTAGAGCAATGGGAACATCTAAATCAGCTGTAGTCTCATCTGGCCCCTGCAACATATCCTGCTCAGAAATGTCGTCAGATCCATCAACATTAATATTTTCAGTACATACCATAGGCGAGCTAGTGGACAAGTCATGACTATGAGCGGGAGGAGGCCTGCGGGTATAATGGAATGGTAGCGGTGAGATAGGTGTTTGTGGTGGCGGCGGCGGTGGTGGTGGTGGTGGTGACGACATCTGAGGTGGTGGTGTCATATATATGGCATCAGTGGATAGAGGTGGTAGCTGCTTGTCTCTTGAGGCTGAAAAATACATAACAGATTCAAAAAATGTAACATCTGCACTGACCATATACCGCCGACGCAGAGGATCAAAGCACTTGTACCCCTTCTGAGTTCTGGAGTACCCAACAAAAACACATTTGACAACCCTAGGAGAGAGCTTGTCAGTACCAGGCGACAACTGATGGACAAATGCAACCGACCCAAACATACGAGGAGTAAGAGTAAACAGATCCTTGCCAGGATGAATGATGGAAAACGGAATCTACTCATTCAGGACCGAAGAAGGCATACGATTGATTAGGTAACAGGCAGTGAGAACTGCATCACCCCAGTAGGAGTAGGGAACATGACTCTGTATAAGTAGTGATCTTGTGACATCAAGAAGATGACGGTGTTTTCTTTCAGCAATTCCGTTCTGTTGATATGTATGAGCACAAGAAGTTTGGTGAACGATCCCTTTTGAGGAGTAATAATTTGCAAGAATATTGGTGCACAATTCTAAAGCATTATCACTTCTCACAAACTTCACAGATGTGGAGAAAACATTTTGTATTTCATTCAAAAAGTGAATAATGATATTTCCTGCTTCAGATTTATTTTTCATCAGAAACACCCATGAAACTCTAGAAAAATCATCAACAAATACTATATAAAATATGTGTCCCAGATGATCAGGTACACGACTCGGACCCCAGACATCAATATGAAATAACTCGAACTTGGAGGTACTACTCCGACCTAGACGACTGGGAAAGGACGACCTGTAATGCTTTCCCAACTGACACGCCTCACACTGAATAGGTGTGTGAGGAAGACCGTACGGTAAACAATTGACGCAACTTCTGAAGCGGTAAATGACCAAAGCGCAGATGCCACAATAAAGTAGATACTTGTCCAGAAGGAGATGATGAGGCTCCAGCAAATGGGGTATGAATCAGGCGGTAGAGGCCTCCTTGCTCATAGCCACGACCAATCACGTTGCCCGTACGGATGACCTGAAAAATCAAAGAAGATGGATCAAAAATTGCCCGACAATGTAGATCCTTCGTAATCTGACTAATTGACAACAAATTCATCGAAAAGGCAGGTGCATGTAGCACATTCTTAAGCTGCATAGAAGATGTCAATCTAATCTCCCCCTGACCAGTGATGGGAGAATGTGTACCATTGGCAATTACTACTGTCCGTCCTGGAGGGACCTGAGTGTATCCTGTAAGTAGACTCTGGTCGCCACATAGGTGATGTGTAGCGCCCGAGTCCATAATCCATGGTAATGTATCTGATCTACTACTGTGGAGTGCAAGTATACTACCTGAAGCACTGGTAGACGCAGAGGCAGAAGCAACGGCATCAGAATGAGTCTCAGTAGTTGGTGCTAGACCAGATGGTGGAATAATGCCCCTCAGACGGGCAACCAGGTCGTCCAATCGTTGGTCCAGAGTAGCAGCAGATGGTGGCTCTATCTACTCAGCAGCTCGTGCGGATGCAGGAAATCCATGCTTCGAGTAGCATGTGTCTTCATTGTGTCCAACTCGGTGCGACGGTGATAGTAGGTGCATGTTGGCCTAGTGCGGCCACCTCTCCCACGAGGTCCACGTCCACGGCCCTGGTGATGAAATCCGCGACCTCTGTTGGCTGCCATTGCTGAAGAATTCTGACTCGGGGTTGTGGAAGGAACTGTGATCCGACTCAGTCTATGGAAGGCTTCCTCCATGGGAGGAATAGTAGAATCGGCCAAAATCTGTGATCGTGCCGCCTCATACTCAGGATCAAGTGCAGCTAGATACACGCCCACCATAGTCGCGTTCCTATATGTCTTCTGCTGTTCTGGCGTGGCTGTCAGGGGCATGAAGATATAGAGCTTCTCGAACATCCCTCTCAGTGATGTATAGAGAGAATGTAGAGGGCGACCATTCTACTTGATAGTGAAGATATCATGCTGGAGTTGCAGAATTTTTGTCTCATTCTTCGCCTGTGAATATGTAGCCGCCAGAATGTCCCACATATCCTTCGCTGTGGGTTGATGGAGGATGTCATTGGCAATCTCAATTGCCAACGTGCCAGATAGCCAAACCTTGGCATATGCGTCATCAGCCTCCCAGGAGGCATTGGTTCCAGTCTTCTCAGCAGGCTCTGGTTCGGTAAGAATGTGCTTCTTACCCGTAGACTTAATCATGCTCATGAACTGCATTGCCCACAGTTCATAGTTGGTACCATCCATCTTTACAATAGGCGCTGGACCACGAAATGCGCCAATAGATGGGATATCTGCCTTGCTTTCTGACATACTGGATACTGAAGACTGGAACAATTAACAAAACAATATGTGATTTGTCTACAATGACATAGACGGGTTTAGTTGCACGTGTAGACCTCAAGCAACTAAACCCATGTAGACGACGGTGCTCGCTTTAGGGCCTGACACGTGCCCCCGTACAGTCGACTGGTGCGCTGGAGGAGTAGGCGCACTGGTGCGCGTTACATGCGCTGGTTAGCGCGCTGGGATGCACGCTACTGTGCTACAGGACCTCGCACAGGGACGCACAGGACCTCGGTGATATGCGCTGGTGTGCAAAGGGCACACAGGAGAACAACGCAGGGCACACGCTACTGTGCCGCAAAGAACAGGCGTACAAGGGCGCTATGCGAACAGTAGCGCAGGCACAACGAGGCACCACACGCTACCGCGCCGCCGCACTGCGATGCGCAGGAGCCAACACGCTGGAGAACACGCTGGCGATGCGCCGCCACACGCTACCGCACTGGCGAAGAGAGGAGCCAACGCACGATGGAAGCGGCGCCGTGCGCGCGGCCCAAGAGAGGGCGACGTCGATCGGAGAGGGAGAGCGGCGCCGATCGGAGAGGGAGAGGCTGGCGGGTGGGGTAGGTTAGGGTTAGGGTTTCAAGAACTCCGGTCTAGGACCGTCGCTCTGATACCATGTTGGGAAAAACAAATGAACTTGTTTATTCCATAAGCCCTAGGCTCTCTTATATAGGAGAGTAGCCTATGGGTAAATTACATAAAGCATACAATGAAAAATAAAATAGAGAAGGGATACAGACACTACTATTATATGCGTTAACAGTTGTTATTGCTCATGTCCCCTTATACAGTGACAACAAGTCATCTACATCGATTGCCACTAATCTTGTTTTTCAAGAGTAGACCAAGTATATTGAGATTAGCTGTCACTTCATCCATGATGTTGTACGAGGAGAGAAGATCATTACTCCACACATCTCCACTGACTTTCAGCTTGCAGATGTATTCACGAAGACGCTACCAAAGAAACGCCTCTAGTGGTTATCTCCAAGACGGGTAAGATCGATAGATATGCTCCTACTTGAGGGGGGGGGTGTTAGAGTCATCTTTCCTAGAGTCAGCTTTATTCTATTCTACTGAGATGTAACCCTTTCGGGGTCCATTTATGTAACTTCTCTTTTATCATATGAGTACTCTAGGGTTGCGGCATATATACAATAACCCCTATACCTCTTGAATAAATCATGTCCTTCTAATCTCTCATTATTTCTCCATAATGACATCGTCGAGTTCTGCGAGGACCGATATGGAGGGAGACAATAACAAAAGAAGAAACAAAGGAGCCATGATAGGAAAGGTAACACAAACTTCTTTTGTCCCATCTTTAAAGTAAATTTAGCGGGAATCATGCTTCTAACTCTCACTAGCTTCTATTTTATAGAAAAAAATGTCATAAATTTTGATGATTATGAACTCCAAGAAAGTGATGAACATACTGATTAAGATAGCGACGGCAATATGAATGTGTAGTATGATGATGACCCATTGGACGACCCAAGACATAGCAATGATGAGGGTAATGAGCATGAAGACATTGCGGAAGAAATTGCATCACTTTTATAACAATCATTAGCTAGATTACAAGAAGATGTCTTGAAACTTTCACCATTTTTGTGAATAGAAACTTGTATCATTTTTATATTCATATTATGGATAGAATTAGAAACTTTCTTATGATGTTATTTATTGTTACAACTTGCACGGATAAGAATTTATTGTACCATTTTACTTATTTCTACCATTTTTGTACAAAGATCTAAATTTGTATAGTTTTTCACATAAAACTTGACGCTTATGCCTTGCCTCAATCAACCTTACATTTCTTAAAACCATGATGGCAACCACCATGGAAAATGTGAGGGAGAGGGAGAGGTAGAGACTAGTGAAGTTGATGTTCTTATCTTAAAAGGTTGTTTAAATCTACTTGAGTGTGTACAATTAAGAATCTCTTTGATGTTTTTAAGCAAATTGTTATGGATGACTAAAGTGGAGAGGAGCCTCTACTTTTCTCTATGATAAGAAAATTCTTTGAAAATCAAATGAAAGTTTTACAAAGCAGCCGTGAGACATGCTATGCACTATGGATCTGAATGTTAGGCTGCGAATCATAGACATACGCAAAGAATGACAGTAGCAGAAATGAAAATGCAAAGCTGGGTGGGTGGACACACACACACAAAGATCGGATTCGACAAAATACAATCAGATGGAAAGTTGGTGTAGCTCCAATCGAGGATAAGATGCGAGAAAACCGCTTAAAGTGGTTTGGCCATTTGCAAAGGAAGTCGATTGATGCATTAGTTAGGAGATGTGAGTTTTGGGTGTTGAGCTGGATAAGAGAGGACGATGAAGGCCCAAGAAGTGTTAGAATGAGACTATACGAAGGGATATTAGTTTTTTTTATCTAAGTCATAGATTGACCAAGATAGATCTGAATGTAAGCAAAGTCTTAATGTGGGTAAAGACTTTGTTATTGTTGTTGTTTTGGGTCGTAGAGTTTTTACTGGAATATCAATCTCGATCTTACCTAGAGTTTTGTAATCTAGTTTACATTTTTTCTCTTTATATTTTGAATATTATTCATAGGGAACAAATGTTTAATAGGATATATGTAGCTCTGTGTAGTGGTTACTATTTTAATATCTATTGATGGATTGTTAAAAACAAGTGTGAGAATCTGAAGAAATATGTAATTTCTTTATTCTCTAAACACCGTAATTAAATGTATTTATTTAATAATTTAACCAATCAATATAAACCGTATAATATGCACATACTTCCACATATTTTCTTACCCGCTACAAACAACCTAACCGAACAAATACTGCATAGAGACTTTCTGAAGCTTGACTAGGGCTTACAGATACTCCACTAAACAAACTACTTCTTGCATAGTCCAAACCATATGACAAGAACACAACTTACTGGATTTATTTTCTACAAAAGATGAAAGGCTTTCACATGGAACGTCTCGATGTGCATAATCTCAACCAAATTTCTCTTCTACAGAAGAAAAAAAGGTTTTCATGCAAACTACCTCAAGGTATACAATCTCACTAAAGGTCTATCTTCCTTTTGAGAAGAAAGACCATTTACACATACATGCCTTTTAGTCCAGAATAAATATATAATACAACTATTCTAATAAAGCCTCATAAACATGTCAAAATGTAAATGCAAACCGAGAATGACTTCATAGTGGAAGGCTTTCGAGATTGAGAGCTAAGAGTTGTGAAAAATAGAGAGTTTTTGCTTTGGCTAAATCTCTTCTTGAGTACACAAAGATTCTTCTCGTAATGATAGATAGAATAGTAATGAGTAGAAAACTTGTGCTCTTCGTGTTGTTTCAAGGGTGAGTTTATCATCTTTTTATATGCATTAGGGAGCCTGTGAATAGTAGTTGATAAATATATTTCACTCAATATGGATGAAATAAACGTTCGATTTACTAGCATACCAGTGAAAAATGAGTTGTACAGATGCAACAAAGATACGTATTATAAAAAGTGTTAGCAGCTAGTGTGTCTTAGTGTAAAAATGTGCACCTGTGGAAAGGTTGTTACAAGAATAGTACATTGAAACGAGTAAGTTCAAAAAGACAAATAGTCAAAAGCATAGCAGTGTACATGGACATGTATTAATGCAATACTAAGTGAGTCACTGACTTTCGAACTAATCAAGGGATGAACCAATGTGGCAATATAAACAGGTGCATGTAACTGTAGTTTACCAAAGCACAAGGGTTAATACTAATGCAACAGTTAACAAAATATGCGACACGTATTAAGTGTATTGAGATGTACACACATATCATACGTAAAGTAAGAATATGTGTAAGTTGTTTATCAAGGCATTACTAAAACTTTATTACAAACATAAAGTATGTCTGTTGAGGGTATATCCCCAATTTTTCCCTGCTTAATTGATAAGAAAACCCTACTTAATTGTGGGAAAAGGCTTTGTTGTTGTTGCAGCTGCTGAAACAATGTTCCCAAGAGTTGTTGAGTCGAATGAAGAGTTGCTCCTTATAAGGTGATGGAGACATTAGAGTAGCGTAATGGCAATTTTTTTATATCGTGCCTACAAATCAGAAGGAAAGTTGGTGTAGCTCCGATCGAGGACAAGATCCAAGAAAACCGATTAAGGTAATTTGGCCATTTGCAAAGGATGTCAGTTGATGCACCAGTTAGGAAATGTGAGTTTGGGATGTTGAACTGCTTAAAAGAGGGCGAGGAAGGCCCAAGAAGTGTTGGAACGAGATTATACGAAGGGATCTTAGTTTTTTAGTCTAAGCCTGAGAATGGCCCAAGATAGATCTGAATGGAAGCAAAAAAACTATGTAGTCGAACCTACTTAATGCGGGAAAAGGATTTGTTGTTGTCATGCATACAAATCATTATGGAACCCTCTAAGTAGTGATGATCTTATGCAAGATTGTGATTGCTTATTTTATGGAAGTTTAATGTCCCACTTAGAGTGAAAATAACAACGTGGCTTTTCGAGCATCATAAGTCGGTGACTAGAGTGTATAGAAATGGGCTCCAAACCCTAAGATACCCAAGTGCAACTCGAAAAATGAAGATGTTGACCATGAGTTTTTCTGAAGCAATTCACTCTCGAAGGGAGAGAGGATGCAAATTTGGCTTGTCATGGCAAATTTTCGGAGGTCCCAATTGGAATCCAAAGCATGGATGAGCAAAAAAAGTCACTAGCATTTAGCTTAACATTGTGGTTACAACATAAATAATACAAATTCAACAATACGCGATACACTGAGAAATTATGGGCACAAGAGGAAAGTGGCAACGTTATGGACTTTGGCATAAGCTTATGCATCCATCTCATTTCATGTAATGTCAGTAATGAGGTGATTATTAAACTCTAGTAAACATTGATGGTTGTAAAAAGAACATGCTTGCTCCCACTTCAAGTACGCTCAACTACATGGATTTATTGCCTCCAAAAAATTATGAGTGCCAGGAAAGTAGGAAATAGGGACACCTCTAGCTAAGTTCGTTAATTGGCTCATAAGCTTGGCTTAATCAATAGACTAATTGAGCATCCAGGTCAACAAGGTTGTCAAGTTAAGCTCGAACTAAGTAGCTCAGCTAAATAGCTCAATTTGCTAATTAGCTCAATGCAATAGCTTGATTCATTAACTAGGTAAGATCGAGACCTCAACTTGTTAGCAAACCTCAGTTTGATAACTTGTCCCAATAGTTCAATAACTAGTTAATTAACTCGGTGTGCTAGCCTTGCCTAGCTCAATAGCTTACCTTTATAGCCACTTAACTAGCTTGTCTCAATTTCAATGTTTATAAACTTTGATGTCATCTCGAACTCGGAATCACTTGATGAAGTTTAAATTGCCTCGTAAGGTGGCTGATGAGTTGGTTTGAGCTTGACAATCTGAAACTACTCATTTGAGGTTGATTGAACTCAAGCTTGATCTTACAACACATTTTCGAGCTCGAGCCATTATTTGTTCAACTTGTTTGCCTTGACAAACAGCCCTACAAGAAGATTTCATGTGGGGCATATGCAAGTTCAAATATAAAAAGGTCGCAATCCGACTTTATAGTTTCCTTCCAACATTTCATTAATTTCCACTTTATTGCAATGTTCTTTTACTAGTTTGCATGCCTTCATATCAAAGTAATAGATGGAATACTTTCCACTCTAACTCAAATTAAATGAAGTTTCCCTATTTTATCTTTGACTGGTTTCGGACCAACTTTTCCTTCAATAATTTCATGGCCAAATCAATCCTTTTGTATGTAATCATATATCCAAGAAAGCATCTCCGTATCAACTATAACATTCTCTTTACATGTCTACAGTTAGCAGGCCAACACCTGAGGCAAGGAAGCATAGGTGGTCTCATTGTAGCCCTATATTATTTGCATATTATCTTTAAAGGCCTTTTTCTTACAAAGAACACTTCGAGCTTCACACAACTTCAGCCACTCTACATTTATTTTACTAGTTACGTATACACAAATCCCCCCATCTCGTTAAAATCAAGTCCATCTATTTGCAAATGTGCATTTTCAAAATAAATGTGTTCTAAGCATTACGTTCATCATGCCTAGGTGTTGGAAAACGTGAATGAGATGTTCTATTCCATAGCCCTAGGCTCTCTTATATAAGAGAGTAGCCTATGGGTAAATTACATAAAGAGAATAATAAGAAAATAAAATAACAAAGAGATACAAAATAGCCTATGCGTCAACACTCCCCCTCAAGATGGAGCATAGATATCAATCATGCTCAGCTTGGACGCACACTTCTGGAATGGGCCTTTAAATAATGCCTTGGTGAAAATATCAGCAGTCTGATTCTCTGATGTGACGTGAGATGTAGCAATGAACCCCTTCTGAATCATGTCACGTATGTAGTGACAGTCGACCTCAATATGCTTGGTCCTCTCATGAAAAGCTGGGTTATTTGCAATGAACAAGGCGGCCTGATTGTCACATTCCAACCTCATAGGAAGAGGTATGTCAATACATAGGTCTGCAAGTAAGGATTTTACCCACATCATTTCTGTGCTCGCCTGGGCCATAGCCCTATATTCTGATTCAGCACTGGATCTAGCTACTACTGTCTGCTTCTTGCTCTTCCACGAAACTAGAGCATCTCCAACATAGATTGCAAACCCTGATGTTGACTTCCTGTCCTTGGGGCATCCTGCATAGTCTGCATCCGCACATCCTGTAACAGAAATCTCCTTTCCTTTCTTAAATATCAAGCCTGCACCTGGAGATGATTTTAGATATCTCAGAATCATGTGTATGGCATCCATATGGACCTGGCGTGGTTGCTCCATGAACTGGCTCACACGACTCACTGCAAACTGTATATCAGGTCTAGTGATAGTGACATACAGTAATTTGCCCACCAGTTCTCTGTACCTTCTCTGATCCACCTCTTCTGTGTCATCATCATACAGCTTCATGCTAGGGTCCATTGGTGTCGTAGCAGGTCGACACCCTAGCATACCTGTCTCACTCAGTAGATCTGTGACATACTTCCTCTGTGTCATGACTAATCCATATGGATTTCTAGCAAATTTCAGCCCCAGGAAATATCTAAGGACTCCCAAGTCCTTGGTGACAAACTCGGTCCCCAGCCTTTCCTTTGCTTGCTTAATGCCTTGGTCATCATCACCTGTAATCAAGATATCATCAACATAAACCATGATTACAATGATACCTCTCGCCGTCTTCTGCACGAACAAGGAATGATCAGCATTGGAGCGTTTATATCCTTGTTTCTCAAAGAGGTCTGAAAGCTTCTGAAACCATGCTCTGGGGCTCTGCTTAAGACCATAGATGGCCTTATGCAATCTGCAAACCTTGGAACACTCCCCCTCAACAGCAAAACTAGGTGGCTGTTGCATATAGACTTCCTCCTGCAAGTCTCCATACAAAAATGCATTCTTTACGTCCAGTTGATAGAGTGGCCAGTCTTTAGCAACCGCAACAGATAGCAGGATCCGTAAAGTAGAATGACGCGCCACAGGGGAGAAGGTGTCTAGGTAATCTACCCCATATGTCTGCGTGAAGCCCCGAGCAACAAGGCGTGCCTTGTACCTGTCAATGGAACCATCTGCATTGTGCTTAACTGTAAACACCCATTTGCAACTCACCGGGCTAACATCTGGAGGTATAGGAACCAAACTCCAGGTTCCTCTAGACTGAAGTGCCTCCATCTCCTCTTCCATTGCTAGTCGCCATCTAGCATCCTGCATAGCATCATGATGGTTCCGTGGAATGGCTGTAGCTGAAAGTGCCAATGCAAACGTCCTGAATGGTCCAGATAGCCTCTCAAACGACACCACTGCTGATACTGGATACTGGACACAGCTTCTCTTCGGCTTCCGTAGAGCGATTGGAATCTAGGTCCTCTGTGGTATCACCATGCTCCTGTAATGCACCCTGCTGAGAAATGTCGTCAGATCCATCAACATTAATATTCTCATTACATACCATAGGCGAGCTAGTTGACTGGTCAGGACCATGAGCTTGATTCGGCCTCCGGGTGTAATGGAATGGTAACGGAGGTACTATTGATGGCGGTGGCGGCGGTGGTGGTGGTTTAGATGTTGGTGGCGGTTGTGATGTTGGTGGTGCCATGAATACAATGTCAGGGGATATAGGTGGCGGCTGCATCTTCCCAGAATCTGAGAAATACATGATGGATTCAAAGAATGTAACATCTGCACTGATCATATACCGCCGACGCACAGGGTCAAAACACTTGTACCCCTTTTGAGTTCTGGAGTACCCCACAAAGACACACTTGACAGCTCTAGGAGAGAGCTTGTCAGAACCGGGCGACAACTGATGGACAAACGCGACTGACCCAAACACACGAGGGGTAAGAGTGAACAGATCCTTGTCAGGATAAATCAGTGAGAAAGGAATCTGTTCATTCAAGACAGACGATGGCATGCGATTTATAAGATAACATGCAGTAAGGACTGCATCACCCCAGTATGAATACGGAACATGACTCTGAATGAGAAGTGACCTTGTGACATCAAGTAGGTGACGGTGTTTTCTTTCTGCAACCCCATTTTGTTGAGACGTATGGGCACAGGATGTTTGGTGAACAATTCCTTTAGAGGAGTAGTAGTTGGCTAGATTATTGGTGCATAACTCTAAGGCATTGTCACTTCTCATAATTTTGACAGTTGTGGAAAAAACATTCTGAATCTCATTTAGAAATTGAATAATAATATTTCCAGCTTCAGACTTATTTTTCATTAGAAAAACCCATGATGCTCTTGAGAAATCATCCACAAAAACAATATAAAACCTGTGCCCCTGATGATCGGGAACACGACTTGGACCCCAGACATCAACATGAAACAACTCAAATTTGGAGTTACTACTCCGACCTTGACTACTGGGAAATGATGACCTGTGATGTTTTCCCAACTGACACGCCTCACACTGGATAGGTGTGTGAGAAAAACTATAAGGTAAGACAAGACGCAACTTCTGAAGCGGTAGATGACCAAAACGCAGATGCCACAGGAGAGAAGATACTTGTCCAGCGGGAGAAGATGTGATTCCGGCAAATGGGGTCTGGTTCAGACGATAGAGGCCTCCTTGCTCATAGCCATGACCAATCACGTTGCCCGTACGGATGTCCTGAAAAATCAAAGAAGATGGATCAAAAATAGCTCGACATTGGAGATCCTTCGTAATCTGACTGATTGACAAAAGATTCATAGAAGAATGCGGTGCATGTAAAACATTCTTGAGCTGCATAGAGGATGTCAATCTAATCTCCCCCTGACCCGTGATGGGGGAATGTGTGCCATTGGCAATCACTATTGTCCGTCCTGGAGGGATCTGAGTATATCCTGAAAGTAGACTCTGGTCGCCACATAGATGATGTGTAGCGCCTGAGTCCATGATCCATGGCAATGTATCCGATCTACTACTATGAAGTGCAAGTGTACTACCCGAAGTACTCGTAGAGGCAGACGCAGAAGCAGAAGCAGCAACATCAGTATGACTCTCTGTTATCGGTGCTGGGCCAGATGGTGGGATAATGCCCCTGAGGCGGGCAACCAGATCATCAAAACGCTGATCCAGTGAAGCAGCAGAAGGAGGCTCTATCTGCTCAGCGACTCGTGCAGATGCAGGAAATCCATGCTTTGAGTAGCATGTGTCCTCAGTATGTCCGATGCGGTGACAATATGAGCATGTAGGCCTAGTGCGACCACCCCTTCCACGGGGAGTACGTACACGGCCCTGGTAATGAGAACCACGGCCCCTGTTGGCCGCCATGGCTGAGGGATTCTGACTAGCAGCTGCTGAAGGTACAGTTATCCTACTCAATCTGTGAAAAACCTCCTCCATGGGAGGAATAGTCGAGTCCGCCAAGATCTGTGAACGTGCGGCCTCATACTCTGGATCAAGTGCAGCGAGAAACACACCCACCATCGTTGCATTCCTGTATGTTTTCTGCTGCTCTGGTGTGGCGGTAAGAGGCATGAAGCTATACAGCTTCTCAAACATTCCTCTCAAAGATGTATAGAGAGAATGTAACGGACGACCATTCTGCTTTATCGTGAATATATCATGTTGTAGTTGCAGGATCTTCGTCTCATTCTTTGCCTGAGAATAGGTCGCTGCGAGGATATCCCACATGTCTTTGGCTGTGGGTTGATGTAGAATGTCATTGGCGATTTCAATAGCCAATGTGCCAGATAGCCACACCTTGGCATATGCGTCGTCTGCCTCCCATGAGGCATGAACTCCAGTCTTCTCTGCAGGCTCGGGCTCTGTGAGAATATGCTTCTTGCCCGTGGACTTCATCATACTCATGAACTGCATTGCCCACAGTTCATAGTTCGTACCATCCATCTTGACGATGGGCGCTGGACCACGAAATGCGCCCATAGATGGGGTATCTGCCTTGCTTTCTGACATACTGGAGATGGAAGACTGGAGTGACTAAGAGAAGATAATCTTTGTCTACAATGACATAGACGGGATTAGTTGCTTGTGTAGACGTCAAGCAACTACCCCCATGATTATGTGCGCGCTACGGTCTGGATATGGTCTGGATACGCGAGCACAAAGGTCACACGCAAGGGCAACAAGAAGCCGCTACCCGCGTGTGCAACTGGGGCGAAAAGTGCGCACAGTGCGTTACTTCAACACGCACCAGTGCGCACAGATGCGCACAGATGCGCACGGTTCTAGCGCACCAGTGCACAGATGCACACAGGAAGGGCGCAGGCGCTAAGGCTGTAGCGCACAGGCGCCAAGGAC
The DNA here is from genome assembly GCA_037367405.1 of Ottelia alismoides. NCBI lineage: Eukaryota > Viridiplantae > Streptophyta > Magnoliopsida > Alismatales > Hydrocharitaceae > Ottelia > Ottelia alismoides. The sequence goes on from JAZKJV010006203.1 coordinate 30,789, forward strand.
CGCGCGCAGATGCAAGGGATGTAGCGCACAGGCGCTAGGGCTGCAGATCGTGAGGGCTGCAGCGCGCCAGGGAAGCGCTGGTGATGCGCACAAGCACGCACAGCAGAGGCGACGGCGTTGGATGGCGCGCCGATCGAGAGAGAGAGAGAGAGAAGAAGAGGGCCGGCGGGTGGGGTTTAGGGTTAGGGTTTCAAGAACTCCGGTCTAGGACCGTCGCTCTGATACCATGTTGGAAAACGTGAATGAGATGTTCTATTCCATAGCCCTAGGCTCTCTTATATAGGAGAGTAGCCTATGGGTAAATTACATAAAGAGAATAACAAGAAAATAAAATAACAAAGAGATACAAAATAGCCTATGCGTCAACACTAGGGAACTGGAGGACCATTCAACAAAGTTCACCAAGTGCAGGAAATCAAGTATTTGCCATCAAGGCAACAGAGTTCTGAATGTAGCATGGTGAATGAAAGCAAAAAAAATTTCAGCAGTGGAGAAGGACATTCAGGAACCAAAGGACCATCCAGTAGATTTTTTGCCATATAAACACAAATAAGAAACAGAAATATGAAGAAATATTTTAACTAATATTTCATAACAATCACTATTGTCACCCTCATGGGAGATCTTGGAAAGAAATTAAGAAAACACCAGGCAATGTAATGGCTCCGACCATCATATTTCCTTACAAGAGACTATGACTTCAGATGGCAGTTTGTTTCGACTCATATAAGCTATTTCTCAAACAACAAAAGCGAACCAAGCCCTTATCCATGTCAGTTTCAGAAGACATGACTATTCCTTAAATGACAAGAATCTGAAATGCTTGATCCAAATATCCAAGATATAAAGTAATCACCGACGCCACCTCCACCTTCTCTCAAAAAATTCCAAGTTGCATTTGCAATCACTGTCATCAGCTCCCACAAAACACATGTACAAGCCAACTTACCAGAGCGACCAACATTGACATCCTAAAAAAAACTTGCCTTGAAAGATTCTAACCTAAAAATGTATATCACGGGAAACCAATTTAATAATGCGAAATTTTTACGGTTGTCAAGTAACATAATAGTTACTCAGGACGTAGTAACATAGAGAAGATTTTCGACAAGTGCATCTTATATGAAGCCCTCACAATGCAAATGGTAAACATTTTAATAACCAGGAAAGAAATAATCTGAACATAAAACAAATGGGAAAGTTCATCTTCCTTCGCAAACTGAGGTTACAACATTAATCTAAGACTGGGATAATGTAGAAATTTCATGTGTATAGCACGTGAGAGCACATTACAGAATGAGCACTAAAATAGTATTTGAGCAAAAATAAGATCATAAATGTTGAACATCACAAGCTTACTAATTTGTTCTTGATATAATATATATATATATATATATTCAAAAATGATAGTCAAACAGCAAATATAACAAAAACTAATATACAGAGGAAATATCATGATCCAAAATATAAACTCCACAAAACAGCGAAAACTAAAAAAAAGGTATATATTTCAAAATTTACCCCAAGATGCAAGTAATCATCTTCCAAATCAGCAGCCATATCAACAGTAGGATCTGCTCGCCTGATCTGCGTAACCAAACTGAGTCAATGGAAGACAAAACTATATCATAGCATTATAATTAAAGCAGATAGAATACAAATAATTTAAAGGCAAATTGTGCCTCGGACAATGACATAGTAAAAGTGCATAGTAGAATAAATAATGTGTATCTTAGCCAAATTCACATCAGTGGACCACATATATTGCATGCACATTAGCGAGCTGAACATAAGACATATTGATTATAGGAATATGCATATGCATGACACGTGCACATTTATATTAAATAATTTTATGGCAAACAGCATCAAGATTGCATTAGAATCATGTTTTTGTATGCATGATACAAACTGTACTTAAGAGCACTCTCTCTAAAACTGAAAAGTACATATAACAAGTTAAGTTGAATATCGGTTTCAAGCATTAATCTATTGTTTGGTTCTCTTTATGCAATCCTGGTGATAACAGACATCTGACAGCGATCATTTCTAAACAGGTTACTGTAGAGGGAAAATATGATGTCAGGCTACATAAACCTGAAGCGATGCACCCTTCCACAACAATGGGCCAATGCCGGATGAAGCTGAGGAAATGACTTTCTCCTTCCAAAAAAAAATGACTTCCTCTATGGTGGTTGTCTTGTTGCTACAATCGGGGTGAATTGATTTGCACGTGTGGGTTGGCGAAGGTGGAGGTTGCAAGGACGATAGAGGCAGCGAAGATAACAATGGGTACTTAGCGACAGACCCTTGGTGTATCGATAGCAATGCAGGGTCTGTATGTGTGGGATCCCTCTTGGAAGGGCATTCTAATGATGGTGTCCATGCTTGAATCAATAGCAACTACAGTGGATGTCAAGCCAGATGGATTATGCGGCTCTGCGGCTGACACTTCAAACAATGGTGAAGTGCTTAGTCAATAAGTTAGGCTTCTAAGCTGGGGTGAAATTAGAGGTGAGGAGCCTTGATGGTGTCGAAGCACAGTTGTAGCACAGTTGTAAAAGTCCCCCGACTGGCTCGACTAGTAGGTCCGACTAGTTTAGTCAGTGAGGTGGCCGACAACGTACTGACTAATTCCGACAAGACCGATTAGGCGATCGATTTTTGCTTGAAGATGCCACATTTTTTATTTTTTACTATTTAAAGCAAACGTGTTCTACTACGCTTAATGTTTTATTTAAAATCAATTACTTATTTTCCTTCTTTATGATATTATAAAAATATACATATAAAAATAATTTATTTAAAAATAATTCCTTCTTATTTTCCTTCTTTATGTAAATATATAAGAATATACATATAAAAATAATTTATATATTTAAAATAATAAAAAAATCAAAGCTGATTAAAGCCCGACTAAATCCGATTAGTCACCGGATTGCCGATTAATCCTTAGTCAGTGACCCCACCGACCGAGTACCAACTATCGATTTGCAATCTTTTAACGAAGAATGGCGTTGACGAAGTGAACTTGGGCATTTCCCTTCCAACAAAGGTGAAGTGTTTGGTCAATCGCAATAGATTCTAAATAGTTGTAGTCGACCTTAATGTTGGGGTGAAATTAGAGATGTGGAGCCTTGATGATGTCGAAATATAGTACTGAAGAATTGAACACTGGAATTTGATAGTAGGTCCATAGTGTGCTGAGATATTTATATCTCATTACCGTTATTTTTCTTTTTCTTCTTTCTTCTGTCTATGATATGTAATTTTCCCTTAGAGCTTTTTTCATATGTAAGAGAGCTCTAGGGCTTTTTCAAAATACAACATTTCATTTGGCTCCTTCCACAAGGTATCGGAGCGTCGATCCTAAACTGGAGCATGTACCTTAGAAACCCCCAACCCACCTAAAACCCCGCGTGCGCTTGGTCATTGCTGCCGCCCACACAATAGCGGCATCAGCCACAATAGTCGTCACCGCCCATGCAACAGCGACAGCAGGGACTCACAGACTTGCGACAAATCCAAAGGTTGTCTCCCCCATGTTCTAGGGTAGTCGCCACTGCATCCTAGGGTTGTCGACCCTCTTAGGGTTGTTGCTTTCGTGCCTTTGGAACACTGCTAGGTCTGGTTTTGGTTCCTAAGGAGTGGTTTCGAAAATCTAAAAACACCCTAGTTACCTAGAAAAACCTCCAATGGATGGAAGAGGTTGTATTATGAGTCTACACCCACAACCATCTTTGTATATGCCTATGTAGACATCATTATTCCAGTTTGTAGCCTCAGTATTGAAGATTGTTGTCATCATGTCAAACAACAAAGCAGATGTTCCTTCCCTGGGTGCCTTCAAAGGTCCAACACACATCGTCAAGATGAATGGAACAAACTATGAACTATGGGCCATGAAATTCATGAGCCTAATGTAGTGTAATGGTAAGAAGCACATCCTCACTTAGGAGGAGCCATGTGACAAGACTGAGGCTATTGCCTCATGGGAGGCCAACGACACATATGCGCGAGTGTGGCTATCTGGGGCTATGTCTATAGAGATAGCCAACGATATACTAAATCAGCCTACAACAAAGGCTATGTGGGATATTCTCGCTACTACGTACTCTTTGGCAAAAAACGAGTAGAAGATTCTACAACTTTAGCACGACATCACCATGTCGAAGCAGAATGGTCATCCTCTCCATACCCTTTATACATCCCTAAGGGGTATGTTAGAGAAGCTACATGGCTACATATCCTTGACTGCCACACCAGAGCAACTCAAGGCATATAGAGATTCAATGATGATTGGAGTTCTTCTAACAGCCATTGACCCAGAGTTTGATGTTGTGCATGCCCAAACTCTTATTGATGCTACCATACCTCCAATGGAGGAGGCATATCGCAGATTGAGTAGACTCTCTATATCTTCTGGTGGTACTTAGCAGTCTCATACACCTTCAGCCATGGTTGCATCTTACGGTAAGGGGATCCCTATACCGTATCGTGGTCGAGGTACCCGTGGTAGAGGACGGGGTAGTCGACCTCATCAGCCATGCACCTTCTGTCATAGGCCCGATCACTCGGAGGAAACATGCTATTCTAAGCATGAATTTTCCGCTTCAGCACGTGTTGCAGAGCAGGCCCAACAGGTTGGCAGTTCTAGACCTGCATATGACCAGAGATTTGATAAGCTTGTAGCGTAGCTCAGAGAGTTTATACATGTCCCTAGGTCAAGCGTTCTCCTTCAGGACCCTCAAAGATAGATGCCTCAGCATCAACATTCACACATGATGTATAGTATATATTCTTACTAGTTGTTACAGAGCGGACTTATTAGAAAGGATAATGACCTCAAGAGCATTCCATCATCTATGAGATAGCAGAGGATAGTTTAGTACTTACAGCCCAACTCAATCAGGAAGATTAGCGGTAATAGCAGATAGAACACATCCTCCCATCACTGGTCAGGGGGAGGTGCAGTAAACCCCTGCAAATGTGACTCCAGAATGTTTTTATACTCCTGAATTTTCTATGAATTTACTTTCTACTAGTTAAATCATCAAGGATTTATATTGTCGCATCATATTTGATCCATCTGCTCTTCAGGATACTCTTATGGGCATGGTGATTGGATCTCGTCGTGAGCAAAGAGGTCTCTATAGGCTGATACAATCTCCATATGTTGGTGCTTCTTCTCTTTGCGCTGGAGATGTTTCTCCATATGTTTGGCATCTTCGGTTTGGTCATCTTCCTCTACAGAAGCTTTGCCACGTTCTTCCTTAGATTCCCCCCGTTCTACTTTCAATGCAAGGCCAGCCAACTCGGGAAGCATCATCGGTCTACGTTCCAAAGTCATCAAGATCGAAGTAGTCATAGTCTGTTTGAGTTAATTCATTTTGACATTTAGGGTCCACTCGAGTCCAAGACCATCAAGAACATAGGTTTTATCTTGTTATTGCTGATGAGTTTTCAAGGTTATTGTGGGTCTTCCTTGTTAAAACAAGTCTAAGGCTGGTCCTATTATTCAATCCTTTATTAATGAGATAAAGAATGTTTTTTCTGCAAATGTCAAGTATATTTGTTCATATAATGCCTTAGAATTTTACAGTTCTCAACTCTCTCAATTTCTTAGATCTTATGGTATTGTGCAACAGATATCATGTGCATGTACGTCTCAACAGAATGGGGTGCCTGAACAGAAACAACACGATCTTTTGGATGTTACCAGGACTCTCTTGATTCAGACACGTACTCATTTGTACTAGAAGGATGTGGTTCTAACTGCTTGTTACTTGGTAAATCGCATGCCCCCGTCGGTCCTTGGGGAAAAGAACCCATTCTCGATTGATTTTCTTGAGATGGATCATTTCTCCCTTACGCCTCGTGTTTTCGGTTTGTTTGCTTTTGTTCATCAGATGTCTCCAGGTCTTGACAAGCTCTCTCCGATAGCTGTCAAGTGTATGTTTGTTGGGTATTCCAAGACCCAAAAGGGCTATCGTTGCGTTGACCTTGTTCGCCGAAGGTACTATGTTAGTGCGGATGTCACCTAAGGCTAGTTCAGATCACATACCTTTTATGGGGTTCAAGTGACGAGTTGTGACCTTCTTCCTTCTTCAAATTCAAAATGCCTAGAATGTTGGAACCAAGCCTCCAATCAATGGACTTTTATGTTGGGAAGAAAGTTGGAATAAATGACCATCATGTCTGCATTTAAATTGATGGCATAAAGGAAAGATCGAAGAAAAGAACACTAGCAGAAAGTGTGGTTGATGCACTCCATAGAACTAAGGATTTGAGGTAGTTCATGACTAAAGAAACTCATCTCAAGTTGGGTAATAAAAAATGGTAATCGAGGAAGAGTAGAAATCAGAGATTAAGAGGAGGAAAAAATTAAGGTAGGCCCAGATCAAGGAGGGGGATGCCAACATGACTTTCCTCCACATCTGGACAGCAAGAGGAGACATCATAATCAAATCCATGTAGTTGAGGGAACTTCCTCTCTCCAACCAAACAAATAAGTCAAGGCATGCGATGAATCAGGGACCTTCCTAACATGGATCGGGAGGTTGGATAGTTGTGAGTAATTTTAAAGCCTTTAGCAAACGAACATCAGTTTTGGATTGGAAGTAGATATGACGGAAGGTGACCATGCCTGATCAAGAGCAAGTTAATGAATTGATTCAAGATTTCTAGCAATCATAAAATTCGAAGGGTTGCTTATGAGCTAAATTCTAACAGTTTCCCAAGTTCCAACGGGAACTCGATGTTCTTCAAGAAATCCAAGGATTATGCATCGAGAAGAAATAAATGTGATTAGTGGATAGAGAGAAAACTAGAATTTGAATAAATACACCATTTATCTTCTTGGTTACAATGGGGAGTTAGTGCGAGGTGTTGGAAGGAGTAGAGGAGGTTAGCAGTGTTGTTGTAATGATGATAGGAGTGCTGAATGGGACACGATGGTGACTAAGCTCACATAAGGGTGTGGTTGTTCTTTAGAACCAGCATGACGGGGAGGAGGAAGGTATTACAATAGTACAAAGAAAGAAGAGTGCACGACTGGGTTGCGAACTTGTTGCTCTGATCTGACTCTATGGGAGCCACTATTTCCAATAACCCGAAGGTCAACATCATGTACATGTATAGAGATCGCGTCTACTATCAAATGTATGGAAAATCTAAACAACACAAGTGAAAGTGTGTTACGTCTACGATATGAAGGAAGCGGGCTCCAACAGAAACAACACATTCTGTGTTCCCATTTGTGTTAGTGGGAAGTTGTTTCAATTGTTGAATTGTGTTGGGACTGAGATAACATAAGATGTAATAGTACCCGGTTCTCATTTAATGGAGACATCATGTTCTCAAGTGAATCGCTCGTATGCGTACAAGGGCAACTAAAGGTCAAGGTTTTTCAAACCTTCTCGCGAAACTCCAAGCATATTCAATTCGTGGGTGAAAAGATCGCCTTTCTGGTATAGTACCTCCCAACTACCTCAAAGAAGCTTCTCGATCTAGACCTCATAACAGTAAAGAAGATGGTGGCAGAGTTTACGTCAATGACTTCAAATGTCTCTAGCAATCTCTCCAAAGGGTCTTCTCCTCGTCCATTTGTAAAGGTTTCCATCCACGATTCCTTGGTAGCAAAATCTATCGTCTTCAGCAGCTACCGATCTTTTAGTTCAAGAAGCCAAGTAGATCTACGTGTTGAGGCATCCTCCATTTGAACGAGTATGACTGTGTGCAAGGCCCTAAATATCGATTTCGGTCACAGGTGACCGACCGAAACGGAATTTCAGTAGAATTTCGGTCGAAATTCGACGAAAATTTCGATCATTTCGGTCACTTTTTTGTACTAGGACCCCATATTTCGGTCATTTCGGCCATTTCAGTCGAATTCCGATTTTGACAAGATAATGATATTCGATAGAATTTCGACCGAATTTCACTGAAATTTGAGGACATGACTGTGTGTTCACGTCGACCAAAAATGTGGACCTCGAGGCGTCACCTCTAGAAACTGAACAGTTGAGTTCTTTGCAGGTAAGGACAACAACAATAACAACAACAATAAAGCATCTCCCACATTCAGTATGGTAGGCAAGGAGGAATTCTAAAAAATCGCTCTCCCATCGTAATTGATGGTTCTGAAAAGGCAGAGGCAGCAAATTTGGGGATCCATGCAAAACGCCTTGGTTTATTAGGGTGGGATCTCTATGGGAATCGAAATTAGTTGTCAATAAATTGTCTAGTTAAACCCTAAAGACAAGGGAAGGGTACCAAAGCGTTGGTCGGTACATCTAAGTGTGTTGAAAAGATTGTCATAACCTACTTATGCATAAGATTTTTTTAAAAATGGATTTGTGATAGAGATGGAGCACAAAGGACACTACTTTCTCCCATATGGGGTCATTTCTGCAGAATACTAGAGCCATTAATGTTTACAACGGTATCTTAATACCCAAGAAACTGAGGGGAAACTCGATTACGCGAATGGTTGTTACAGACATGGGGGATCAAGGATCAAGCCAGGCAAGCTTAGTCTGATGAAAAGTCAAGACACAACTGCGATAGAGGAGCTAAGGTTGGCCCTAATGGATGAGGGGTAACTTAGCATCGTAATCAATGATTCTGAAAAGGAGGTTGAGGTAACAAATTTGGGGATCCATGTAAAACACCTTGGTTTATCAGGGTGGGATCTCTATGGCAATCGAATTTGGTTGTCAATAAACTATCTAGTTAAACCCTAAAGATGGGTAAGGGAAGGATACCAAAGCGTTGGCTGATACATCTAGATGTATTGGAAAGACCTCCATAACCTATTTACACACAAGAAATTTTTAAATGGACTCGCACTAAAGATGAAGCACAAAGGACAACCTTTCTCCCACATGGGTCATTTCTGCATGATACTAGAGCCATTAATGTTCATAATGGTATACTGACTCCCAAGAAACATAACGTACGGCACTGAAAAATGTAATAAATGGGAGAATATTTACATCAAGGGAAAGAAACATAACGTTTTCACCCCCTCAATGGAAGAACATAAGAATGCTGAAAAAAGGAAGAAATCCTCCAAATTAAAGGAATTCCTCCAGCAATTCCAAACCACATTCCTCAATACCGCAAATCATCAAGTGACTCAATATGAGAAGAGTTTTTCAAATCAGGAAAGAATTGACACAATTACAAATTAGGATTTTGACAACCAATTGAGATCAATTTACAAATTCAGGCTTTCTTATTTGGTTTGTTAAAGTAAAGTAATTTTAAGGAGTCAAGAAAGATTTAATAAATTTTATTACTTTTTCCATAATCCATAAATGTACTTCTACCCTCTCTATATAAAGGGGCTATTGGTCATTGTGGAGGACATTATCAAGTTATAATTTAAGGTTGTGATATTTGAAAATTTTCCTCCAACTTTATCTGCTTTCTCCTGCCATATTCTGAGTAATTTTACCCCTCATCTACATTCTCCTCTCGTCCCATGAGGGATCGTCATACTAATTATTTGTTCTCCTTTCATTGCCAAAATCTCTTTGCATCAGCTACATAAGGTGGGATACTGAACACATAGATTGCCTAGATGAACCAGTATGTCAGTGCTTATTACCTCTCATTATCAATGCAAAGTCAGGGGGTGGTTTCTTTCAACCAAAAAGAGGAGGTTCGACATGATTGACTCTTGCCACCTCTACCTCTTGTTTTTGTTACAGATGCTTTGTGCATCACAACAATACAAGTGGTTGAGCATGGGGGCTTTAGCAGCTATTACGGTTAGGGATATTAATATTAGTACTGCAATCTTGTGGTAATATAATATAATTTTTTGGTGCGGTGGGCCCCAGCTTGGGATTTCACCCCCCCCCTCCTCTCAAAAAAAAAATAGTACCGCAATATATTAAAGATACCTTGTTTTCATGGACGAAGGGTTTACATGTCAGAAGGTTTTAAGCACTATTAGATATTAATGAGCTTTCTCTAACATGTGGATGCATAAAGGCAAATCCATATTTGATCTTTCTGGACTGGTCAATGAATGTGTTGCCACATGTTTTAGATTTCTCGATATGCTCAGATGTGGCTTTGTCCTACAAAACATAGGGCCCTCCGTCGCTTAGGAAAATTAAGTTTGCAGATAGGACTCCGCTATTGGAAAGGTTGGAGTGGAAGTTCGTTGGCTCGAAAGTCAAGTTTTTGTGGAGGGTTACATCCCTTATCTATTGTCAATGAGTGTACCGATTATTGTATATAGGTCATTATAGCCTACATTCGCCAAGGAGAGAATAAAGTTTGTGTTGTTGGTTATGATTGGAATCTCAAAGAGGACATATGGCATAATATTTGCACTAAACAACAAAAACAGACAGAAAAAAAAAGTATGCATTAAAAAATAAAGACAGGGCTAAAATATACAAATTTTTACATTAATGTAAAGCCAATCACTACTAGTTTTTTTAGATCTAAGCCCGAGAAATGTTAAGCCGGTTTAGAGAGGGCAAGGAAGACCCAAGAGGTGTTGGAATGAGACTAGGGATCTTAGTTTCTTGCATCTAAGCCCGAGAATGGCGCAAGATAGATCTGAATGGAGGCAAAAAATTCCATGTAGCCAACCCTACTTAATGAGGGAAAAGGTTTTCTTTGTAGTTGATGATTACGCATAGCCAAGCACTCAAAATCTCAATTTTCAAAGGCTAATAAAAGGTAGAGAGAGACAAAGGAGTACCTTGTGAAGAGCTTCTTTTGCCACGATTTCATCACGTTTTAAGAAAACAGCAAGTTCTTCATCTACAGCAGCCTCTGCAGCGGCTGCAGCAGTTGTAGTCCTTTGAAGATATTCAGCTCTACAGTATTTCGTCCAGAAGTCTTTCTCAGACATCTGTTACAGCATAAAAAATTCAACCATAGAAACAGAATAAGAAATCTAAGTAATTTTCCTGTGTGCTGCTCTAATTCATTTTTTTCATATCATAAAGTCATGACAACTGTAAAAAACAAATTAACCTTGGCAGGAACAAAATTTAGAAATGCCTGATGAACAGCAGGCTTTTCCGCAAAAATCTGTATGAAAAAATAAATGTTAAAAAATATCCCATGGAAAACACACCAAAGCACGTTACAGAATCAGTACAAATATCCCAAAGAATGAGAAACAAATTGCAATAGGAAATCTTTAATATTTCGTTCTTTGACTAATATAGAACACGCCCAATTCCCCATCTATACATGATTATCGTATTGCTACCAAGAAACTGCCAGCGAAAGCCTCAGAATACAGCATCCTTCAATGGGTTCCAAAAGAGGATATTACGAGATAGTGTTTATCAAGAAATACAATATCCAACATTTACTGATGTTGCATTGAAAGAATGCGGTAAAAATTACCGACCACACGCAGATAGTGACAACACAGTAGTTTTTTCTATAAAGGGAGATTGTGGTAATTAAACTATGGAGGTGATTGAGATCAAAAAGTTGCTCATCACAGACCCATGCAAGATGATAAGCTTGTTATATTACTAAAAAGGTATAATGAGCAAAAATACATCTCTCCTAAAAGTTAATATAATATTTAGATAATGAGAAGAAAATGTTGTCCCAACAACAATCCTGCCATTTTTGTTTATATTATTACATATCCATTTTACCAAGGTTTTAAATTTCGATATCAAATATCGTGCCGGCATCATGTCGAAACGAAATTTCACTGAAATTTCAATGAAATTTTGTAAATTTAGGTCATATTTCGCCAAAATCAAGCAATATTTGTGAAGGCCCCCATATCGGCAGTTCGCTCGAAATTTCGGTCCCATGTCGAAACCAAAATTTCGACGAAATTTCATGGATAATCCGCAAAATCTGAAACCATGCAGATTACTCACTTGAATGGTCTAGTGGTAGAGAAATGTGCCTATCACCCTAATGACAGGGGTTCAGATCCCCCCTTGAGGAGGGATGCATTAGGTAGCCAACGGTCAGTGTAAAAATCAGTCAGATCTTTCAACATGGATTTCATAAGAATTCATGTAGCCTACTTAAAGTGAGAGACGGCTTTGCAATTTTAGTTACAAGTCCATTCTTAGCAAAAAGTGCTGCACAAAATATAGAAGTGAAACCTTGGAGATTCTGGTAGAAGAGAATATGCAAACAAGGAGAGCTAAATAGGACAACAAGCAAAAGAATGGTTGGAATCTATCACTTTCTCCTTTCATCCTGAAAAGTTGCCGTGCTTAGGGTGAAAAAGAAATCAGATAATGCAATCTGAACTAAAATCCTTTCTGATTGAGTATGAGCAGAGAAAACCATGCGCAAGTCTTTCAATTCGAGTTAATTAGGATATTAACACATCTATGAGGAATAAATTAATCTGACCAACCTTAAAACAAGATTTCTTCCTTCTTAGATACATGTAAATCATCTTTCACATATTGAAAAATAAAATGCACTTCTAGGCCCTGAAAATAAGGAAGCAAACAGTTGGGTATGGAAAGGGACGTCGGTATTATCCTATCCTTGTGTTTTTCTAAATTTGAAGATGGATATGGATTTCATTTTGTAGATTTTTTAGTGCTATTTATACATGTGTCCTTTCAAGTTTATGCAATTACATGTTTGCTCCTTTTTTACCATAACAATTGTGCCCCCACCTTGCATCGTTAAACGGAATGCAGTTCTGTTAGTTTGACCATCTATTAGATAAACTTAACCATAGTCTGATCAAATAAAAGTCTGGTTAAGAATGATTCTATCACATCTTTGCCCATAGAATTCTAGACAGGGTGCTCTCTTGCTCTCCTCCACTGTCCCCTCCCCCCCCCCCACCTAATCTCCCCAACGCTTTCCCTCTCCTCCAGACTTCCTTCTCCTCAGTCACACCTACTCAATATTGTCAACAACCAATCCCATTAGGAGCTTGCAAAAATCCCAGTGCTTTCAACCCAACTCACCTAGCAGACACATCAGAGAGGACAAAGTGAAGGATGTAGAAGAGGTCGTCCATGACTGAATGCAAAAGAGGGGCTTGGGGCATAGATGCGAACAGTGGGCAGGGGGTGGGCTGGAAAGGGGGAGGGGCAAATAGAGTTTGGTGAGACGGATGAAGGAAGAGGGATAGGGCGTTCTAGAGGGTAGGACTATTTTGGAACACACGAGCATTACTGTGCATAACAAGAAGCAGCAAAACAACATATAGTGTGGAGTAATATTTCAATTGTTAGAAAATATAATGAAGAAGCGAATATTAGAAAAAAAGACAAAGAAATATGAACAACGGGATTTTAACATGCAACCCAACTCCCTAAGGCTCCATTTGGTTGCAGTGTTGTGCGGGGTTGGGTTGGCCCAACCCGGGATACCCCTCCTTTCAACCCTTCCAATCCTCCTCATAGTTTACTATTCACAGGGGTACCCCAACCCAACCCAACCAAATGAACCCTATGGGATGAAATCACGGGAGAATGCCTCAAAGGGTCAGATGTTGCATTCAACTTTCCCATCTGATACAAGAGGTTTGGGCTTCTTATATAGCCTCCACAAACCCTCCAAGTCTCGTTACTAGTAGATGTTGAACTAAACTCACGGATGTGGTAAATGGATCTTGGAAGGATCCATTTACCCATCTTACATATGAAGACTTGGAACCAATCTGACGTCGAATCTGAATATCTAAACATTTATAGAGTCTGAAAATTTTGGATGGCCTGTAATTTAGAGAATCTGAAAATGCGGCATGTAGGACTCTACAAAATACTCCCCCTTTCTCTCATACTTGTCGGAAAACAATGACATAAACAAAGTTGGAAGAAAAGAATAAAATGGGAAAATAAAACATGAATCACTTATCCCATAATAATAATTTTTTTCCGGCTTTGTCAATTTGTTTTTCTTTCTTTTTTTGTAGTTGTCACGTCATTTTTTTCCTGCGTTCCTCTTCTTTTCTGCATTTTTTTTTGCAAATGAGGCCACTCCCCCTTTTTCATCATCTCTCTCTTAATACACGGTCCATCTTTGGGCTCAAACATGCAACAACCCACCTCTTTTTTTTCCAAACACGCCCTCATGCGCTTTTTCTTGCTCTTTTAATTTGTTTAGGGTTCTAGAGAACCCTCTCGCGAAATACACAATGCCCCAATGGAGCTTTCCTCATAGCATCGCTGATAACAGATCAGGGAGGAGGAGCACGTGTTGCTCGCTACCGCCGCTGATGGGCTCCACCGCTGATGGGCTCCACCGCTGGGAGCTGCAAGGGCTCGCATCGTTGGAGGAGCAAAGGCAGAGGCCGTGGAAGGAGGATCGCATGTTGCTACTGGAGGAGAGGAGCTTGTGCTGGAGGTAGCCCTGCCTAGGTATGTTGAGATGCAGCTGGAGAGATGGCTTGTCGTTGTCCCACGATCGCCTGGAGGAGGTCGAGGGAAGGAGGGGCTCCTCCTGGAAGCCTAGAGTGCCACCTGGAGGAGCAACGCAAGAAACAGTCGCTGCCCCCTTGAAGGAGGGTGCAAGGAAGGAGCTCGCCACTGGAGCATGCGGGTTTTGGTATGTGGCTTTTGTCATTACGTTGGAAGAGGATGTCACGTCAACTGGTGGCACTGGAGGGGCTACTACCACCTTTTCCTTACTCGATGGGGCCTCCCCTGCTGCCTGAAAATGAAAGATGTTGCCGCCTGAGAAGATGCGGCCACCTGCGGAGCTAGCCGCCTGAGATGTAACCACCTGATCGGAATAGGCTGGAGATGTTACGACGACAAGGGTTTTGCTTTGACTTCACAAAATCAAGATTTTGGATGAAAACCCTATAATTTGATTTTGAACATGAACTTGAACAGGAAACCTTCAAAGAATGAATCTTCAAGAATAAACCATTACAATCGAAACTCGAAGAAATAATGAACATGAAAAATCTCGATAATCGAACCCGCTCTGATACCATGTTATAAAATATGATGCAGGAGCAAATTTCATAAATAAAGATAAAGAAATATGAATAGTGGGACTTTAACGTGGACCTTACTTCATAAGGAGCGGGATGAAACCGCAAGAGAAGGCCTCAAAGGGCCATATGTTTATATAGCCTCCACAGACCCTCCAAATCACACTACTAGTAGATGTGGGACTAAACTCGTGGAAGTGGTAAATGGATCTTGGAATGATCTAATTACCCATCTTACATATGACGCATATACTCTAGCATCAACTGCTTTCGTTACTTTAGCTGCCAAAATGTTGGTCGACTAGGCATGGTTTATTACCCTATCAAGAATCTTTCTCAGAAATGTATCTCATTGTAACCTTTTTTGTGACAGGCTGACAGCAAGATTTTCGAGCATTGAATCTAGGATAGACCATTTCAGAGCCTCATTATGCACATTTCCTCCGATCAATTGGTGCCCTTTTCTACCTAGCAACTGATAACCAAGACGTGAGCCTCTCAAAGCCAAAAAGAGAGAACAAACATAAACCCAAGAATACATACTCAGCACAATGGAAAAAGCATGGAACTTGCGGGGAAAACACTGGCAGCCGTTACTTCAAAGAAAGCTGGTACTGAATAGCAACCACCTCCGCACATTAAAAGGAACCTCGCCCTACACATTCTCTGCCTACTTATGGTTCTAATAAGTCTGGTGACTGATGATACAAAAAAGACCAGCCATGATGAGATGGAGAGGATGATGGAACGTGACAGCAAATACCACAACAAAACTTTTCAAGGAGGTTGACACGGTCCCCTTTAATTTCGTTTCCTCATTTGCCATGCAGCTTCAGGGCATATTTAATACATTACATCAAATGGAGTCACTTTAGGAATTATTAGCAAAGATAGTCCGTGAGAAAGGGGAAAAGCAAAACATCAAGACAGTGCTTTAGACACTTCTGATTCAGAAGAACAAAGATGTATTTGAGGGAGAAAAGGACTAAATAACAAATGAGAGCATGAAGAGTTGAATTAACATTTTCTTACTGAAAGAGGGATGACAACCATTTTCCAGAGGAATTCTTTTTTATCTTCAAAAAAATTATCAAGACAGATAGTGAAATTGGAAACCAAAGCAGAAGATAATGATCTCTGAGGAATTAGTCCAGATTGGGAAGATCCTAGACAGTCAGAAATAATGATGATTAGGGCCAGTCCAATCTAACCCATAATTTTGTGCAGATTAGAGCATTTATTTAACAGCAAATTGATTTTAGGCCAGCATGAAGATCATTCAACCTATCAAATCAGGGTGTGGCTAATAATATTATCTTGAACTATTTTTCGTTGAAGAGGAAAACAATAACATCAACTACCAACACAACAAGCAGAGAGGCAAACAAGCTTCAAGAAAAAGAGTGAAAAATAATAAAAAAAATAACAATACTAAAAGTAGCAAAGTAGACAAAGGTGCAGAAGAATATTTCAAACTAATATCAAAATATAATCAGTCATACAGTTCTAACTTAATTCGAGGACCTACTAGAGGAACTTGGTATCCTTCCTAGACACTGCTGCTTCGCTTCCCAATAAAACCATAAAACGGCTTTTGTATAACCCATTTATGGGTCTAAGCAAAAAATAAATATTAGGCACGTCGAATTAAGTTTGAATTAAAAAACTTACACAAGCAAGTGGAGGGTGGTAACGAATACCTGGTGAATAATCTCTTGTGTCAGATTAAATGTAACTTTATTGGTCTGCATAGTGAAAGTTTACAAGCATGAAAATTTAGAACATTATCCACAAAGAAATGAAAAAATCACAAGCAACCCAAGTCATTCAACTAGCAATAAATTCATATGTAAAGAACAAAAAAGAACCAAAAAACAAACTTCTAATCAATTAGCTCACATACTCGACCATCAGTCAATGGTCTAACATCTGCAAGAATAGCACTTTTGAATCCTGTCCGTTGTTTTGATTGCATGGACACATCATTTTCGAGCAAATTCTGCAAGTTCAGGGAAAACAATTAACCTCATCTTCCCCAAAAAAACATAATTTGAGGCTAGGAGAAATAGGAGAAATATTATAAGGACAAAAAGTAAAAATATCAGACCCTGACCTTATCATGAACTAATAGTCTAATACTATGAATAAAATTGGGCAGTTAATTACTTGAACCATGTTAGAAAGTACAAAATCGTGTGATCCACTAACACAAATTATAAAGCAACAACAACAAAGCCTTTTCCCACAATCAAGTAGGGTCGGCTACATGGAATTTTTACCTCCATTCAAATCTATTTTGCGTCATTATCAAGCTTAAATCCAAATAACTGAGATGCTTCGGATAGTCTCATTCCAACACTTCTTGGGCCGTCCCCACCATCCCTTAACCAGCTCAACGTCCCAAATCTCGCATCTTCAACTTGTGTATCAACCAACCTCCTTTGCAAATGATCAAACCATCATAAGCATTTTTCTCATCTTATCCTCTATCGAAGCTACACTAACTTTCCTTCTGATAGCTTCATTCGGAATACGATCTATTCGTGTACGACTGCACACACATCATGGCATTTTTATTTATGCTACTAACATTCTCTGCCTATGTTTATGGTTCACAGGACAACATTTTGATCCATAGAGCGTAGCAGGTCTCACGGCTGACTTGTAATACTTTCCTTTGACTTTCAAAGGGTTTTCTTATCACAAAGAACAACAGAGGCTCATATCTACTTTAGCAAATCTACATTTATTCTATGAGTAACATCTCCATCAATTTTCCCATCATGTTGCAAAATAGATACCAAGTACCTAAAGAATTCTTCCTTCTGAATGTTACCATCTCCAATCTTCACCACGAGTCCTTCACTGATGTTTCCATCAAATGTGCACTTCATATATTCAATCTTAACCCTACTTATATGAAAACCTTTAGTCTCTAAGGCATGTCTTCAAACCTTTATTTAATCTTAACCATACTTATTCAATCAACACAATATCATCAATGAACAATATACACCAAAGTATCTCATCTTGAATGCGACTAGTCAACTCATCCATAATCAAACTAAAATAAAGTACGGATTTTTACCTGACAGACCCTATAATCTTTGTTTATCAAATTATATTTAATGCCATTCCCCCTCTCCCTCCTCCTTATCTCTGTTACCCACTCCCCTCGCCCCTCGCCCCTCCCCATCGTTCGCCTCCCGACCTATCATTTGGTCGTCCGACGAGGAAAGGAGAAGTAGGTTTGCTTTCCGTTTTGAGCAGAGCTAGCTCTCTGAAAATGGTTTTAGGGAGCCGGTTGCTAAGCAATGGAGAAGATGAGCTTCAGGGGATCGGCAGTGCTCGGTTTGCGGCCAAATTGAAGTCCCTCAGATCTTTCCTTACAGCATACGGCATGAAGGTTAGGGCTCAACGTAGGGCCAGGTGAGGTGAAGCCGAGGCGGGGGTAGTGAGGTTGGATGGCCTGGATGACGAGAGGGGTTTGGATCATGAGGAGATGGCGAAGAGAATGGGTTTGCTTGAGGAGACGATGCTGGAGGACAGAAAAGAGGAGGTTGAGTAGCGGCAGAGATCGAGGCAGAAGTGGTTGAAGGAAGGCGATGCAAACACGAGGTTCTTTCACTCGATGGTGTCCGATCTGAGGAGAAGGATTTTTTTGCATTAGATTGAGATTGGAGGTGTCAGAGTCTCGAGGGAGGAGCAAATTGACAGGGCTTTGCGGAGCCACTTCGTGGAGTCGTCGCGAATGGGGCAGGGGAAGGCTGGCGTGGATGGGAGTGGGGGAGGAAATGGTGAATGCCGGGCAGGAGGAGTTGTTGTTGGCTGACTTCTCTGAGGATGAAGTGAGAAGTATGGGGCCTGAATGCAGATGGGGCTCCAGGTCCTAATGGATTTTCCCTCATGTTCTACCGTGAGTTTCATGATCTTTTGAAGGTGGAGGTTATGGAGGTGCTCCGTGAATTCATGGATGGAAACAAAGGCTTCGAGGAAGTCAATCGAGCATTGATCTTTCTACTTCCGAAGAAGGAGAATCCGTTGAGGGTGGAGGACTTCAGACCAATTTCGATTTCAAACGCTCTCTACCTGGTAGTGGCAAAGGTGTTGGCGAATAGGCTCAAGGTGGTTATGGACTTGGTGGTGCTTCAGGGGCAGTCCACTTTCATTCCAGAGTGTCAAATGGTGCATGGTCTTGTCGTGGCGTTGGAAATTTGCCTCGAATGGAAGCGGTAGAAGAAATGACTGTGTCAACTGGAAGTTCTTGTGGACCTCCCAGTGGTGGATGGGTTTCCTTGAGGTTCGGATACAGTGGATGAAGAGATGTGTCACTACATCTCCTGTTCGATTTTGGTGAATGGCAAACCGAAGGGAGGTTTCTTCCAGCCCCAACGGTGTGTCCGTCAGAGATGCTCGCTGGCTCCTATGCTCCTTGTCCTTGTGGTGGATTGTTTGGTGGTTTTGTTCAGTTGTGAGGTGGAGGTTGAGTGTTGCGAGGGCTTTCGGTTGGGGATATTTCTGACACGTTGCTTCAGTATGCTGATAATACGCTGATTTTTCTTGGGGATTCAGGAGCAGAACCGCAACGCAACGCTTCTGGGGGATATCTTTGGCAACCTATATGGACTTCAGATCAACAGGCAGAAGTTGGTGGTGATTAACTTCGGGATGGACGTTTCGAAGCGTGCCAGGGTCGCTGGGTGGGCGGGGTGCGCCTTGGGGGGCCTCCTGATCTCCTACCTGGGATTATCGCTGCAAACGTCCATCCCGCGTTTGTGACTGCGGTGGATGGCAGACTTAGGAAGTCGGATTGTGACTGCGTTGTGCGTAGAATGGAGGAGAGGTTGGCTGGATGGAAGGCGAGGGAAGTTCTCCAGGAGGGAAGTTGACCCTCCTTAAACACGTACATTTATAATGTGGCAACAAATATGCCTTGTACATCGCCACAGATCATGTTTCTCATCAAGGTTTTAACTGTCGGATTTCGGTTTCGTTTCGGTGAAATTTCATCCAAATTTCGATCGAAATTTTGGTCATTTAGATAAGTTTTTGAACTAGAGCCCCCAAATTTCAGCCGATATAGGCCATTTCGACCAAATTTCGATCACCCACTGAAATCGAAATTCAACCGAAATTCAGCTGAATTTCGACGAAATTTAATCCCATGTTTTTCACGAGAGGACGAAACACATTGAAGTTGATTGTCACTTCATTCATGACGTGGTACAAAGAGGAAAGATCGACACTCCGCACACTTCCATTGAACTTCAACTTGTAGACATCTTTACGAAAGCACTACTCAAGAAGCATCTCTCATGTTTGATTTCCAAGTTGGGCATGATCGATAGATATGCCCCAAATCAATGGGGGTTTTGGAATCACTTTTATTTCTATTTTATTCGAGTCATGTAACCCTTCAGGGCCATACATGTACTTTTCCCATCTTTGCTCTCTAAGGTTTTCTCTATATAAGAGATCCTAGACTCACGGAATAAGACAACGATTAATTCTCTTATCTGCAATAACATTCTTTTAAAAGTACAAAAGATGGTATGTGAATCTATATAGCCGGAGGCATTACAAAGTAAAATTTGGACATATACCATATCTCCAACTACTTTGTGAGGAGGTATAAACATAGTGTTGATTTCTTTGAAAACCCTAGTAACCACCATTTTTTAACCAATCTCTAGAAAAAAAACCATGTGATTCATTCTATGAATGAGATCTATATCCATCATATGGGCTTGACACAACTCCATCGTCAATATTAAATCTCCTTAAGCATCCATAATGATGTATATTTGCATAATATCAACAATCTAGATAATCTTTAACAAGATTTCAATATTGAAACTTCAATCAGCACATTTTCACAAATCAAATGTAATGAAAAATGGAATTAAACATGATCAAGATTTCAAGATTGAAACTTCAATCAGCACATTTTCACAATCAAATGTAATGAAAAATGGAATTAAACATGATGATCACCAATCATATGATATACAAGGAATAGTGAACATATACTATAACGACCGTCAAGCCTCCAAAAACTCCACAAAAGCTTCAAAATCACTCAAAATCGTGTAATGAAAGCTAAATGGCATGAAATGGAAAAGAAGGGAAAAAATATAGCGTGTACCAATCAAATCTTGTGAAGAAACATTTAAAAAATAAAGAATCTACATTATTCCTCATACCATCAATATATTAGTGGCATATCAATAAGATCAATGATGTAATGGCGATTTACCACCGATAATTCACTGACGTACGAAAAAATATAGAGGGGTTGGTAGTTATTTTGCCATCTCGTAAAAATCAACATATCGGTAGCATCACCATCATGGCATGATACTATAAATCATGCCTTCCACCACAAGTACATCTCATATAATCGCTAGGGGAAAAGCCTTAGAAACGGATCAACTAATGCCCAATTTTCAGTCATGTCATCCATCAAAGCCTGAAAGAGTTATATTCACCCATCACTAGTCTATCAAAAGGAGCAATCAATGACAAAATTGCACATTCTCCACTCTAAAATTAAAAGGCAACTTAGTAGAACCAGCCCCACCAGTTAAGGTGGAGGTGAAACCATACATATTTTGCACCATATGAAAAAACAAGTCCTCGACCATTTTCATATTCTAAAGCTTCAGCACCTCCAAATGCCCATTCTCACCTTACACCGACACCTAGTCCACAAAGGGAAAGCCACGATTCACATGCTCGAATCAGATCAAAAAAACTACATCAAGGATAAAATTGCAAACCCAGACCTTAACAGGAACCAAGTACAGAAAAAAATACATGAATGGTAGATAAAGACGATCCGAAGAAGCATAAGACATCCACCTCTCAAAAGACAAGGAACCAAAATCTTCTCTAGCTTCTCCACCAATGTCAAAACCAGTACGTCAGGTGAAGCCTAGAACCAATAATAAAACCAAGTGAGCGCAGAACATGGCCACAAGAAACCACATCCACATGCATCAATCTCAAAAGGAACAAAGCATAACTTCTCATTCAATTTAAGGCCCGAATTATCACCAAAATCATCAAAACCACCGAGATCTGTATAGCATCCTCCACCGCTCTCTTAATAAAGAATATCACATCATTAGTATATTGTAAAGTATGCAAAGATAAATCCTCTAGTTTAAAAACCAGTGTAATTGCACATGCACAACTTGTCCAACCTCCACAATTGATGTCTCCGCCACAAAATGCAAAGAAGAGGCATCACCTCTTTGTGATTGACTGAAACCTCCCTCAGGTCGTCCATTCATCGATACGTGGAGTAAGAAGCCACAGTGGTACACATCTTCATCCAAGTGATCCTTACCTTAAGAAAGCATCTTTAAGAAGCTCAAATGAACCACCAATCCGCGTAGTCATAGGCCTCGAAATGTCCCCATTCCACAAATATTCTGACCTGCATCAGCTTCCAGTCAGCACCCTTTTATGTGGACATCATCAAACTATCCATCATATGTTACCCCTGAATGGAGATCGTGTGCACCAGGAAAATGATGTTGAAAAGGACACCTCAAAAAAATTGTATAAAGCTTTGCCATATAAATGTAAATAGGATTTGACATCGTAATGGGCCTAAAACCCTTTGAAACATTTAATTATGAGCTCCTCGATCATATCCATGACATCTCCTTCCATCACATCCATAATTCCTTAAACAAAAAGATAGGGAACCCATTTATACCACGAAACAAATCAACAATCATCTCATAAACCACAGGTCAAACCACTTGCGCTCCAAACTCCTACACATGCCCCTCATCAGAGCATAAATAAACATGCACACCTCATGTCCCAATCAATGCTAGCCAACACCACAAACATGTATGCTCAATCCACAAAAATGGTCAACCATTATCATGTCCACATCCTAATAACCCAAATATATTCTCCATCGGCTGAAAATTTGTAATGGAATGGAATGAAATTCCGTTGACGTTGCCCGCAACCCATGGCATGGTCTATTTGCATCACCCGCCTACAAAAGAGTATACCTCGATATGTGCTTACATTTGAATCCACACCTAATAATATTCATCCATGGCAAGGTATTTACATCAGCTCCTTAAAATAAAGTTCATTGGCATGGGGGAAATGGGAAAATTATAGAATAAGGTACAGGTATTTCCAAACCAAATAGAGATTATGTTTGTCCTTGGTCTCAATAGGTTGCAATAATTGCTGCAAGTGAATCAACAATCATTGGACTCAATCTCTTTTAAGTTCCATCTCAGTTCATGAGAATGGGAACACCTATAAAAAAACCTGCCACTTTAAGTTGCAAAGAAAAAGAGCGGAATGATCATAATCACATTTTCCCTTGAACCTCTTTGACAAGAATTTGGGCATGAGAGAAGATAATTAATGAATAATAGGATATACATTAACAGTCTTAACTTAACAAGACTAAAACAATAACCTTTCGGGTGGCCCAAAATTCATCATCTGTCAAGATACCACTGAATACAAATTCCTTGTGAAGTTTCTGCAATTCACTGACAAGAGTGCCTGTCAATGCTGTTAGTTAAATGGAATTAATGAATAATTAAGAAAGAACAGGGAAAACAACAGAAGAATTTAAATAAGTTGTATTAACATCAACTGCGTATTCAAGAAAAAACAAACCACACTAATTCCCCATCAGTTGACTATCTACAATAACGACCAAATTGTAAAGCCAAACCCAAAAAACAGCAACATAAAACAATTTCCTACACTTCTGAGATCAACCAAGAATTAATGGCAAATGAGTAGGTTTCAATTAGAGTTTATAATTCCTCTGGGTAATTAAAATCTACAGATAAGAAGGAAGGACAAATTGGTCTGGGATAATTTCAACCACTCAAAATCTTCAATAAGCGCACTGGCATGTTCTAATACAATTCAACATAGAATCTCTCCCTCCTGAAAATTACTCCATTTTTTCCAATCAAATAATCCGGAGCATGGCTCCAAATTTCAACGAAATTCCACCGAAATTCTCCGAAATTTTCATTCTTAGGTCACCGAAATCCAAACATTCCCTTATTTCTTTTCCGGGATTTCAATGAAATATGAGCAAAATGTCAACAAAATTTCATCAAAACTACATGTCGTTTCGACGAAACAACCAAAAATAAGGAAATCTACCTTTCGCTTTCATCGAAATTTGCATATCTTGATAAATTTACACTTATCTATTCGCTAATGTGTTGAATTGTTACAGTGTTTTACACTGTTTAAAGAAGTTTATTTAATTAGTTTCTATATTTTAGATCTAAATCCAGACCAAAACATTTAGACTCAAGATTTAAGAGTTAAATTAAAGTTTTAACTGAGATCTTTATTTTTTAGTTTTCTTTATTTTTATATATATGTTTTATTTAGTAGTTATCATATATGTCACCATTCTCTTCATGTTCAAGAGGAGAAACCAGTGGCTTTTAATTATAGTGGCTTTTAATTATGGTTCCAGGTTCTGGCTCTGAGAAGCATACTACTTTTAGACTGTTGGGATAATTGGATGGACATTTAATGTAACATATCAAACTAATATCTTACTATTAGCAAAAAAACTACCATTCTATCTCATTTATTTAGTTAAAGAATATTTAGAAATCATTATTTTTAAAAAATGAGTTCTCAAGTAATTTCTCCAATTTCTAGTCATTTCACCGAAATTCGGAATTTCGGTCAAATTTCTCTTTCCAGGCTTACCGAAACGAAATCGAAATCCGACATTTAAGGACTTGGTCCGGAGTAGGGCTTTAACTTCCATTCGACCCTAAATGGAACCCTTCAATAGCTGCCAATGGAAACCCAACAATTGTCAATATTTTCATGATTAACTCCTATCAAGTTTGCCTCCTTCCAGATTTATTGGAGCTCGTGCATGAGAATAAAAGATGGTTCACGCTTTCTTGGCCAACATTTTACCCTTGTTCCCTGAAAATGTCCCTCAATACGTGCACTTGTCAAATGCAACCCTCTCTGAAAAGCCATGGAAAAATTTCACCTATATGGAGATCTTCCACCTCCAGATCTGTGCAAAATCCAGGGAGATTATGCTAGGATCAAGCACTATCAGAGCAAAAAGATCATGCCTTCTTCACCAAGAAATGCCCGTCTTGCCAGATCTATGAATCCCTTCCCTTGTCTAGGCCATCTACATATACAAGATATTCAGAGAGGTGCAACAAATTCTCTAATCTCTAATCAGATAGGTATGAACTAAGGAGTAGCATCCAAGCATTGTCTGAACAGTATTATGCAAATAATGCCCCCTGGTCAATAAAGCACGAAGAGGCATGGAAAACGACACAAGGGCATCATCCTCAGTCCAATCGTTAATCTATAATATGAACATGTTTATTTCCACCAAAATTGGTCTTACCGAAGGAATGATCTCAGGGAGCATAGTGCAAATGACTTCACAGAACGAAGAAGGGGGAGTTTTCTAACATTTCCGATTCAGCTCCAACGTGACTTCATATATTAAATGAGCAAGATTGGTGAGAAAAGTCATTATAGTCTCCCCCTATTCTCATTATCAAATTTAGAAGAAGTGCTTTATTCATTCCGCTCAATCTTAGAAACCCTAGTCCTCCATCGTCTAAGGGTTGTGTAACGGTGTTCCAGACCACAAATAGGATCTCCCCACTGGGTAAGATGACCAAAAAAACTTGCTCAACAAAGACTCGAGTTGTCGCCTAACTACTAGTGGTAGTAGTGGCGATGAAAGGTGTGAAGCCCGCTCCTTAACGGATCTGGATACCCGTTTACATATCACTCGTAGTATCATGTTCGTTCAAGATCACATTAGAGTACTGAAAACTAAGGGAATTTTTTTTTAAATGACATTCGCAAATTTAATAACAAGCCACAGGACTACACTATGTCACTATTATTTTGCAAAATTTTCCATATCAGTGTAACAACAGAAATTGCATTATGTATATGCATCCCAATTTATCAGAAGAGAAATAAAAGCATATAATATCCTGAACAAACTATAGCATGCGTACCTGATAATTGTAACTGCAGAAGCTGATGTTCAATTCCCCCAATACAACGGTGCAGGTATTTTGCCTGCAATCCATGGAATAGGGAGAAAAGAACATCAACAAATGTTGAGTACATCTAATTAATTAATAATAACATGATATTTAATGTCTACAAAAGAAAGCAAGTAAATTGGCTATGATAAATTAAATTTTAATTGTCAAGGCCAAATTACTTGCTTTCTTTTGAAACCACTAAATTTCCTGTTATTTTAAATAAATTAAGATTTACTCAACATTTGTTGATGTTCTTTTCTCCCTATTCCATGGATTGCAGGCAAAATACCTGCACCGTTGTATTGGGAGAGTTGAATGTCAGTTTCTGAAGCAAAACATATCAGGTATGTATGTTATAATTTTGTTCAAGGATATTATTAATGTTTTTATTTCTCTTCTGGATAATTGGGATGCAAGTACATAATGCAATTTTCTATTGCTACATGTTAACTGCTATGGATATTTATGCAATATAATTGTGACATACTATAGTTTTGTGGCCTGTTAGTTAATTTGTGAATGTCGTTCATAAAAAAAATTTCCCTAATTTCCAGTTCCCTAATGCGATTTCTAGAGAATATGATATTACGGATGATGTGTAAACGGGTTTCCCCAGATCCGCAGGAGCGGGCCTCACAGTTTGGTATCAGAGCAGTGGTACCCTCCTACATACATTCGTAGTATTATAGTTCTGATTGCATTTATAATCAGATAGCGACAGTCCTCTGACTTGTCGCGAGTCTGAAGGGGAAATATGACATTCAAAATCAATGACCACAGATGTCACCAATTGCAACTTATTTCCATATTGTATCCCAAGAAGAGAAAAAGCATAATAGAAATATCCGCGAACATCAACTATTGTAATTACGGATATTGGTTCTTATACAGAACCATGGCATCTCGTGCCGACCTTTCTATCTTTTTAATTGATTCTGGAGCGATGAATGAACTTTGAATTTCTAACTTCAGTAGATAGAGGTGCAGATGCCCTAGATCATCCTTGTCACATTATGGGTCATGTGGCTAATTGATCATCATAAGACTAATAGTCAGATAGCTACCAATGTTGATTGGTGGACATGAGACGATAGCAGACTGTCTGCTACTACAGCTCAATAAGTTTGACTTAACTTTGGGTATGAATTGAATGTCAGCTCATCATGCCATGGGTAATTATTTCATGAAGACGATTGTCTTCAGTATTCCAGACTTACCCGAGTTTACCTATAAGGGTACATTGCATGACTCCAAAATGGAGTATATCTCAGTATTGAGAACTCAAAGACTTGTTGATTAGGGATGCGATTCATATCTAGCAATTGTCCGAGAGACGTCTGGTAGAGAGCCGATGACTCAGGACATCAGTTTAGTGTTGAATTAGTCCAATGTGTTTCCTGATGATTTGCCAGGTATACCGCTAGAGAGAGAGAGAGAGATTGAGTTCGAAATCACATTACTACCAGATAGACAACCAGTCTCGATTACTCTGTATCTCATGTCACTGGTTGAGTTGAGAAAGTTAAAGATGCAGTTGCATGAGTCACTTAACTTAGGTTTCATAAGACCGAATACTTCACCTTTGGGTGCTCAAGTTCTTCCGTCAGAAAGAAGGACAGATCGATGAGATTATGCATAGATTACAGACAACTGAATAAGAAACCGGTTAGAACCGTTATCTTCTGTCATGTGTTGATGACTTGTTCGATAAGCTAGGGATCTTCGATGTTTCAAAAAAAAATCAATCGCTGATCTGACTACCATCAACTGAGGATTATGGAGTCGAATATTCCGAAAACGTCATTCAAGACTCGATATGGACATTATGAGTTAGTTGCGATGCCGTTTGGGCGCACGCATGCCATGCAACATACATGAGCATGATAAACATGATTTTCCGTCCATACTTGGACAAGTTTGTAGTTGTGATTATCAATGATGTTCTGGAGCGAACGCCGAATGAGATCATGCAAATGATTTGAAGATAGTGCTAGATACACTTCAAGAGCATAAGTAGTATGCTAAGTTGAACAAATGTGAGTATATCAAATCTTATTCCTTGGGCATATCATTTCTGGAGCAGGTATCACAGTTAACCCTACGAACATTGAGGAATTTATGTCTTGGGAACATCCTAAAACAGTTACTCAAATTCAGAGTTTCCTTCAACTCGCAGGCTATTACAGACGATTAGTCAGTGACTTTTCCCAAGTTCTTCCCTTGACACAATTGACATAGAAGAGAGTTCTATTCAGTTTGAATGAATCATGCGAACAAGCCTTCAGGACATTGAAGGAAAGACTGACGACTGTGCCTATCTTTGCGCTTCCTTCAGGCACCCAGGATTATGCTGTATATACAGATGCTGCAAGAAATGGTTTAGGAACGGTTCCAAGTCATGTGAGTGTTTATGCATCACATCAATTGAGGTCGCATGAGCGGAATTACCCTCGTCCGTGACTTAGAATTGACAATAATTGGTTTTGCCTTGAAAAATCCGACACCACTATCTCTATAAGGTGAATTTCAAGATTTTCGTAGATTGCAAGAATTTGAAGAACGCCTTTGTTCAGAAGGAGATAAACATGAGACGATGTCTTACCATTCTGGTAAAGAAACATGGTGGCAGATGCGCTTAGAAGGAAAGCTCATGCACATACGACAAACTAGCTATTCACGTGGGATGTACTCACAAGCTTTGATTAATTAGCATCCATATGAGAGTGCATCTATATATACTGTCGTGCCTCAGCTATTCAGCGGTCTTTAGAATTGCATATTAGAAGGTCAGAGATCAAGTCCTTGGATTTTAGACAAATACATGCGTGCTAACGAGGACAAAAGTGATAATTTTGTGGATACTAAATCTACTTTACGAAAGGATGACTACATCGTTGTGTCCAACGATGAGCAATTGCCTAGAGATCCTTGATGAGGCACGCAGCTCACAACTGTCTTCTCATCCTGGCAGTACAGAAATGTATCGTAATCTGCGTCAACATTCTGACGGGTCGGGATGAAGCGTGATGCAGGACATCATATTAGCAGATGCTTGACCTGTCAGATGGTCAAGGTTGAGCATAGAAGACCACCATGATTATAATAGTATCTCCCCATTCCCAAGTAAAAGTGGGAGAGTACATTAATGAAGTTTGTTACTAGACTACCGAGGACACCATGGTGACCACAATGCTTTTGGACCGTTGAAAGATTGATCAAGTCAGTTCATTTCATACCTGTCAGCATAACCTACACTCCATCTAGGTTGGCTAGATTGCATGTGCAGATCATTATCAGGTTTCATAATATACCACGTGAGGTAGTGTCTGACAGAGACTTGATGGCTTACATCTCACTATTGGCACTAATTCTTGTCAGCACTACAAACAGAGCTGAAGATGAATTCTGCGTACCATCTACGGGTTGACAGACAAAGCAAACACACTATTCAGATACTAGGAATTACTTCGTCCACACATCCTTGCGTGAAAAGGATCCTGTAAGGATCACATACCGTTGGTGGAGTTCTTGTACAACAACAACCAAAATTTTAGTATTGGAATGGCACCGACATGATGTCAAAGAGACAATATGTGATACCGATGCAGACATGCGGGCAAGATATCGCAACTCTTTCAGCTAATTATCAAAACAAGTCCATTTAATTATATATATTAAAAGATTATGGCTTGTTCTCTCTTTGAGGTTTTTATGGGTTCAAAACCCTTTGAGGTTTTTATGACCAGATGAGATCCAAACAAGACACAAAGTAATCTTGACTCGAGTCTCGAGGACGAGACTCCCTTTGAGGTTTTTATATTTGTAACATCCAAATCTGCACAAACCCGAACCCGACCCGATTAGAGTCCGTATAACTCAATAAAGTTACTAATCGGTGTTAAATAACATAAATCGATCAATTGATCGTGAATTAAAAGTCGTTCGGGCGAAATCGATCAAAAATCGATCGCACCGTAATGCGTGACCGAAAAAGCCACGACGCAAATCGGGAAACCGCGAAATAAACCGAGACCACCCAAAACTCCGATTCGATGAAATAAGATCAACGGAATCGACCGTTCGTCGATCGGAGGTCGTTTCGTATTTTAAAACCGCAAAATTTATCCATAAACCAAAACCGTATTTCGGAAATTTCGGAGATTCATATTCAATCCGAAGTATATGAATATTATACTCATTTTGATCGTCATTCAGAGACGATCGAAACGAGCTATTGTACATCAAAATCCGACACTCGAGGTGCGAATGCGGGCGATTTTGATGTCTCAAAAAAAAACAAAAGAAACTAATTAAATAAATAAAGTTCTGCTGTACAGACAGCAGACTAATAACCAGTGACATTTGGCCTTTTCTTCCTCCACATGGCTTTGTACGTGTATCCAATTGGCAAACAAAACCCCCTCTCTTAGCATATATATATGCACCAACTCACTTCTTTTTTTCCCCTCCTAATCTCCAGCCGAAGAAGCCCCTCCTCAGCCCTCCTTCCTGCTCAGGTTGTTGTCCAAGCAATTGGACAGCAAGCTGCTGCCTTTCCCCATTCATGTTGAGTTGCTACAGGTAGCAGCACATGCTACTGCCCTGCAGTTGCAGCTGGAGCAGCTCTCCCTGCCCTGGAAGCTACTGGAATCTCCTCCATTCCTGCTGCAGTTAGCATCCAATTTAAGCTACTGCATGTTTGAATCTAAGCAATTGATCCAAGTTGATGCTCCTTGCTTTCGAAGTCACTGCATGTTGATTTTCATCTCCAAAATTGAAGATCTTCAAGGTACAATCTTTCCCTTGTCTCTTTATTTTCTCTCCATTTGCTTCAACCATAGAAGCCAAGCTTCTCCAACCTTGTTACATCATGCAGCCATCACCAACTGTTGTTGTGATGTTTTTTTTTTCCCATTAAAGCTACCTCAAGCTTCAACCAAATTGGAAGTTGTTGAAGCTCCCAACCACTGTTGCATGCTGGGCATTCAAATTCCAGCAAAGTTTGGAAGGGTTTGAAGCTCCACTGCAGCTTAGTTGCTGTCCAAGCAGATGAACAATCGTCTATTGCTATCTTGGAGTTGCTGCATGCAGGATTTTCATCTAAATATTGAAGATTTTCCAAGTACAATCTTTTTCCTCTCTTGCTGCCTTCCATGCCTATTTTGAGTTTTAATTTTAAACCATTGATATGCTTTGATTCAAGATAAATTTCTCCATTTGGGGCTTCACTTGGAATGGTTTCAGAAATTAGGATTTTAGGATCCCACGATATTCTTTGACAGAAAACATATGCTTTTTATGGTGTTTCCATGTAAACTCCTCTAAAGTCAATATCAGTATTTTCTCTCCAGAATGACCCATTTTCCTTGAAAATTTATTTACATGGAAGGTTGGTTGTGCACAATATCATAAGCCTATTCATCACAACAGAATTATTTTTGCTCCCATCCCTCGAACTCCTTATTAGTGGATTTGAGAGTATCCGTTGGCAATATATAGTGTATTTTCTGACCTTCAGCACAAATCATGAATGCTTGGGAGCAGACAGTGTATTTGAAGACATCAACCAACATAATAATACCACAGTCTTATTCCTGGAGATGACTTGATTATCAAAAAGATGACATGAAGGAGTACATGACATAATTATCAAGCAGATGGAAGCAAACCACACTGGTAAATAGCACTTTGTAGAAATCAGGAGATGTCATAGTCTAAGTAGAATACAGGAGAAACCACAATGAATGAAGGATCACAACACTAAAACAATTCTATCAATATAGTTACAGCATTTGAAGACCACTAAATCCATCATGAAAGAAATTAGAGGTCTGTAGAGTTTGGAAATTATATGCGTAACATATAATACTATGAAATCTATATCTCATTGATCAATGTTAATCATTCTTTAATAAAAGATGGGAATTTAGTAAAATTTCAAGATATGCCCAATATATATATATATAGAAAACAGTATTGAAATATAAATTAACAAATAGGATATATAAGGTGGGAATTTGTAAGGAGTAGATGAGTTTCCTTGCAATATTTGGTAGCATCCCTTAAGGGATTCATCCAAGTTTTTTTATATTTTTAAAACTTAGCTTATGAATAAGACTAGGCCTTATAAACTACATATGTTATACCTCTTGAGATAACTTGTGGAATCGTGCTTTGAGATCCTGCTTAAGGTCATATGTATACTCTCCTAAACCTTCAAAGATTTCTCAATCCATGCTTCATATGCATATATTCATAAAAAGAAGGCTTCTTCATATCAAGCTATTAAGTGGTCAGTCCTTTACAACGACGACTAACTTAATCCACATATCTTCCTTGGAAACATAATATACACAATAGCATAGTGGGCTACATAAGAAAAAGCGCCAAAGTAGTCTACGTTGTATATCTTATATGGAGCCATTGGCAAACAAGTATACCTTGTCATTATTATAGTTGTGTTTGATCATGAAGACCCAACAACTTGCAAGTACATCTGAAGCGGCACTTAAAAAGAGTCTATATGCCTTTAGAAACTAATATATCTTAGTCTGCATCATTTCCCTTAACTTGTCATTTTGGAATACGACCTTATATGTCCTTGGGATTATGGTCGTTGATAGGGCATTGACAGCTTATGGATACATATGTTTGATAGATGCTCAAATTGAGAGAATTGGGGTATTTTCATACAAGAGACTTATAAAAGTTGGATCAATAATTATGCCACTAAATTATAGGTTAACTAAGAAAAATAGAATTTCTGCATCAAATCAAATTTCCAAATCCAATGAATATCTGATGATCTCAAAAGTTAGAAATAATCAAATATGACTACAAAGATCGATCATTTTCATGAATCCTTTAGGCATAATCTACTGACTATAGATCAATATTGCCTATTTTATTGACAAAAGACCTAGATCTGTACAGTCAACCAAAACAGAGATTGAGAAAGGATGAGGAATCAAGTCAGTGATAATGACTCAGTGATGTTAAGTCAACAATGACTGATAATTATAAGTGCCAGTCATGGTAACCTTTACGCCTGACTGTGAGAGGGGGCGGTGACCCTCAGCTGGGCGGAAGATTAGGAAGCCCAGTTAGGGCAGCGACCGCTTCGTGCGCGGGTCTAGGATCCCAGTCTTTTTCTCGGTTTTTTTCGCGAGCGCTCGCAGTTTTTACGCCTCTCTGGGATCCACATGTTTTCTTTTAAAGACCAGTTCCGCTGACCCTTGTTCTTTAGGGTGCCTAGGCAGGAGGACCCTTGGTTTTAGTTGTTCGAGCTCGTTAGCCCGAACCGGTTGGGCCGGTTTTTCTTTTAGAGCGACTTTTCTAGAGAGTCTCTCTCACCCGTCTCAGTGGCGTAGTTTTGGAGTAGACCTATCCCTCTATTGGACCGCCTTCCAATTAGAGGGCGAGACGGAAGAGCCTTTTGTAGGCTTCCTCACCGCTTGAGTTTTATTTATTTTTCCCCAACAGACATGGCGATGCTACATCTGAATCATCCATGTGTACATCTGAATCCTCTATGGCTACATCTGAATCAGTTACAGTTGAATCTGAAAATAATACATTTGAGATTGGATTGAGTCACAATTGAGTTGGCTAAAGTTGAATTACAGTTGAATTGGTTACATGGAAGTTTGGTTACAGTTGAGTTGGTTTCCGTTGAACTAGTTACTTTTCTGCCAATAATTCATGGCAAAGAGAAAAGACCATATCATGAAAATCATCCTTATTAGACTATCCACTAAGCTTGAGAAAATCAACAAGGAAAGAATCAAAACCCCAGATCCATCATATACTCTTACTATGATCAATCCACAAGATTCTTAAACATCATTATAAGCATTATAGAGATAATGATTATATCAGAGTCTCATCATTCATATTCTCAAGACCAGTCAAACTTGTATTATAATTAATAGAAAGGCAATGACTTAAATATGGATCACATGATATTGGTATATAAATGATTAATGTGGGTAATTAGTGTAGGATGAGTAGAATGGGGTTTTACATACCAAACAACTTGAAAGCCTGTTTCATTGCAAGTAGCTTTAAATTTTAATTGTCAAGGCCAAATTACTTGCTTTCTTTTGAAACCACTAAATTTCCTGTTATTTTAAATAAATTAAGATTTACTCAACATTTGTTGATGTTCTTTTCTCCCTATTCCATGGATTGCAGGCAAAATACCTGCACCGTTGTATTGGGAGAGTTGAATGTCAGTTTCTGAAGCAAAACATATCAGGTATGTATGTTATAATTTTGTTCAAGGATATTATTAATGTTTTTATTTCTCTTCTGGATAATTGGGATGCAAGTACATAATGCAATTTTCTATTGCTACATGTTAACTGCTATGGATATTTATGCAATATAATTGTGACATACTATAGTTTTGTGGCCTGTTAGTTAATTTGTGAATGTCGTTCATAAAAAAAATTTCCCTAATTTCCAGTTCCCTAATGCGATTTCTAGAGAATATGATATTACGGATGATGTGTAAACGGGTTTCCCCAGATCCGCAGGAGCGGGCCTCACAAAAGGAAAAACGCAGGTATAGCTGAAAGGACCTCTTTAACCAGTACTAGTCATCCTCCTCTGGAGAGGTAGGATGTTTTCCATCCCACAAGCTTTGTCTCTAATTTCTCAATCAGAGGCAGTCAATCTGTCTCAACATGATACCCGTTAGTAGCAAGCCCAAATAGGTGATAACTGATGGTTAACTTCCCCTATGTGTTCCCAACACCGCCTCGCGTTCGATCGCCATCTCGTTAGACATACTAAAAGGAATGATTACAGACTTGGACTCATTTACTTGAAGACCAGAGACCACTCCAGATAGATCTAAGACCACCTTGACTCTCTGACTTCCTTTCGGCCAACCCTCGACGAAAAGATACTATCATCAGCATATTGGAGTGGTAGTATGCAGATGTCATCCTCGGTGAATGCTTCGAAGAAGCCACCTTGTCATGTTAATCTAAGCATGACTGACAAAACATCGATGAAGAGTTGAAATTCGAGATGGCATATTCTTGACACCTCGCTAAGGCTAGATGCAGTTGTCGCTGGTCTCCCATTAACTAGAACTGACAAAGTGGCAGTTGTGATGCATTTCTTCATCCAATTATTCCAAAGATCGAAAAAAACCCTTTGCAATAATCAAAATAAATTCCCAGCTTATGCATTCATGGGCCTTGGAAAAGTCTACATCCAAGAGCACACCATGTGTCTTTCATCTTCTCCACGCAACAATGATTTCAAAGGCTGTGACGACACTATCTACCATCGTGCGTCCCAGATAAAAGTCGTTGATTGCAAGGACACCAGAAAAGCTCCCACCGCGCACCTTGAGACGTTGAGGCTATATCCTCATCCTGGATATCCGAGGTGTAAGTCTTATAGACCTGAGACAGTACCGAGGCAGTTACGGCGGTACCAACGTGTTACCTTGGTCTATTGTGCATTTTTTGGTAAATAAATAATAATAAACATAAAGCTATACTTTTACAACAATATTAAAGATATAAAGCATATATTAGTCACAACTATACAAGTTACAATCATAATATAAAATGTTCTCATATATTAAATGAAATCTATATGCAAAGTAGTGCACATATAATGTTAGTCATGTTTCCTCATAGAGGGTCGATCCTGCGAGAGCCCCAGATTGTGAGAGCATACGAGTAGTGAGTCTGGACCATTAATTATGCTCATCTCTCTCCTCCTCCAATTAACCAGCGTGTGATGAGCAGAATCTAGTGGTCCAGACTCACTGCTCTCATGCTCTCACAGGACCAGCACTCAACCTCATATATACGTGTGTGCGTGTGTCGCGAGACTAAAAAACGCAATAGTCTTGAAATATATTATTTCATGAATATATATTATACATTTATATTACAATCATCATCGTATCAAAGAAATCATGCAAGTGTGTAGTGATTGTTTCTAACAAGTATGAGTAAATTTATATCAACAAATGATATTCAGTTGCTTGTAATACTAAAATGAGTATAGTATATGTCAAGAGATTGTATATTTCGGTAAGAATATTAGCAATTCACATGTTTACAATATTAATATTACATAATCACAAAATAAAAGTAGAAAATATGGCTAATAACATAATATGGTACATTCTATACATCAATTCAATTTAGAAATATTCAGATTTAGGATTTATGAAAATATAATTGTGTATATATGAAGTTTTGGATTTGGTGACAGTATAATTATGTTTTATAACAATTTTTACAGGTATTTTCTTGATAAACTAAGTCCTATGCATCGATTTTCTAAATGCTTACGCCTCGCAACAATAATAGAAAACAATCCCGGTCTACCTGCATTTTTAAAGCCTTACCACCGACAACCTTTTCTCTCGATCACCATACCCATAGACATTATGTGTTATAATCTTCATATGGCACTGGGTGAGACCATTGTAGGTGACATGACACCTACGCATTGTGCTACATGGAACTGAACATCTTTTGAACTCTGATTCTAAGCCATTTGGGTTTGATCTCTGTCATGGTGCGCCTTGCTAGAGCTCGGTGAGGATGGGTTCGACACAATTGGAGTCCTCCGGACCAAATTTGGGGAATCTTCAAATTCATGTTCAAACCAATTAGAGGTCCACGCGTTTTCCCCGCTTGCGTGAGAACATCAAAATTGGGTCCACATAGCTGACAGCATGGCATCAAATTTCAGCGAAATTCGGTCGAATTTTTGTCGAATATTGATATCCAGTCGAAATCAAAATTCGACCGAAATGACCGAAATATGGGGGTCCTAGTACAAAAAATGATCGAAATGACTGAAATTCCGGTCGAAATTCCACCGAAATTCTGTTTAGGTCGATACCGAAATGGTGACCGAAACCGACATTTAGGGCCTTGGGATACAACCTACATGTTGCATGTTATGTACTGCCCACTTGTTTAAGCTTCAACTCCATAGAATAGTAATTTACGACCCCATTAATCTGCAAAAGCGGTGGTTTCTTCTTCATGAGAACATCAAAATGTTCAGTGTCATCTTCCCTAGATGATTCAAACATGAACAAACTCGAAACTGTAATAGGTGTTGAGCACAGCATATCGACTTCAATTGGGTCCGACTCAAGGAGTGCAGGAACAGTCCAAGAGCCTATCAGGTTTGGACCTGCTCCTTTCAGGCCACACTCGAGTTTGTATAATCATAAGCGACCTGTTCTAATAGTCGAGTCTAGGACATCATCCTACACGATACACAAAGGGAATTTAGAACCCTAGGACCCAAAATTTTGTACGAAAATCTGAGTCCGGCTCATCGGTTTTCAAATCAAGAAAGCGGAATTCGGAGCTCTAATATTCATCGTCATGCGAGGAGACTCAAATTAGATCTCCTAAAAAGATGGGGTTTCATTGGTTCGTGAAATCTCTCCCTATGATGATGACGATCTTGAAGAATTCGCCACCCTTTTTGAAGGTGATCCAGAAAT
This sequence comes from Ottelia alismoides, assembly GCA_037367405.1. Classification (NCBI taxonomy): domain Eukaryota; kingdom Viridiplantae; phylum Streptophyta; class Magnoliopsida; order Alismatales; family Hydrocharitaceae; genus Ottelia; species Ottelia alismoides. The sequence continues at coordinate 68,296 of JAZKJV010006203.1, forward strand.
TAATATGCTACGGGGAGGGATCACCAAAGGCCTTATGCCCTTAGTCACCAACTTAGCCATGGTTGCAGAAAGCGGTAGTCGGTACTCAGTCGGTGGGGTCACTGACTAAGGATTAATCGGCAGTCAAGCGACTAATCGGATTTAGTCAGTCATTAGTCGATTTTGAATTTTTTATTTATTTTTAATATATAAATCATTTTTTATACATATATTCTTATATATTTACAATATAAATCATTTTTATACATATATTCTTATATATTTGCATAGATTTGAACATTTTCTATACTATTATAATGAAACAAAAGGAGTAATTGACTTTAAATATAACATTAAACATATTAGAATAGGTTTGATTTGAAAAAAAAACAAAAAACAAAAAACCTCTATGTAAAAGTCGGCCGAGTAGTCGGCCGACTAGTCTGCCCAATTAATCGGGTTGACCGACTAATGGCCAACTAGGCCAAGTCGAGTCGGTTACCCCCCCGACTCGACTAGTCGGACCGACTAGTCGGCCGTTTTTACAACAGTGAACTTAGCTAAACGACGCTTCTTCAATTGGAGACCGCTGCCAAATTCTACCCGTGAGGCCCCCATGGTATGTAATCATATGGAATAGTTTTAAAACAAAATAGGAAGAACGATTAACTCAGATGATTGTGCTTAGATGGAGTTCACATAGAGGACCACGTAGCTCCACACAGAACTACATCGGCTCACCGGGCCGAAGGCCATCTCGGAGCATCGACTTGAGACTCCCTACCGATGCGAGGTATGTCAAAGTTAACCACGCAATCGCGATGGCACACCTACAAGTGCTATTATCCAAGAAAAAACAAACTCGTCACTTTATCTTAGAAAGTGGGATTTCTCTACTGTACAAACCCTAGCACTACTTCTCGATGCAATATCAAACTCATGTCACCTTCGAAGAAAGTCTAGGCTTCATCAACCGACAACCCAGACACGCAGAGAGTAAGGTCATTGAGCCAAACTGCATTCCCTGTGTGATGGTCGTCCCTCGATAGGTTTACAAACTCCATCATGGCCTTGAGATCCTCTATCAACCCATATGCCACAAGACCCCTCCCCCTCCCTGATATGGTCCCCAAGGCTCCTTCGTTTCACCTCGTAGAAGACTTCTCACCAACAAGTCCTCTCACCAAAGGAAATTCTCCCTCCTATGGTCAAGGAGGCCACATATGAAGCAAAATGGCTCCCTCACCATACACACTCTAACCAAGTGCTCATCCTTGCCATTGTAATGAAAGTAGTGTGGTTGTTCGATCTTCTTCAGAATATCAATCAGAACATGGTCCGATGGTATCTTCTTCTCACTGTCTGCCAAGGGACTTCTGTTGGCGGCCCATCAAACATGGCTTCATCTCGATTTCACTTTCTTCTTCCCAGCCAACGCCCTTCCCCTTTCAAATACGACTCTCTTTCTATCGTTCGAAAGGTGAGGGATTCATACTTCCTCTCATCTGGGGAGGAGGGTGAGGGAGCAGGGTGTTGATCATTCTCTGAGATCATTTATCATTCTGGCAAGGCATCTGGGACTTATGTCAATGCAACAACTTTCTTAGTACACAATATACCACCCCATCCATTCAATTTCCCAGCTAAACCAAATCCTCTCTCATCGATTATTCAGCTAGATGCACCAACCCTCCCCAATTATCATTAGTAATCTCCTCCTTACAAACTCCACCCCCTTGCGACATCCAACTTCCTTTGGGAGCCATAACACTGAAGGTCTCAGAAATTGGTGCGTATATGTGTTCGTCCAGGTCATCGAATAGTGATTTAAGCGGGATCAAAGGCATACGTTAGGTATAAGCGGTTCTACATGGATTTCTAATTTTAATACAAAAAGAAATAAATATCTACATAAGCCTTATCAATGGTTAAAAATTTCAAAATCATAAAATCAAACACTAAGGAAAAAGGATAAACATCACGTATGACACTGATCATATGGGGTGACTAGTCAAAATCTTTGGATAGATTAACGTAACACGGTGAAAAATTATCGAAAAAATACACGTGGCCAAAAAGGATCGACATGCAACAAAATTTAAGAAAAACTGCAGTCAAGAACGAAATAATCGAGTGCCATCAAAATCCTAAAAATTTAAAATTCAAGAGTTGAGTAGCAGCAAGTGTTGATCGTCGTGTTTGCATTTATATCAAGTACATAATGTCAAAATAAATAAAAATTGTGCCTAGGTTACATAGCAATGATAAAGAGGCGAGAGAACTGCCAGAGGAGAAAAGAGACCATGTGGCGAAGGTGTCCAGTAGTAGGCGAAGGTGGTGGGAGCTTGGAGGTGGAGGAGGCGACATCAAAGCAGCTACGACAGAGTTGGAGGCAGAGGAGGCCAGCGAGCTAGAGGCGCACGGGAGAGAGTTGGAGGCAAAGGCGGGGGAGGCGAGCTAGTTGGAGGCACACAAGCGAGAGACGGAAGTAAAGGATGGGTTCTTCGAAGTAGGGCTTTTGGGAGACATGCAGAGATTTCAATATACCATGTTGATTTCGAGAGAAGGAGAAAGGTTCAATTGAGAGAAACATGAGCATAATCGGATCTCTAAGATCCGACCCAATACCCCATCTACATAAAAATGCACAAGTGGCATGCATAAGCACACATAAGTAGTTGCACGGGCCGCATAAGAAGTTGCATGGAATGCATAAGTGGCATACAGAAGCACACAGGCCGCATATGGCCATGCTTAAGGAAAATCGTGTGCTAACCTATCCGTTTATGCACATGCAGCCATACAAGCCGATTTTGTAAACGTTGATCACACCTAACCTCCCCCTTCCATGGTTGGGAACACAAGCCTATCTACCTCTTCTTCAAGATGCAGGTTGTTAAAATAATACAAGAGATAATACCAACAACAAGATCATCAAAGCACTGGAATTCTATTGTTTGTGGTCATCATGGAAACCCTCCTACTATATAAGAGAAAAGCTCGGAGGGATCACAACCTCAGATAGATTCCAAAAAACAACCAGTACGTGTGGTTATATACAGATCCGATAAACAACCGGCTTGATCATGTCGATTATGGAATACATTATCTTGCGACAGTTTTAACGATTCGAATGATTCGACGACTTTCGAAGTCGCTACGGTTCTCCCCTATTTTAAACATATTTTTAGGATATATATATATATGGTCTAGAAGGTCTGGACTCATACCCAAAAGATGCCCCAATTTTTGGTGACATTCGGGAGAAGAGTCATAAGGAGTGTCAGAAGGATACAATCGGGCTAGCTAAAGCAAGAGAAAGAAAAACCAAAGATCTTTCTCAAGTGAGATGTATTAAGGATGGGGAAAGTCACGTGCTTGTTACTCAGAAGGATATAGAGACTAGATGGAAGCAATACTTCCATAAGCTTTTCATTGGGAAGGAAATAGAGAGATCATTCTGGGATATCAAGCTAGTAGTGTCAGTTACCTGAATCGTGCAAGCAACAGACTAATATAAAGGAAGTAGAGGAGACTTTGAAGGTTATGAGACATGGGAAAGGTGTAGGACCTGATATCATTCCTATGTAGAATTTTGGAAAATTTTAGATGAGTGGTTTGACTTGGCTTACAAATTTATTCAATGTTAATTAGAGACGAAAGAAAGTACCTGAAAATGGAGGAGAAGCATCGTGGTGCCTCTTTATAAGAACAAACGAGACATTCAAAATTGTTCAAATTACAAAAGTATCAAGCCGATGAACCATCATATAAAAATTTGGGAACGTGTGATCAAAAGAAGGTTGAGGCAAGTTTCCAAAATAAAAGATAATCAATTCGGAATCATGTCAGGTCGCTCAACTATTGAAGCCATCCACCTGTTAAGAACAACGGAGATTTACAGAGCTAAAAAGAAGAATCTCCACACGATTTTTATTGTCTGAAAGCTTATGATTCTGTCTAATAGGAGATATTGTGGAGAGTATTAGTGAAGAGACAAGTGCATATCCTATACATTAACCGCATAACAGATATGTATGATAGGGCTTCATCTTGTGTAAGGATACAGTATGGGAAGACTGACTATTTTGACATCAACATTGGTCTGCATCAAGGTTCAATTTTGAGTCCATTCCTTTTTACTTTGTTTATGGATGAGTAAACAAATCACATTGGGGATGAGATACCTTAGAGTATGTCATTCGTTGATGATGTTGCGTTGATTCATGAGACTAGTGATGGAGTAAACGAGAAGCTTTAGGTCTGGAGACATGCATTGGAGACAAAAGGATTTCGTATAAGTAGGGCTAAGACTGAATATACGGAGTGCAAGTTTAATGGAAGCAGTGGAGGACTCGATGTTAACACTAGTAATTATAACATTCAAAAGAGATATTCTTTTAGATACTTGCAATCTATTTTACAACATAATGGAGAAATTGATTGAGATGTTACAAATAGAATAAATGCAGGCCGACCACTGTGGAGAGGAGCCTCTATTGTTCTCTGTGATAAGAAAAATCCTTCGAAAATCAACGAAAAGTTTTGCAAAGCAGTTGTGAGATCTACTATGCTCTATGGAACTTGTGGCGAAGACAGACGAAAGAGATATCTATTTCATAGGGAGAGGGTCTCTTATACATAGAGAAAACCCCAGAGAGTGTAAAAAAAATTACATAAATACTCCCCAAGGGTTACGGAACCCGAAGGGTTGAACGTTACCAAACTCGAAGGGTTTAAGGGTTACGGAACTCGAAGGGTTATGAACATAATTGTAATTATATAACTCTAACAATCTGCCTCGAATTGGACACATCTGTCCATCATGCCCAACTTGAATACTAAGTACATAAGGTGCTTCCTTGAAAGAGCCTTTGTGAAGATGTCTGCAAGTTGAAGTTCAATGGAGATGTGTGGAGTGTTGAATCGTCTTCCTCGCACTGCATCACGAATGATATGGCAATCAACTACAATATGTTTTGTCCGCTCATGGGAAACTGGATTAGTGGCAATGAACGTGGCAGATTTGTTATCGCAGTATAATGGTACAAGAGTGGCAACAGGCATAGCAAGTTATGTTAGGAAAGAGATAAGTTATGTAATCTCACAGGTGGCCTGAGCCATTGCCATGCAATCTGCTTCCGCATTGGATCTAGAAACCATTGCATGCTTCTTGCTTCGCCAAGTGACACGGTTATCCCCAACAAACATGGTGTATCATGCAGTGGATCGACGGTCCTCCAAAGACAAGCATACTTAGAATCTGTATAGGCGTAGATATTAGTGCGCGCATTCACCCCATAGAAAAGTCCATGTCTGAGAGATTCCTTCAAATATCGTAGGATCAAAAGAACATCCTGTCAATGACAGTAAAGAGTCCCTAAAAATATGTTGACTGGCTCTGCTCACAGCATATGAAATATCTGACCTAGTAACAGTGAGATAAGGTAATTTTCCCACTAAGTTTTTGTACCGTGTGATATTTGATGAGTCTTGTTATTTTCAGGACATTCGGACGAGACAGATTTTTTGTGGGGTCAAGAGAAGAACAGCCTATATTACCTTGGCATACCCTCGGATTCCAATTTTGTTGGTGTTGCGTTCATGGTTATAAAAGCGACTCCTCAAGGCGCAAAGGTATACGCCTAGAGGCGAGGCGTGCCAAAAGCACCCGGATGTGCATGCCTCGGGTCTGAGTAGTGGGCCGTACGCCTCAACTTACAGTGAGGCGCTCGAGGCTTAAAGCGCTCGAGGCGAGGCGGAGGCGTAAGCCTGGAGCACGAGGCTTTTTTAACATTTTTGGTTATTTTCTTTGCATAAGATCCTATTTTACGTAAGCAATATATTTTTTTTGTTTGTGTTTTTGTTTCCAAGTTAAACCTTGTATATTTCTACATATAGCTCCATGCAAAAAGAAGAGATCCCTTGAAACAAGCGAAGCTCATTATCTTGTATACATCATTCAATTTATCATTCATCTATACATACCGCTTTCCTGTATAGAAATGCATGTCATGTCCTAAATAGTACTTTTTTTCTAAAAAAAATACTATTTAAGAAGTTGCCTCATGACAATCAGATCTTTTCAACATGGATTTCAACATGTAACAAATGTTTTATATTAGTTGCAAGTTTACAACTTGATGATGTTATTTGGTTGTATAAGTTGTGAATCTTAGAATGGTTATTGTTAGAGCAAAATACTCAGTTGTTATTCCATAGAGCCCTATGGTCTCTTATATAAAGAGAAAACCCTTGGATAATTTACATGATGTACAGGAGATAAATAAGAAATACGTAACGGTACATCATGACATAACATAAACCTCTACACTCCCCCTCAAGATGGAGCATAGATATCGATCATGCTCAGCTTGGAAGAACATCTCTGGAAAGGTCCTCTGAACAATGGCTTGGTAAATATATCAGCAGTCTGGTCCTCTGAATTGACATGTGAAATGGAAATCAAGCCCTTCTGGATCATGCCTCTAGTGTAGTGACAATCTACCTTGATATGCTTTTTTCTTTCGTGAAATGCTGGATTATTGGCAATGAACAAAGATGCTTGGTTGTCACACTGAAGCTGCATGGGTAAAGAGATATTTACATTCAAATCTTCCAAGACTGCTCGAACCCACATCATTTATGTGCTTGCTTGTGACATGGTTCTATATTCGGATTCAGCACTAGATCTTGCCACAACAGTTTGTTTCTTGCTTTTCCAAGAAACCAGAGAGCTTCCTATAAAGATAGCAAACTCTGAAGTAGACTTACGATCCTTTGGACACCCTGCAAAGTCTGCGTCTGCACAAGCGGAAATGGACAAATCTGTGTTCTTTCTAAATAGCAAACCTGAGCCTGGAGAAGACTTTAGGTATCTCAGTATCATGTACAGAGCTTCCATATGGACTTGCCTAGGCTGCTCCATAAATTGACTCACCGGCTTACTGCAAAAGCAATATCAGGTCGAGTTATGGTGATGTATAGAAGCTTACCCACCATCTCTCTGTATCTTCTTTTGTCCATCTCTTCAGTATCATTGTCATACAGTTTCATACTTGGGTCCATAGGAGTGCTCGATGGTCTGCATCCAACCATACATGTTTCAACAAGCAAGTCTGTAATATATTTCCTTTGGGTCATCACAATACCTTGTGCATTTCTTGCAAATTCTATCCCCAAAAAGTATCGTATGGTACCTAGATCCTTCGTAACAAACTGACTACCCAAGAGTGCTTTAGTCATCTCGACTCCCTGAGCATCATCTCCCGTAACCAGAATATCATCAACATATACCATGACAACAACTGTACCTCTGAGAGTCTTTTGAATAAACAACGAATGGTCCGCATTTGATCTTTTGAACCCCTATCGTTCAATCAGCTGAGAAAGCTTCTGGAACCATGCCCTTGGACTCTGTTTAAGGCCATAAATTGCCTTATGAAGTCTACACACCATGTGAGTCTCCCCCTCAGCAGTAAAACCTGGTGGTTGCTGCATGTAGACTTCCTCCTGTAGATCTCCATACAAGAATGCATTCTTGATATCAAGTTGAAAAATGGGCCAGTCACATACCACAGCAACGGATAGAAGTATGCGAAGCGTCGAGTGTCGAGCCACTAGTGAAAATGTATCTAAATAGTCGACACCATAGGTTTGGGTGAAGCCCCGTGCAACAAGCCTTGCCTTGTACCGATCAAGACGGCCATCTGCATGATATTTAACTCTAAACACCCATTTGCAGCTAACCACAGATGCACCAGATGGAATAGGAACCAGGGTCCAAGTCCCTCTAGACTGTAAAGCACGCATCTCTTCCTCCATAGCTAACCTCCAGCAATCAATCTTCATGGCGTCCTGATAGGTCTGTGGTCAGTGTTGCAGAAGACGGTATTCGGTATTCAGTCGGAGGGGTCACTGAATAGAGAATAATCGGTATTCGGGCGACTATTCGGAATTATTCGCTTTTATATTTTTCAATATAAAAATTATTTATAATACATATATTCTTATATTTTTATACATATCTGATCATTATTTAACATGAATCCAAGATAAAAGTACCAATCAATATAATAGACATATAGAATTTGACATTTGTGGCGATACCGTGGTAAAATGTAACCCATAAATATTGAAAATTGAAAATAAAAAAAATAAAAATATGAAGAGTCAAACTCCAGTCAGCCTCATAGTCGGGCCAGTCGGCCGAATAGTCGGCCGACTATTGCCCGACTGGAGGTCTGTTCAGTCGGGTACCCCACCGCATAGTCGGACCGACTATTCGGGATAGTCGGCCGACTATTGCAACATTGTTCGTGGTATCTCTACTGAAGACACAGCTGCAGCAAACCTGACTGAACTGCTTCCTAAGTGCAATGTTGCAATAGGAATATCATGATCATTATCCATTGTACTGACTGGCAGATCCACCTCCTGTAACAAAGATTCCTGCACCGGTACATTATCTAACCCATCATTAGTAACAACATCGGAGCATACCTGAGGCGTGATGGATGGTTGGCGTGTAGCTTGAGCAGGCCCCGACCGTCGTGTGTAGAACTTAGGGAACGGTGGAATGGGGTGGTTTTGAGGTGGTGGTGGTGGTGGCGGCGGTGGTGGTGATGGCTGAGTGGACTTAGTTTGACCTAGACTTGGAGGTAAAGGAACATAGACATGATCATCCGGAGATGTGGAAGAAACCAATCTGTCACCTGCTGGGGAGAAGTACATAACGAGCTCAAAAAATGTAACGTACGCACTAACAAAGTACTTGTCGTTAAGAGGATCATAACAGCGATAGCCCTTCTGTGTCCGAGAATAACCTACAAAAACACACTTAACAGCTCTAGGAGAGAGCTTGTCAAGTCCTGCAGACAAGCGGTGAACAAATGCAACTGTACCAAAGACACGAGGAGTAAGTGAAAACAAGTCCTTATCAGGAAAGAGAACAGAGATTGGAGACTTCTCCCCAAGAACTGAAGAAGGCATACGATTGACCAGATAGCATGCTGTAAGTATAGCATCTCCCCAAAAAGCTAATGGCGCACAACTCTGAATAAGTATTGTTCGAGCAACATCAAGAAAGTGACGATGTTTCCTTTCTGCAACACCATTCTGTTGTGATGTGTAAGCACAGGAAGTTTGGTGAATAATGCCTTTAGAGGAAAGAAACTGACAAAGAGAACGAGTACAAAATTCCAATGCATTATCCGTGCGCACATATTTAACATTAGAAGAGAAAACATTCTGCACTTCGTTGATAAGATTTTTGACAATACTTCCTGCTTCATATTTATTCTGTAGAAGAAAAGTTCAAGAGACACGAGAAAAATCATCAACCACGACTAGATAAAACATGTGTCCCTGATGATCAGGTACACGACTAGGACCCCAAATGTCTATATGAAACAACTTAAACGGGGATCTATTGCTCTAACTCTGACGACTAGGGAAGCTAGAACGATGATGCTTCCCTAACTGACAAGCTTCATAGCGAAAAGAGGAATTTGGAGAGATCTGAGGCAGGAGGTGACGCATTTTCTGGAGCGGAAGGTGATCAAATCGGAGATGCCATGTATACGGGGAAACAGATCCCTGTGAGTGAAGAGAGATGCCAGCATAGGAATTCTGGACTAGACAATATAGGCCATTGTGCTCAGAACCACAGCCAATCACCCTGCTCGTTGATATGTCCTAAAAAATGAGAGATGATGGGTCAAATATAGCACGACAGTGCAAGTCTTTTGTAATCTGACTAATAGATAATAAATTCATGGAAAACTCAGGTGCATGTAGAACAATCTGTAAGTGCATGGAGGGTGATAAGGAGATCTCCCCTGTCCCATAATAGGAGAATGAGTGCCATCAGCTATGATAACAGAGCGACCCGAAGAAATATCCCTGTAGGACTCAAGTTTTTATCTATGTCACGGCAAAGATGATGGGTGGCTCCAGAGTCGACAATCCAACCTGATAGATCACGGCAAGGATGAAAGGCAGAAGTACTACCTGAGGTACTGGCAGCAGCAGAGGTACTGGCCGATGCAGAAGCTGCAACATCAAAGGTATTGGCAGCATCCGACGATGACTGCGACATAATGTCACGAAGTCGCGCCATAAGTTCCTCGAACCTGTGATCTGGAGTAGATGGTGAAGGAGACTGAACATGTTCGGCTACCGTGTCGAAGCTGGAAACCCATGCTTGGAGTAGCATGTGTCCTCGGAATGACAAGTACGATGACAAAATGAGCATGTCTGACGAATACGTCCTCCCCAGCCACGTGTACCACGGCCACGAAAAGAAGACGAACCACCTCTCCCTCGTAATACTGCAATTGCCGAAGGAGGTGGAGTAGCTGTGCTGGAGGAAACAGAGATACGACTGAGCCTCCTGTAGACTTCCTCCATAGGAGGAATAGCAGCATCGGCAAGGATCTGAGAGCGGGCTGCCTCGTACTAGTCAGGATCAGGAGCTGCAAGTAATACTCCCACCATGGTAGCAATGCGAAAGGTCTTCTGTTGCTCGGGAGTGGCTGTGAGCGGGATGTTACTGTATAATTTCTCGAACATCCCTCGCGGTGACGTGTACAGAGAGTGAAGTGGCCGCCCATTTTGCTTCATCGTAAAAATATCATGCTGCGAATGCAGCATCTTAGTCTCGTTCCGCACTTGAGAATATGTACTAGCCAGAATATCCCGCATCGCCTTGGCGGTGGGCAGATGGAGGACGTCATTGGCAATCTCCATCGAAAGCGTCCCTGATAGCCAGACCTTGGCATACGCATCATCAGCCTCCCAGGAAGCATATATCCCCGTCTTCTCTGCCGGCTCATCTTCGGTAAGAATGTGTTTCTTACCACCTGACTTCATCAGGCTCATGAACTGCATAGCCCAGAGCTCATAGTTTGTCCCATCCATTTTGACTATTGGCGTCGAACCTTTAAAGGCACCTATGGAGGGCATATCAACCTTTTGGTCTGATATGGTGCCGGAGAAGAAGACCTAGGGGTGATAGACAAAAGAACTGGTATCTACAAAGACTAGATTGGATTCAAGTGCATATGTAGACTTTATGCACTTGAATCCATGAATGAATAGGTGTTGACCGAAGAAGAAGAGCCCGAGAGAGAGGTCTGCGTCGACCGCGAAGGGAGAGGAGGCAGGGGCCACCGCTGGAGGCGGGAGAGGAGGCGGGGGCCTCGGCTGACGGCGAGAGAGGAGGAGGCGGGGGCCTCGGCTGGCGGCGGCGGGAGGTAGGCGAAGAGAGGAGATGGGCGGCGGCGGTCGAAGGAGAGAGAAGGGGGGCGACGATGGAGAAAAACCCTAGGTTAGGGTTTTGGCTCCGATACCATGTTAATGCAAAATACTCACTTGTTATTCCATTGAGCCCTAGGGCCTCTTATATAGAGAGAAAACCCTTGGGTAATTTACATAGATGTGCAGGAGATAAATAAGAAATACGCAACGGCACATCATGACATAACATAAACCTCTACAGTTATCACATATAAAAGAAGCAAGGTAGAAAATAAACACGTGAAGTAAAACAATCATTACATTTTATTGTGAATAGATGAATAAACAGCGAGACCCCCATCCTGTTGAGGTACGATATGTAGGAGGGGATGCATATGATGGTTCTCCAACTACAACTAGTAAGACAAATGGTTGGGATTCAAGGAATATTAATTACTTTTTACTTCGAACACTAAAAATTATGGTTTCTATTGTACTTTAATTATAAGTATAGACTTTAGTTCAATACTCATACAGAATCATTGAAGTTGGAGTTGGAACTTGACAAGCTTGCAAAAGTCGGCCGACTGGGCCGACTAGTCGGTCCGACTAGTCGAGTCGGGGGGGTAACCGACTCAACTAGGCCTAGTCGGCCCTTAGTCGGTCCACTCGACTAATCTGGCCGACTAATCGGCCTAGTCGGCCGACTAATAGGCCGACTTTTACAACAACCTTTTTTACTTTTTTTGTTTTTCACTTTTTTTAAGCAAACATATTTTAATATGCTTAATGTTATATTTAAAGTTAATTACTTCTTTTGTTTCATCACGATGTCATATAAAATGGACAAATATATATATATATATACATACGAATATATGTATAAAAAACTGATTTATATATTTAAAATAATTAAAAATTCAAAACCGACTACTGACCGACTAATTCCGACTAGTCGCTCGACTGCCGACTAATCCTTAGTAGGTGACCCCGCCGACTGAACACCGACTACCGCTTTCTGCAACCTTGGAACTTGATATTCCGTATATTAGTGGCTTAGTATTAGTTTTTTGAACGTCAAAGCCTTCATCACTTACGTATTGTATCTTTTATTAATTTAAAATTATTCTAGAATGTGTTTTTTCCAAAGCTTAATATTATTATATACATTTTTAATGTATTTTGCTTGAATTTTATTTTTTCCAAAAAAAATGATGCTTACATATTGTCTCAATTCGGAAAAAAGGCCTTGGACCGCCTCACGCCTTTTTAAACATCGGTTACATCCATCTCTGAAGATCCGCTCCTATGGCATCTGCGCCTTGGGCATCCCTCCGCTAAGGACATCTCTATGACGTTTCATGAACTCTCTGCACAGATACCATGTAGCAAAGGAGCAATTTCTTATACCAGGCACACTGATAACAATGAAGGTCATCTTTGGTCGACTTGAGGAACTCGAGACATCGGTTGCCCGACCTCCCGTCTTATCTTCAACAAAGAACTTCGCACACGTCGTCTCATCTGGACGAGGAGGTGGATACGGCTTACGAGGAGGACGCGGTGTAATCCAAGTCATGGAGGAGGATGGGAATCTGGAGGAGGCCACGATTTTGGACGTGGTCGTGGGCAAACCTCTACTGTCCCATGCACTCACTGTGGTAGGTGGAACCACCCGACTGAAATATGTTGGCAGTTCGATAGTAGTGCCATGTGCCATAATATTCATGGCAAAGGTTTTTGTCCCGGTAGATGTATGCGCCATGGTGGCTTTAAAATAGAAAGAAGGTATTGTCATCAATTAAGGATTCATAAAAGGGCTACAAAATGCTGTAGACCTCATGTTTGTCCTTGAATAAGGTAAGAAAAAACTCAACGAACATCAGATTTGGATTCCTATAACCAATGGACAGCGTTAGAGAGAGGATTGTGACCTAATAGCGTCACTAGCGGACCTCCAAAGACAGTTCCAGCAGCACCAGTAGGTGCTGGAGATGTTCCTATGGGGGTTGCTGCACAGGAGGCGATTGGAGGGCCTTGTGTGAGGCCTAGTTCCGGGAAGAGGGTTCGCGCAGGCTTTTGCGAGGCTTGAAGGTGACGGTAAAGATTTTAGGTCATCCCATGGTCTAGGACCGTTGTTTTGATACCATGTGAAGAAGAGAAACGAATGAGATATGTATTCCATAGGGCTAAGGTCTCTTATATACAGAAAAAAATGCTGGAAAGTACAAAAGGAAAATTACATAAATACCTCCAAGGGGTTACATAACCCGAAGGGTTGAAGGTTATAGAACCCGAAGGGTGCGTTTGGTTGGCGGGTTAAGGCGGGTTAAACAGGTATAGGGTAACCCGTTTTTGGATTTTCGTGTTTGGATAGAGGGTTAAACTGTGGGTGGGTTAGAAGTGGGTTTGGAGTGATATGATTGTATTGAAGTTTGAAAAAGTGAGTAGTTATTGTGATGTGATTGTATTGAAGTTTGGAAAAGTGAGTAGAAGTGTAGTTTATAATTTTTATATGATATGATGGTATAATATATTATTTTTTGATAGGATTGATGATGTAAATTTGATTTATTTAATTTTTTTAAAAAAGGAATAAAGCGGGGCCCATGGGGAGAGAGGGGGATGTGGGGTAAAGGGGGTAAACTCTCCAAAGGGGAGTTTAACCCGTCATACGAATGGTACCGAAGTGTTTAATGGTTATGGAACCCGAAGGGTTACAAACATAATTGTAAGTACATAACTCTAACAGATCTGAATGTTGGCATGTGAACCATAGCCATGTACAAAGAATGGCAGTAGCAGAAATGAAAATGCTAAGGTAGATATGTGGACACATATGTAAAGATCGGATTCAAAATGATGCCACCAGAATGAAAATGGGTGTAGCTCCGATCGAGCATAAGATGCGAGAAAATCGCTTAAGGTGTTTTGGCCAATTGCAAAGGAGGTCAGCAGACACTGATGAGTAGATGTGAGTTTTGTAATGTTGAATCAGCTAAAAGAGTATGTGGAAGGCTCAAGAAGTGTTGGAATGAGACTATACGAAGGATCTTAGTTTTTGGATCTAAGCCCGAAAATGACCTAAAATAGATCTGAATGGAGGCAAAAAAATCCATGTAGCTGACCCTACTTGAAGTGAGAAAAGGCTTTGTTGTTGTGATTTGGGAGAAGAATCGGATGTTAAAAGCGATCGAAGACTCCGACTTTGACCAAAGATCGTAGCACTAAAATTCTGAATTTTTACCTAATGTTTTTGGGTCATATAACATGATAAAATACTGATTATAAAGTCATAAATCAAGTCCCAAATCTGAGCGAAAAAGTATCACACGATTATGACCTTGCGACCTTGAGAAATTGGATTTCTCCATATATGCGGAGTTGGAAAAGGACTCGATTGTTTTAACTGATTCATTTCTCATATTTTGGGAGTCAAAATTGATGAAAATATATTTATATATTTACATCTAGCGTTGGATCTAATATTTTAGAAATATCAACGATCGCAACTAATTTTATGTCTAAGTCATATGATGCTTCCAAATTTGAAGTGCGATGATAGCAATTTGCAAAATTAGAAGATGAAATCATTGTTTGTTTAGAAATATGAAATAAAATAGAATGTCTTTCATATTTCATATTTTTGAATTAAGAAGAAGTTTTTGGAAAAAAGTATCTAGATTATTGCACTAGATATTTTTGGAAATTAAAAAGAGTTCTAAATTCATAGGATATCTGAGAGTTACAATATAGTATCACATACGAATGAAAGGTCGACAACCTCCTTAGTACAATATGTACAGATTCTGTTGCCTTGAATTGATTCGAAGAGGGAGTCTAAGCCGTTGAAAAGCTAATGGGTAACTTGGCGCACTGCGCCGCATTTGCACTGGAAGTGATCCCTGTTAGCATTGTCTATCCGACATGCTTGGATCTGTTTCGATGAAAGGTGGCATGTGGTATCATTGTGTACTTTAACAACTAAAATCAGAATATTAAATTGTACTAATTAAGGGTGTAATACTATATGGTAACATCAAGAGCATAAAAGGATCAGACCCTTACTATGATTGCTTAAGTGCCATTGTTTTAATTGGGTTAAAACTAAGACAATAAGCATATATCCTAACCCTAATCATTAATTTAAACAACCTATGAACTGAGTCAGATGATGACATCCATGGTCTCCCGTCGCAAAGAATTCTTCACCATGGGTTGTATTTTTTGGAGATTCTTATGTACAATCATTACTATAAAATAGAAATACAATTGGAATCGGGTTTTACGTTCTCGAAAAAGATGGGGCGTATGTGTAGTGACCCCAATGTTGTTCTCCGTATTATTGAGGCGGTATTGAATTGTGCACAGCGTAAATTAATATTCGCTCATTGACGGTTGGTTTAATCGACAACAAGCTAACTTTATATATATGGGGGTGTGGGCGTTGAAGACTGAACTAAGAATACAAGTTGGACTTGTAAGGTGGAAAGAGTTCTTGCTTCTGTTATCATAGTTGCATTTTCTTATATTACTTGGGTGCAATGAATATGGAAAGGCAACTAAGATCTCGTAATGAAGCCTTCGATTAGCCTGCCTCATGCTTTGAAAGCTTATAAAGGAAAGCATTTCAAAGAACAACAAATACAAAACTCTTGATTTAAAAACAATAAATTGATTATTTTCCTTAATCAAGATATTAAAGTGTATTCTATTTTTTCTTTTTATTTCAGATGAAATATCTCAACCCACTTTAACAATCCGCTTAAGGTCAATCGGCTGATCGGTCCAAATTATTCAGATTGGATCCATAATTTGGAACTCGTACTTGAGACAGAACATATAACATATGTGCTCTCGCCTGTAAAGTATGAGAACCCTCAAACAAAGGATGCATGTGAGTTCAAAAAGGATGTAATCCAAATCCTCTAAACTTATTGCCCGAATATCAATCACATCTGGATGACTATCTCCCTTTCATCAAAACACAAGATCAAACACCAACTAGATCTCTCAAAGATCTAATTACCAATTAGAAATTATATAATAACTCTCAATAAAGATAATGTTAGGACTTTCTAATGGAAAAAAGATGGCACTGTCTAAAGTTAGGAGCCTCAGGACTACATACCAAAACAAATATACTAAAACGGACTTAAGCATATCGTTTCAAGGTGCAAGAACTAGATGAAACCAATGAAGAACTTCCAGCTCCTGCCGAATCCTAATTTTTTCATGAGAAATTAACACTGCCCAAGTAGATTCTTCTCAAATTATTGCCCCAATTTGTGCAAAGCAAACCCATTAATAATTTAAAAATGTCCATTTCTTACTACATGAAAATTATAAACAGATCCGAGAAAGAAATACCGACATGGTGAGAAAGAAAAGGCAAAAAAAATCCCACAAAATTGTTTCCCGCATGGATTTCTGCACTGAAAAATGGACACGACGAAGGGGCAGTGTAACATGACGGGAGCAAAGGCAGGAACAACACAGAGTTCGAGTGGGGGATGGTGATTTATTTGTCCGTGAAAAGGGGAAGATGTCAATGGCACAGGCTCACTCATTGGGGGGATACTGGGAGGGGTTACTACGTATTTGCACAAAAGTAAAGTAAGAGTTTCAAGGACAGAAGCTAATAGGCCTTATTATTAATCGGGTTAATTGGGTACAATTGTGTCACGTCCGTAGCTACATATGTACAACAACCACAAATCAAGCATTTTCCCACTTGGCAGAGTCGGTAACATCGGTTCCTTGCATACAAACAGATCAATTTTGGGCCCTGTCCTGAAATCAAGCTTTGTATATATCTACTTGCAAAACAAATAGATGTTAACACCGTAAATAAAACACAACTACAATATTCGGAGGGATGCACGATATGAGGACTACTACAAAAGCACTAAAAAGGTACAAGAAAGGGAAAGTTTATTGCATATTACATAATTTGTGGCAACAAATTAGATATAATGGCACCTATTGCAATTGTCAAAATAGCAGACGAAGGCAGCAGCCTCCATTAAGCATTTAAAAACATTCTTTTTCCATTTCGAGGGAATAGCACAAAAATAATAAAGGAAGACTATAATGCTTTCCTATGCGTTGAGAGTGAAAAAGGATTAAGTTAACTGGGTAATCGGACTTAACAAGATCCGCTTATTATGGGTGATATGTGGGCATGTCTTTATTGGTGAAGTTTTCATTATCAAAGCTTGTGTCTTCCTCCATCACTGTATTCAACCACAATTAAATTACTTTATTTTTTTAAAAGCCTTTCTTAAACTATTAAGCTTGACTTAAAGCAATTCTACAATTTCAGTTTATAAGAAGCAAATACACTATATAGGCATCTTAGGTCAACTGTCTGCACCAATATCAAAGAGGACCGACAGATCATGAGGACAACATGACAACCATCCTGTGTGGCTGGCTGATGCAAACGGGATTTGAGGGTGAAGAAAAACAGAGAGAAAATGAGAGTCATTAAAAGAACATGAATGAAGGGGTCAGATCCTCCCCCCTCCGAGTCTATTCCAAAATAGCTTTGCTCTTACATAATCTACTACGCCCTTTATGCAGAGGGGCAGCATCATAAAAGGGAAATAACAAATCATGACTGGCTGACTCATAAAACAACTCATGGCTTTAAAGAACAAGCGTACATAATAAGAGATCTCAAACCGATCTTGAAATAACAAATATACAATAAAAAATGGTGAAGCCTTCTCCCAATATAAGTAGGGTCGGCTACATGGATTCTTGCTCAAATCCATGATGAAAGATTTGACTATTTTTTAAGATGGCCGTCGACTACCTGACACAACCCCCACTCGAGGGGATTTGAACCCCCGGTCTTTTGGGTGGTAGGCACACTGACCACCAGAGCATTTAAGTGGGTACAATATAGCAAATTTACAATAATGGACCAAAAATAGTGATAAACAGCCTAGTTTCTAAATGATGCAAAATTTTGAAATTTGAGTTGCATATTAAGGTTCTCGTAAGGCAGTATGCAGATCATATTTTCTTCAATAGCTCTTTTACCAATCAGATATCGGTCACCATAACAATCCAACAATTAGATAAATTCTCTTGGGACGAATTATAGAGATCTTAAAAGTGGGTGTAGGGATAAAAGCATAGTTTCGACCTCCGAACCATGCAGAGATATTAGTATTGGCGTAGATTGACCTCAATGGATATATTGTGATGATGTAATTTCCGGGTTGTACATCCATATATCAAGAGTGATCTCCTCCGAAACTGATTATTGTGCAGTGTAGGTCGCCGGCATATACGGTAATTTCCGGGTACTTGATATTTGACACCAGCATATACTGTTCTTAAATTTTAATAAAAGTTGTAATTTTCATTAAAAGAAAGGATATTGAGAAGTCATGTGTGCTTTGTCCATGAATCCACCAGCACATCCTTAAATATTCATTCCTGAAACCATGGTACAAGAAACTTCATCCTGAGAATTCAACATTGAGTGCATGGTCCAAACTCCAAACAACTGACAGCTATATGATATCCTTTATGATAAATTCATTAAGACACAAACTATTCTAAAATAATTCTATGTGAAAAATACGCTTTCATGGATTTCCCAAAGAAGAGACAGACTCGCTGTGGAGCTTTGACATGTTTTCCTCTTTGACATAATTTTCTCTTCTTATCAACTACATAAAACCCTTTACTGTGAAGGGGGCTTATTTTCCCATGGCAAACTGCAATGTTGTGATGTCACCATTCCCAGTCACCAGGGAGGCAGACAAAAAGATCGCATGCCATTGTGACAGAAAAATCATCATCACATTAGATCCAATGATCTCTTTGCAGAGTAGGGCCCACTATGCCGCTCAAGAGCAAAGTTAAAGTTATAAATTCCAGGAACCTTTGTTCAGAATCCGAACGAAAGTTTCGCATGCCCACCGAAATCGACCAACAGTACAAATGTACCAAATACATTTTTTCCAATCCAGTGATGAAGCATGATGAATCACCAAGATGCACCTCGAAAATGCAAAGCCAGAAATTCAGCTTTATTCGGCATAAAACAAAATTGTCACATCTATGGAAGAATATGCCAAGCGCTAAAAGCAGCCACGAAGCATCTTATGTAGCAGCATAATTCTGCCCAATAAAAGTCATGAAGTAACAAATTTACAGTTTTCTGTACTTTGCTATCTAAGCGGCAATCTTTACAACAGTTTAATGACCCCATCAACCAAGCAGCAATACCACATGTAGTAGAATGAATATACAATAGACAAGGAGCAGTTTAAAGTTACTAAAGAAAAATCACAAAGTGGTTTGTCCTCAAAGAATATCCAAAAATATGGTAAATATAAAAAAAGCAATAATAGTTATGTAAAACAAGCAGTAAAATCCCCAACATAGATACCTATTCTCTCTTAAAAAATTCATCCGCCGCTCCATCTCGACTGTGCTGAGAGTGGTAAGACTGTGTGGCATCTCAGGCGTGGCGAGAGAAGTTTGACTTGGTGGCAGTGCTTCTTGGAGCCTTGCAAGTACATCACCTGTTTAAAGGAAGATAGGCGTTCAATCACGGACAGAGATACCAAAAAAACAAAAAAAAATAAGCTCAAAATATATCAAACTGTAACCATCGAAATTTTGGGAAATTGGTAAATGATGAAAAAAAACGTGAGTTATTTCCCTAGAGGTACCTGAACTCAATGAGAAGTTTAAGTTAGCCAGTCATACTAGACATGATTTTTTTAGGATTTTAGATTACTGATGGGGGTTTTAGCCCAGTTTTTTCACTGAATAAAATAAATGATTTGCAAAATTCATTAATCGGACATGTGTCCGGAGGAGAATGCTAAGTTCTACTTTAACATACATCTTTCATAAGAATTAACTCGGTAGATAACAACTAAAAAGGAAATGACACCTCAGATAATATCAGAAAATGACGACAAAGGGCACAGATACAGAAGCATTCGAGGGAATTGCTATTGGAAAAACGATTTCGGTTCAGATATTATTTAAAAACACAGAAAAGGCATAATCACAAAGAAACTAGCTTGCTAAATGTGATCAGAAATGATAATATAAATAATACTTGTTGGAACTTTCTTCTCAAGGGACATTAACACCCGTATGGTTGATGGAACGGTAGCTTTTCTTTGGTCATAAACCTGCTTGATGGAGGGCTGCAAATGGATGGGGTTGCTAATGCTTGGGAGGGAAAGATGATAACTTTTCCATTTCGGAGGCCGACAAGGCATTGAAAAACATGTATCAGTTCTCGATTGGATTTTTTTATTGCATTTTCAGTTGATTTGGAGGGACATGGCAACCCTGAAAGTCCAGCTACAGGTAGGGTTAGCGAGGCAACAGAGAATGGTCACCACAATGCATGTGGAGTGTCCATCTTGACAGAACTTGCCTAGTCTATGATAATGCAGAAAAGGATGTGGATTAGGGGGTCTATGATAATAAAGAAGAGGGAGTGCATTAGGGGTGTCTATTAAGCTCGATGAGCTTAACTTGGGCTCTGCTCGTTAAGAGCTCAAGAGCCCAACTCGAAAACTTATCGAGCTTGAGCTCGAGTTGGATTCGTGGCCGGTTAGGGTTATCGACTCGAACTCAAGTTGGGCCGTGCTCAACTAGATAACTCCACTCCATAACTCGATAAGAGAACAAACTGGAAACAAGTTTTAATCCCATATCGGTTGAGCAGAAAAGTGAGGGGAGACAAAGCAACGATAAAGACATATCAGCTCCCCCACAGTTACAATGCATATCTTTCTTGGACTTATGGCCAATATCCGATATGTCGACCATCAGCCGACATGATACTAAATTAAGTTTTGGGGGGGGAGAGGGTCAACCAGCAAGCCTGTTTCATACTTACCAGGTCCTCGACTCGTTGAACTGAGCTCATTAAGAGGCTCGTGAGACAGATCGAACTTGCTGAGTTTGAGTCCGAGCCAGCATTCCAAGGCTCGAACCTTATAGGAATGAGCTCGAGTTCGTGTTTTCTTATCGAGTCCGAGCACAAGTTGGGGTAGACGACTCGTTGAGCTTGATAGACACCCCCAGTGTCGACCACAAGTTCTCCCCACGACCACAGGCCGCTTCGTTCAGGAGCGCTTGATTTGTGTAGACGAAACGCCTCTAACGCCTTTCAGATAAGTTTTGAGTTTAAAAGAGCCAATGACAATGAGCAAGTTTATAGAAGATGTCAAAAAAGAGTAAACAGTCTGTAGTGTTGCGGGCCCTTTCGAGAAAAACAAACTCGAGAGATTACGAGCATGAGAGGTAATATGTAGATAACACTATGCACCTTGCAAAGGCATATTTATTGTGCATTTGCATATGTAGCAGGAGATGTATGAAGGTATAAATTTGGTTTAAATGGCATATTTCTATCGATTCTGAATGACATCCTCTGTTATGGTCATCATTTGGCTTCTAAAAAAACATGTATGGTATGAATGTAAAAACAAAAATATAACGGTTGAGAGACATTGTTATCTTTCCTTATTTTAAGTATTTTATATTCCTTTTGTATTTAGTATGTAATTTTCCCACTAGGGTCACTCCTCTCTATATAAAAGAACCTTAAGGCCTCATAAATAGACAAGTTATTATTTTCTTTCCACATGCTATCAGAACTACGATTCTAGAGCGAAGCTCTCATACTCCTTCGACCAAGCCCCAACCATCGCGTACCACCTCTCATCACCGCGTCCGACTCGCGGGCAACCTCACCGCCATCGCCAACGACTGGGCGGGGTACCCCTCTCGCCACAGCAGCATACGCTCGCCATCGAGACCCCTCCTTATCGTCATCAGGGTCCCCTCTCGTCACCAGGACCTCACCTCTCAATTTCGGCTCCCCAACGACCCAACCATCACCGCCTAGGGATCCCAACACCCATGCCATCGTCGTATAGGGGTCCCAATGGTAAGCCGCTAGAACACAAAAGCAGTCCTCATCGCCACTTAGGATTCTACAAATCACCTCCCCCTCCCCTCGAAGTCGTTTCAGCATCTACAGACTGTTCGTGATATGATCTTAGCCTACAAAGGGCGATTTCATACCAATAAACCACCCATCCTAGTGTAGACACGGATTTGAGGGGATGGTTGTGGTATGAGTATGCACACAACCAATTCCCATATGATTACGTAGACACCATCGGATCGCCTACAGACACAGTTACATTAGTTTCTGCTCTCCTTATCATCGAGTCAAAACTCAAGGGTGACTTCTCATCTGGTGCCTTCACAAGCTCGGTACTCATCATGAAGATGGATGGGACCAATTATGAGCAATGGTTCATGCAGTTTATGACCCTGATGCAAGGCCCTAAATGTCGGTTTCAGTCACCATTTCGGTATTGACCAAAACAGAATTTCGATGGAATTTCGGTGGAATTTCGATCGGAATTTCGATCACTTCGATCATTTTTTGTACTACAACCCCATATTCCGGTCGAATTTCGATTTCGACTGGATATCGATATTTGACAGAAATTCGATCGAATTTCGCTGAAATTTAAGGCCACGCCCTGATGCATTGCAATAACAAGGAGTGCATTCTAACGTTATCGAAGCCGACTGACAAGACTAGGAGAATGCTTCATGGAAGCAAGATGACGCATAAGCGTGTGTTTAGTTCTCTAGGACAAATATCATAAAGATAGCCAGTGATATTTTATATCAGCTCACTGCTAAGGCAATATGGGATATCCTTGTCGCCACATGACCAAGTGAAAAATGAGACCAAGATTCTACAGTTATAGCATGACATCTTCATGGCCAGACACAACGGCCGTCTTCTGCACTCCATCTATTATTCGCTTCCGGGCATGTTCAAGAAGATGCACAACTTCATGCACGTGACCACAACTACATAACAAAAGATAAAGTACATGATCGCCACAATGGTTAAAGGTTTTCTGTCAGCTATGGATCCTATGTATGATGTGCTACGCATCCAACTCCTCATGTGTGCATCTATACCTCCAACAGAAGAATCTTACACTCAGACCTCCTAAGCGATAGCCGCATCCTGCAGCGAAGGAGGTACACCTCAATCCAGGGAGTGTGGTGTCTGTAGCAGAGGAGGTCGACATCAATGGACCGTGCCCTTACTGTCATTGACCTGATCATCAAAAGAAGACATGCTATCTGAAGCATGTCTATCACACATTTGCTCATGTTGCCATGCAGATTAAGCCTACTACCACTTATATGCATATTGTTGATCAAAAGTTAGATGATATTGTCTTCCATATGAGGAAGATCATGACTCTTGTTGCCACCCCCACTAGCGCTCATTCAAGACCATCAGACATTGTCGCAACCAAAGACTCTTCTAGCACCTCAAGTATAACATGTACCCTTACCAGTTCTCACAAGCAGACATGACAGAGTGGATCATGGATTCTGGTGCATCACAACACTTGTGTGACGAAAGAACTCAATTCGCATTGTATAGATCTTTACCTCCAAGCAGACCAATTGTCATTACAGATGGGACTCGTTCCCCTATTACATAATAGAGGGAGACCTATTTGATGACGTCCATGCATCTGTAGAATATGCACATAAATTTTAATGAATTTCTTGTCCCTTAGTAAAATCACAAAGGATTTGCATGGTTGAGCCATATTTAACATCCTTCTCTTCTGTTTCAAGATATACTCAAGGATAAGGTGATTGGATGTGGTCGTGAGGAAGGGGGTCTCTACAGACTAGTTCAGCCCCCAAATATCGATGCTTCTTCCATTCCTATTGGATCAATCTCTTCGTATATACGACATATACAGTTTGGACACATTCCTCTGCACAAGTTGTTTCATGTCCTCCCACAGACCTCTTCTCGGCCCACCTTTCAATGCAAAACTTCCCAGCTTCGGAAGCATTACCAAACTTCTTTTCTTGGTCATAGTAGTTGTAGCTTATTCGAATTGATTCGTTTGGATATTTAAGGTCCCATACGTGTTCATGACCATCAAAGGAAGAGTAGATATCTTGTAGCAATCAATGTTTTGAAAACTAGACCAAACTCTTCGACCGGTGAAATGAGCTTGGACCGATACAGCTAACCACTTCTTAGTCGTTCGATTCAAAGGTTCAAATTTTAGTCAACTGTCGGTTCAGCCTTTTACTTTTAACCAGGTTCAACCAAAATTGAACCGCATTTAATTTTAAATTTATTCAAAAGTAATGCTAGTGGTGAGTGTTGAACCCATGACTTTTGGTTATCTATCTCAAACTCCTAACCAACTACTCTAACAAAACGTTTTACATGTAATGGATTTTCAACATAATTGCACTACTATTATTCTGTAGAGCACCTACTCCAAATAATATATATGATATCAGTCATTTGATGGTGCATACAAAAAAATATTATATATATTGTCAAATATATACATTATCTATGTATTTTATTTCTATTTCAAGTATATTTAAGTGTATGTTTTATACACATTTTCTTTCATTTTGATTTGATGAATCGGTTCAATCACTTTTTTCCCGCCGGTTCTGATTAATCTGGTTTTAAATAACGATGACATCAACATCCGATTGAACCGATTTGATAACATAGTTCAACCGATCAGACCACTTTGGTAAGGTTTCTAGTTTGATGTCTGGTTCGGTTTCAAAAACATTGGTAGCAATTCATAATTTCTCTAGACTGTTGAGACATTTTCTTTTGAAAACAAGTATGCGACTCGATCTATCATTCAATAATCATTCAGGAAAGAATATTTTCTATGCTATTGTCGAGTATGTTCTCGTTAACACTGCCTTGAAGTTTTGCACTTTACAATTTTCATAGTTCTTTAAATCAAAGCCTTAAATGTTGGATTTCTGTTTCATTTCGGTAGAGCCCGAAATGAGAAATGCAGTGAAATTTCGAAGAAATTGTCAGAAATTAGAGAAATTACTATAAAGTATTTTTCTAAAAGTAAGATCTTTTTAATATTCTCTAAACAATAATTGAGATAAAAATACATATTTTTTTACTAATAATATCATATTAACATGATATATTACCTGAAATTTACGTCCAATCTCTCCAATAATAGTAATATGTCGTTCAGAGCTAAAACCATATTCGAAATCAGAACTTGTATCTTACTAAAATACTTTGAACTGAGAACAAATTTGATTTTAGGAATAAAATAAGATATATACACACAAAAAATAAATGATTTTAACATGTATGCCAAATAGATGCATTGTATAGCTTGTGATCAAAGAATGTATGTTATACAAGACTCAAACAAATCAATCAACACCAAGAAACTACGTAGCATTCATAAACACAATCTATGGCCAACATAAGAGTAGGAAAATAGTTATAGTTACAAGGCTTAAAGGTTGTTAAAAACAATAAACCGCATGTACTCCTTGTAGTAGATAGAAGCAACAAGAAAGAGGGCTCAAGAAATGATCAAACTTCTAGTGTCTTGTGAGACAAAATGATGCAATGTAATACACCAATATGTAGAGCATAAAAAGTATGCCAAAGTGACCGAAATTAGGTGAAAGAATGGGCTAAGAGGTTAGGAGGGTGAAGTTCAATCATACATGTTCAATCCATTTTTTTGTTGTTTCAAATGAAATTCGATCGAGATGGACCGAAACTTCATCGAAATTGATCGAAATGAATTGAAATCTGGGAAAAGGAAATGCTATGGGGTTTCAATTTCGGGCACTTGCCGAAAATGAATTTTGACAAAAATTCAGTGGAATTTCAATGAAAATTAAGGCCATGCTTCATATCTCTTCCCATTATACACCAAACCTCTTGTGTGTATACTTCCAAGCATAATGGTGTTGTTCAACACAAACACCATCACTTACTTAATGTGACCATAACTGATGCAGCGTGACCCCAAATTATAGGGCCACATTTATTTAATTAATTATTAGTCAATTTTATTTACGTTTTTAGCGGTCGTAACGGGCTAATTAAATAATTGAGATCGCCTGTGATCTCAACGTTTATTTCGTAGATTTTAATTGCAATTTTGGTCAATTAATTAGATTAGAGTCTAATTAGAGTAATTAGGGGTCAATTGAAAGTTGTTAGAGTCCAATTAGGATAAAGTTAGTTGTCAATTTTGATTTGTTTACTATTTTTGTAAACCCATCTCTCCTATACAAAGAGAGGGTAACCCATTGTTTTATTCAGTGAAGTGATAATTAAGATTGAGATTTTTATCTCTATCCCTCTTTCTCTCTTCTCCCTCCGCGGTCTTCGCGTTCTTCGTCTTCAACCCCTCGTTACCGACGAGTTTTCTCCTTCTCAACCTCTCCTTTTCTCCAACAATATTCTACCGCCAAATTATTTTATCTTTTATCGACGCCGCGAAAGCCGTTTTGCATCAATTGGTATCAGAGCATGGATATCGAATCGTTCCTACGATTCGACGATCCTGTCGACTATTGGAGTTCGAAGTTCGGTCTCCGCCGCCCATCTCATGATCCGTATCGTTCAAAGAAGTTCCATCAGCGACTTATATCATGCATCAAGGTGCACGCATGGTTGGACGCTCTAACCGACGAAGATCTCGCCGGCCACGACGAAAAGCTCGCTGTCCACGAAGAATCCGCAGCTGTCCAGATCGTTTTAGAAGGAAAAATCAATGAATCGGCCGCTGTCCAGCACGTTCCAGAACCAAATTCGTCGCCGGAATCGACCCCGCTGCCCCCGCCAACCATCCCGGCGCCACCCCAGCCTTCCCAGGTACCTCTCCTGCCCTCCCCGACCCGCGCGGCCGTCAGCCCCACCCCGGCAACCCCTCAGACAGCCCCAGACCCTCCCACGGCGCGACTCCCGGCCACAGCGTCGCCATCTTCCCCATCGCCCCTCTCCCTCCTCCCGTGTCCCACTCCCGCCACCCAACCTTTTCCCGCTGCCGCCCCACGCCCCTGGCCCCAGATCCCCTCCCGCACGCCCACCTACACCGCCGCCAACAACCCCTCAACCTCCCAACCTCCCCCTCCGTGCCCCTCCTGCCTCTCTTCTCCCCATCGCAACCCGCCGCCTCTTCTCCCACCTCGCCACGCCCTCCCCACCGCGCCGCCCTCCCCACAGTCCTCTCCCCTCCCTCACGTCGTCGCGCCCTCCGGAGCCGAGCGCGCCTCCTCTCCGCCTGGTACTTCTCCGCGTCGCCCTCCCCATATCCCAGCGCCGCCTCGCCGCAGCGCAACCCCTGCGCCTCCATCCCGCACGTTATTCCTCCCGCAAACCCCTCCACATCGCCTACCCTTCTGCGCCAGTCGCCACGCTGCCACTCGCCCCGTGCACCCCCATCCTCCAGACTCTCCCCGCACCGCCGCCGCGAGATCTCGAGCGGCTCCTGCCGCCCCCTAGTACCGCGTCTCCCACGGGCAGCCCTAACGAAAGGAGCGGATGTCACAGGATGCCCATCCCATGGATTGTGGAGATGGAAACTAAATTGGAAAAATTGCAAGAAAAATTTCCCTAAGTTCTTTATTTACAGAAAGGCCCAGAACATTATGAAAAGAGAGCAAAATAAAGAGGTGCGAAAATTACGGCCACACCCCTGGCGGCCGAAATCTTTAAAGAACAGGGCTGAAATTGGGAAATCAAGGGTCCCTCCTTATCCAAATAGGACTAAAGCCTTGGGTTTTCCTATATAAGGACCCCATGGCTTCATTCCTTAGCTACATCTCCTCTTCTCCTCTCCTTGTGCCATTGCTTCATTATGGCTTCTCCAAGGACCATATGCTCCATGCCACACCAATTTTTTGAGCATCATGGGAAGAAGACAACGATCAAGACGACGACGCCGTGCGCACCGCATATGTTCTTCACCCACGACAGTCGCGCCTTTCCCGCCCGCACATGGATTCCGCCGTTCGCTCCACATCAGTTCTTCCAGAAGACGACGGAATGCGCCGAATCATCCTCCAAGCCTACAGTTCACGCAATTCGTCAGGAGCCGAATTTTTAAAGCGGTGGAGAGTTGATGCAGCGTGACCCCAAATTATAGGGCCACATTTACTTAATTAATTATTAGTCAATTTTATTTACGTTTTTAGCGGTCGTAATGGGCTAATTAAATAATTGAGATCGCCTGTGATCTCAACGTTTATTTCGTAGATTTTAATTGCAATTTTGGTCAATTAATTAGATTAGAGTCTAATTAGAGTAATTAGGGGTCAATTGAAAGTTGTTAGAGTCCAATTAGGATAAAGTTAGTTGTCAATTTTGATTTGTTTACTATTTTTGTAAACCCATCTCTCCTATATAAAGAGAGGGTAACCCATTGTTTTATTCAGTGAAGTGATAATTAAGATTGAGATTTTTATCTCTATCTCTCTTTCTCTCTTCTCCCTCCGCGGTCTTCGCGTTCTTCGTCTTCAACCCCTCGTTACCGACGAGTTTTCTCCTTCTCAACCTCTCCTTTTCTCCACCAATATTCCACCGCCAAATTATTTTATCTTTTATCGACGCCGCGAAAGCCGTTTTGCATCAATAACATTCCTTATTGTCGTCTCTTCATTCCTTTTGGGTTGATGTGGTCCTCACTAATTATTACCTGATGAACCCTATATCATCCTCTATATTAGGAAAAAATATTTCTTTCTCGATTGTGTTTCTCGACAAGGATATTTTCTCTTACACCTAGCGTCTTTTTAGCTCTGTGTCATTGGTTCATAATCTGACTCCAAGCATGACACGCTCTCCCTAGAGTTGTCATAACGATTGTGTTTCTCGACAAGTTTCTTTATGGGCTACTCCTGAACCCAAAAGAGGTAAATGTGCTTTGATTTTGTTCGACATAAGTACTACGCCAGTGTTGATGTCACCTTCTCTGGTTTGTCAAGTATTTTCTCCTACACGCGATAAGTTAGTGTCTACATGCCTCCTCCTTCACCGCCACCGCCTTAAGTTATGGTTCTTCCTATGCTACCACCTCCACCACCGCCACCTCCTATTATGGTTGTTCCTCCCCCCTACCTTGTATTATGGTTTCTCCTCCACAACACCTCCTATCACTTGGCTCGATTTTGGTCATTTTTCAAATTCGCAGGCCACCTTCTGTACATCCTACTCATAGGCCTTCCCTATCATTCGGCATACCCCAGGAATCTACTGAGCACTTTGCTTCTATTAATAGCACTGGTGATTTGTCTATACAACATGTTACTTTACAGGACGAGCAGGAGCCTCCTCAGGATGCTAGTTTGTTTTGAAGAAATGGAGGTGGGGTCCCAAGATGGGAAGCTACTTTACAAGTTGTGGATGGTACAGAGGGCCTTGATGTGCGCATGCATAGCTCTTCGAAAGCAGAGTTCTACATGCGTAAAGCATCCTCTCACTGTTCATGCTTCTTTGGGACTTCTTTCAGTGGATTTCAAGAGGTTTGTCATGGGTATGTCAGTTGTGGAGATTCCACGACCATATCAGGAGGCTACGAGAGACAGTTAGTGGCGTATTGCTATAGAGAAGGAGATAGCTACGTTACAGTCATGTGGCACATTGAGCTTGGTCATTGCTAATATAGGGACCTTTGCAAGCAAAGGGATGTTTATAATGAAGTTTCGTGCAGATATAGAGTTAATTGCTACAAAGATGAGTGTCAAAAAAATTGCTACAAAGATAGGCTAATCCAGACTTATGGGGAGGTCTATCAAGATATGCTCTCTCATGTAGTCTGTCATTCGACCCTTTTCGATCCTTCTCTTTATTGCAGTGGTACGAGACGGGTCCATGTCCCAGCAAGATGTAAAGAATGTTTTTCAATATGGTGATTTGCAGAGGACATCTACATGTAGCAATCACATAGATTCGCTTCTGAGGAGGGATGTCAGAACGTTTGCAGACTTCATAAGGCTATATATGGCATTAAGCAGAGACCCCGAACATGGTTCCAAAAGCTCTTGGATTTGATAGAACGGCAAGGATTCACGAGGTCGGATGTAAAGTATTCATTGTTTGTTCAAAGTACTCAAAGAGGTATCATTGATATACAGATTTATTGAGGATATCATAGTTACGGGAGATGATGTTCAAGGTATTAGTGGAGCCAAGAAAATATTGAAAAACAGTTTGTCATCAAAGACCTTGGTAATTTATAATACTTCCTAGAGCTTGATCCCCAAGAACCAGCAAGGTATTGTGATGACCCAGAGGAAGAATGTTACTGACCTCTCGAATACATGTATGGAAGTCCCACTACCTCCATGGATCCTAGCATGAAGTTATACGATCAAGATACAAATGATGTGGACAAGATAGATAAAAGAAGCTCGTTGGGAAAGTTCCTCTATGTGAAAATTACCAGGCTGGACATCGCCTTTGTTGTAAGCAAAGTTAGCCGGTTTATGGAGCAACCAAGACAGGCACATATGGATGCAGCTCATATGATTCTGAGGCATCTGAAGTCCTCTATGCACCGGATTGCTCTTTAGCAAAGGGACATCTCTTTTGGACATGTATGGATGCGGACTATGCAGGATGCTCAAGGACAGGAAATCTACCTCTAGCTTTAAATTGTTCATAGGAAGCACTTTGGTGTCATGGACAAGAAAGAAGCAGACCGTGTTCGCTAGATCTACTGTTGAATCAGAGTACAGAGCCATGGTGCAGTGAGCACTGAGATGATGTGGACATGTCTGCTCTGACTGGCCTATGACATGCCAAATAAACAGCATTAGGAAAGATCACTTCAAGGGATGGCGAAAAGGAGGGGAGAGGGAGCGAGGAAAGGGAAAGCGCAAAGGTGGATGAGGAGAACGGGAAAGGGAGGGAGTGTTGAGCGCCACCATTAATAATGAGCCCCGAGTGTCATGAGGAGGATAACACGGCTATGGATCCTTAGAACAGCTCACTGGAGATGGGTCATGGAGTGCGCTACCAAAGAAGAACTGCGGCCCCCAAGATCACATCATCCTGACATCAGAGCAATTGTGTTTCCGTTTCGGTAGACAAGGGCGTCGAAGGAAAGAATGTGGGGGGAGAGATCAATGGACGAGAAAGAAGAAGGGAGAAGACATGTACCCCGAGAGGAAGCCATCGCCATACTGCAACATCTTTCGAAGGAGGCAGATCATGCTAGACTATTGGAGGGCATCAACGTGGGGAAGGTAAAGCAGGACCTGAAGGTGTTCAGAGATATGCTAGGGAGACGAAGGAGGCAGGTATAGCTATTGATGCGATTTGACTATCGAGCAACCTCTTGTGTAAACATGGGCTCTCTGACAGAGATGCAAAGGAAGTTCTTGGAGGATACTTGGAGGACTACGTCCATTTGACTCAACAAGGAGTTGTCTGATTGAGGCGACCTCGTTATACAGATGGTGAGGGTGATTACGAAACTATATCATGGAGAATCAAGGTTGCTGATGTGCCTCAATGCTGTTGGAATCTTGAGTCTCCCCAAGCAGCGTTCCCTCACTTGGGTGAGGTTTTGTAGGTAACGAGCACTGGTCTTCGAGATAGCAAAGGCTCTCAGGATGAAATCATCCTCCAAAGGGAACGACCCCCTTCGCATGCTCAGGTTGACATAAGGATCGATAGAAGAGCCATGCCCATTTGGGTAGTGTTCTTGGACGAGACGAACTACGATGAGGGGATCAGCGGCGATGACGACAAAGTCAAGGGCGAAGGAGCCGTAAAGCTGTCGAAGATGTTCCTGGGGGTACACAATCAACAAGGTTAAATGTGGATTCCACTCCAATTATTGTGGTAATCAATCATCCTTTGGAAAGTAGAGCGGTGTCAGCAACCAATCCTTCTCAAACCCTAATGCGATGTTTACTTTCTCCAACGACAGGGATCACGAATACCTCAAATCGTGCTTCCTCCTCGGGTTTGAATCTGAACCCAATTATGAACCCGAACAGCATGCACCCGATGGACGTTAGACTCCACCACCATATTGCCCGACTCTACTAGTGAGTCCTTTGAGCGGAATAAATATCCAGAAAACACGTGTGATGATTTGAAATCAAAGGCTTGATTCGATAATTTCACCTCTAATTAAAGAGGTAATGTTTACTGTGGACTTGCTTGGAAGACCTCCGAAGTTCTGGTTGGGAGAATCCGGAGTTCCGCGGAAAGCTCCATCGAGGCTCCCTTTTATTTTCGTGGCTGGTGTTGCGGGGCAGGGCATTCACCGGGGAGCAAAGATGGCAGTGCAGGGCTCGTCAAAGGTGGATTGAAGGAAGGTGGTGATGATGAAACAAGGAAAGAATCCTTCCAAAGAAAGGCAAACAAAATAGATGAACGATGAACTCTCGAAAGAAGAAGGCAGCGGTGGCGGCATCTCAAGAAGAGGGAAGGGGAGTCGCAACCAGTCACGGCTCTATGTCTGTGGCTGGGGATAGCTCTACGATTTTTTCCTCACCATAGGAGGGACACCAAGTTCTGGTGTTTTTCTTACGTAAGTGGTGGAAAGAGGGCAATTAAAGCAGGGAGACTATGCAACCGGAACACGACTGTAAGGGGGATTTTGCGAGCTCAGTGAAAGGCAGAGGAACCCTGGAAGTACGACTTGGTGTGCTACAAAGGGTGGAGAATACCTTGACAGGAATGTGTTTGGATGCGGCAACCAACAAGGAGGGAAAGGAGGATGAATTTGGTGTTGATCCATTGGTTGTAAAGAATGCGAGGAATGGTGTAAAGCGAGGCTCTGAAGTCGTCGTAGCTAGGCCAGTGGGGGTGTTGTTGGCGGGTGATAAACACTTGATTTCTCAATGAAGTTGTTATCCTGTAATGTACAGGTCCTAAGCAAACCGGAGAGGCGATAGGGAGTAGGCCTCATGATGGCTATGTGATCAATCGATGTGGCTTGTCAACAGGAATATAAGATCAAATCATGGGAGTCTGTCATATGGAGTTTCACCTCGAGCCATGATAAATCCCATATGTATTATCATTAATCACCAATATTATCTCTTTCTTAAATTACTCAACAAAATTCATATACAAATAACATTAATAACTAATTTGTGTGTTGTATAAAATTGACACTAATTAGTATGTATAATATAACCATATTATTGTGCTGATATCTTACGTATTTATTTATTATAAAAATAAGAATAATATTGTATACAAATAAATCAACATAAAATAAAATAAAATTCCAAAAAAGTAAGCAAACAAAAAATAAAAGAAATTAAATTTGTTTTATGAGGTTTTATTATGTATTTAATAATTATCTAGGTACAAATGACCTCTGATCTCTTTGACTTCTACATGAAAGATGTAGATCTCATCGAGATCAACAACTTTCATGTTCATTATTTTTTCCAATTCGACTCCTAACTTATTTCTAATTTTATTTGATTTTTCTATTTTTTAAATTCTTATTGGGCCACATGGCGCCTCCATGGCCGCCCATGTGGCCCCTCATCTTCATTCTACTCTGCCTCATTCTAGACCGTTGGATCCTGATCCAACGGCCCAGATTATGTCTTCCACCTCCGCCTACCTCCTCAAACAGATGCAACTCTTCACCTACGGGTAACTTCTCCTAATTTTATCAACCAACCCCAGCAACTTACGTTCCAACCACCGCCTCTATTCTCTACACCGATCAACCCTTACCCTCACATGATCGCCAACTTCCCCTCATCCCTTCTCTCTTCGCTGAGAGTGGTGGTTGAAACCACCACCTTCAACCGTGAATCTTCAACCACCCTCGCATCAAAACCCCCATCTCCGAGCAACTTCCATCCTATCCCACCATTAACGAGATTCCACCAGCCCTTTCACTGATCTGCGACAGAGAATTAGTGAGGAAGAGAGCAAAGACGGAGCACAAATCTTGATGAGATCCAAAGTGGCCATACCCTGTTGCAGACAGCCATTGACAGGCTGCTTGAGCTTAGTCTCTTTGCTGGAGACCCAAAGCGAAAAGGTGAAGCTTGAAGCTTCATTTAGGCACCATCTTCAATCCCTTGATTCACCATTTCATTACTAAGTAATTTTCTTTAAGATCATTCTATCGAGTTTTGACAATTTTATTTCATCTGAATTTCATCCGTAAGAATTGATCTAGAAACTCGAAATATATCACGAGACTTCCATCATCCATGCGTTCAAATCCCAATATCTAATCCATTTATTCATAAGTGTGTTCATATCGATTCAATCCAAGTGATTATTATTGACTTGGAACCCATTCAAGGTTCAACTCCTCCATTCCGTCTGAACTCCCTTTTTCACCTCACAAATCCATCAAGTCACGAATAGGCTTTGGCGCTCGCCTGGACTAATTTTGCAAGACACTCGAGCTTGATCGGAGTCTCAGACAAAACTTCGGTCTCCATTTTCCTCGTCGGCAGCACTTCATCAACAGAGCAACACGATGCGGCTTTCGCCTTCCTTCGTCTCCAATCACCTTCGCGGAATCTTCACAAAGGTCATCTGACCTTCAACTGAGGCAGAGGAGCACGTAGAGCATTTCAACCTTCGCCTGAGCACCGTTCGAGTGTCGTCAACCAAGGTGGAGCTGAAGAACGCGTAAAGAGCAATTGTCGTTGGATACCATACAATGGGTGCAATCCAACGATTGTATCCAATCCACGTCGCAAGCCCGATTCAGTGATTCATCTCCGAGCCTCCAAATCCAAACCTGCATTCGAACATCACTTGCCAGTCATGGATATGCAAATAAAAAGCATGACAAACAAAAGGAGGGTTTCCAACATCACTAAATCTTGATGATGGAATCTTCAATTGAAGCAATCACGCTTCGATGAGAAGGTTTTATAAGACTTATCCTGGAACTATAACGAAAGTGCAAACGAGATGTGGGAGGTAGTAGCACAATGTATCAGAAGGGTAAACAAAGAGATGCTTGGCGAGTCCAAGGGAGGAGCTCCCCGCCAAAAGGAGGCTTGTTGGTAGAGTGGAGGGGTGCAAGAGAAGCTCAAAATTGACAGAGTGTGCTTTAAAGCTATATCTAAGGATAGAACAGGGGAAACTATTACAAATTACAAAATAGGAAAGATAAAAGCAAAGAATGCTGTAAATGAAGCTAAGTCAAAAGCTTATGAAATTCTGTACAAAAATCTCAACTCTAAGGTGGTCCAGAAAAATGTATCCATGTTGGTCAAAACAAGAGAAAGAAAGATTAAAGACCTTTCTCAAGTGAGATGCATTAAGAATGAGGAAGGTCACGGGCTTATTACTCAGAAAGATCTAGAAATAGATCTAGCAAGTAGTGACAAGATGGAAGCAGTCATTTTTTTTTGAAGTCTAAAAGGTAGGGGAAACACTCGATGTGTCAGTCCCACGATAATTTATTCAAGAAATACAAGTAAATACAAGGAAAAAACAATCCAAAACACCGACCCCACAGATCCACTACAACACCCAGTCCTCCACCATGCGTTTGGCAAACACCCTCACGTTTTCCTTATAAAAGATGGAAGCAGTCATTCCATAAGCTTTCGATGGGGGAAGGAAATAGAGATATCACTTTGGAAGATCTAGCAAGTAGTGAAAGTTACTTGAATTGTGCAAGCTATATACGAATACAAAGGAAGGTTATGAGACCTAGGAAAGGTATAAGACCCGACGACATTCTATAGAAGTTTGAAT
The DNA here is from genome assembly GCA_037367405.1 of Ottelia alismoides. NCBI lineage: Eukaryota > Viridiplantae > Streptophyta > Magnoliopsida > Alismatales > Hydrocharitaceae > Ottelia > Ottelia alismoides. The sequence goes on from JAZKJV010006203.1 coordinate 104,108, forward strand.
AGTTTTAGATGAGCGTGGTTTGACTTGGCTTACAAATGTATTCAATGTTATTTGGCGAAGCTAGAGAATGCCTGAAGATTGAGGAGAAGCATCGTGGTGCCTCTTTATAACAACAAAGGAGACATTCAAAATTGTTCAAATTACAGAGGTATCAAGCTGATAAGTCATACTATGAAAATTTGGGAACGTGTGATCGAAAGATGGTTGAAGCACGTTCCAAGGCAAAAGAAAATCAATTCGGATTCATGTCAAGTCGCTCAATGATCGAAGCCATCCACTTGTTGACGAGAAGAATGTAGATTTATAGAGCTAAAAGAAAGAACCTCCATATGATTTTTATTTATTTGGAGAAGGCTTATGATTCTGTCCGAATGGAGATATTGTGGTGACTTTTGGAGAAGAAACAAGTACATGTCCAGTACATTAACCACATAAAGGATGTGTATGATAGGGCTTTATCTTGTGTTAGGATACAATCTGAGAGGACTTACTATTTTGACAACAACATTGGTCTGCAACAAGGTTCAGCTTGAGTACATCCCTTTTTACGTTGATTATGGACGAGTATACAAGTCACATTTAGGATGAGATACTTTGGTATATGTTATACGTTGATGATATTGTGGTGATTGAAGAGACTAGAGATAGAGTAAATGAGAAGCATGAGGTCCCGAGACGTGCATTGGAGACTAATGATTTTGGTATAAGTAGGGCAAAGACTGAATATATGGAGAGCACTATTGAAGAAAGCAATAGTAAAGGAATCGAGGTGAAGATTGGTGATGATGATATTCAGAAGAGAGATTCTTTTCGATACTTAGGATCTATTTTCTAACATGAAGGGGAAATTGATGGCGATATTACTAATAGAACAAAGGCAAGTTCGCTTATGTGGAGAGGGGCCTCTATTATTCTTTATGACAAACAAATTCCTTTGAAAATTAAAGGAAAGTTTTACAAAATAGCCGTGATACCTGATATATTCTGTGGATCTATATGTTGGCATGTGATCCACAGACATGTGCAGAGAATGACAATAGTAGAAATGAAAATGTTAAGATGGATGTGTGGATACGCATGTAAGGATCAGATTCGAAATGATGCAATACAGGAGGCTTGAAATCGTGAGGCTTGGTCTCCGACATTTCTATCTGGCTTATCGGAGCAGAGGGTCGAGGAGTTCCTCTCTATAGATAGAGTTGCTTCAAAGCGAGAGCCCCTATTGTCGGGAAGAGATCATTTTGTATGGGGAGATGGTAGGCTTTCGATGCGTTCGGCATATCGGTTTCTGGTGAGAGGATGTGGAGGAGGTGCAAGAGGAGGTGCAGGCTGACACGTGGCTCACTTGGCAGCACAGAGTTCCTAACAGAATCAAGGTTTTCTTGAGGCTCTTCAGACTTGGAAGGATTCTTACCAAGGTTCGTCGGGGGCATTTGATGGGCTTGGAGGATATTGCATGGAATAGGTGCGGTGGGCTGAGGGAGGATTCGGATCACTTATTCTTCTCTTGCCCTCTCTCCCAGGAGATCCGGAGTCAGGCAAGTACCACGTGGCTTGCGCGAAGCAACTACCCTGTTTTCTAGCAGGATATCCGTGCGATGTGCGGATATGGCCATGAGGATTATCTGTACCCGTTTGCGATGATGTAGGTGATTTGGTGAACTAGAAAAAAGGTCATCTTTTGGGGGGAGGATTTAATGTGGATAACGTAATGGGGGCAATGTAGTGAACTCTGTGTGTCATGGCAAATGTAAAATGGTGTAACTTCTTTCCATTTTCCCTTTCTTCTTATATTTATATATACAATATGGTGTGATTCCCGCTCTTGGACTCCACCCTATTTTTCTTCAAAAAATATGCATGTCTTATCTAGCTCCTATATTTTTAATTTTGCGTGGGTCGATCCTGACCAACCGACCCATACCTCAATTCTCCTAGCCCAAGCCCAACCCATGAGCGGGTGGAGCAGGCGAGCCCAAGGCCCATTGGCCATGTCCATTTTCATCTAAGCCCATGAATGACCCACCCCATCCCTCGACAATGGTGAGCACCAACCGACTCGTTTGAATTCCTTGTGATAACACAGTTAGAGATCTTTACCAAAACTTCTCCAATACCAGATGCAAGATGTAGGTGTTCCAACTAGTAAGGATCCCTCCAGAGCTTCTTTGTAATCCAATCATTCGAAAATCCAGGAGGGTGGCTTTCTCCAGAAGTGTAGGAAGGGCGGGGTGAGGGTGGCATGGGAGGGGATGGGGTGTATTTCAACCCAGGAGGCAGAGGACCTGGTGGTGCCCATCTTGGAGGTTGAAAGTAGGCAGGCGGTTTGGCAGCTGAACACGGATGGGGCCCCAAGGTCGAATGAAATTCCTGTTTGATTCTTCAGGGAGTTCTGGGATTGTATGAAGGAGGAGGTGGTGGCGGTTCCAAGGGAGTTCGAACGGGATAACCGGGGATTTGAGTGTCTCAACAAGGTGTTTTTGTTCCTGCTGCCCAAACAGGAGGGGGTCGTTCGTGTGGAGGTCTTTAGACCTATCGCTCTGTCTAATGCGATCTACCTTCTTGTGGTGAAGGTCTTGGTGAACCGCTTGCGAAAAGTTCTGGGGGGCATCATCTCTCCTGAAAAGAAAGCCTTTGTGCCCGATAGGCATATGACAGATCCTAGGTTGCTGGCTTGGAAGTTCGTAATGGATTGGAAGAGGGAGAAGCAAGAGGGGGTCAAGTGGAAGGTAGATTTCTCGAAAGCATATGACTGCGTGGATTGGCGCTTCCATTCGCGGTCATTGCAGAAGATAGGCTTTCCTAACAAATGGATTGGTTGGATGAAAAGATGCATCACAACGGCATCGTATGCAGTGCTTGTCAATGGCAGACCAGAGGGGGCTTTTTTCAGCCTCAATGGGGGGTTTGTCATGGGTGCATGTTGGTGCCATTCTTGTTTGTGATTGTGGCAGATGCACTGGCTGTCATGATGAGGTTGGCAATGGCGGGGGGCTTTTATGCGAGTTACAGGAGGGATGACACCTCCATCTCCATCCTACAGTACGCAGCTGACATGGTCTTGTTCATTGATGGGGAGTCGGAGCACGCGAGAAATGTTGCATGGATTATGGACATATTTGGGGAGAAATCATGCATGAGATTGAATAGGGGCAAGTCTAGGGCAATCCCGTTTGGCATGGTGCAGAAGGAGGCTCAAGACCTCTGTCAAATTTTGAGATGTTCGAGGGGATCTCTATCATGCACGTACTTGGGGCTCCCTCTGGTTGTTGGACATCTACGGGTGGTGGATTGGAGGGTGATGATTGACAGAGTAGAGACAAAGATGGCGGATTGGAAATCGAGCTCTCTCTAAAGGGGGAAAAGTTAATCCTCGTGAAGCATGTCATCTCCATTGTGTCGATTTCTTCATGTCAACAAGGTTGAGGTATGTAGGAGTGAGGCAGAGGCTGGAAGGGATGATGAAGCGTTTCTTCAAGCCAGACTCGCGGCAAGAATGTAGGGAGAGACACCTAGTGAGCTGGAAGGTGGTGATGGCGTCGAAGGATAGAGGCACTGGTGTCTCCAATTTGGAGTTGATGAATAAGGCGCATCTGGCAAAGTGGATGCTCAGGATCTGGGGGAAGTCGGACAATCTGGTCTGCAGGGTTATGAGGAGTATATATGGATCTAGGGGTTCTTGGAGAGCAGAGGCATGCAGATTGTCCTCGTCGCTTTGGAAGGGAATGTCTAGTGTCATGACAGAGCTAACTGCTCACGTGAGATCGGTAATGGGCGACAGACAATGCTTTCGATTATGGGAGGATGATTGGCAGGGGTTGGGTCCTATGTGTGAGAGGTACCAGCGTCTGTCCGCAATTGCGGGTGCCAAATGTGCCATGATGCGGGAGGTCTGGTTGGCGGGAACTTGGTGTCTGACCTTCACTTCCGCTCTGTCGAACCAGAGATGTGATGAGGTCCTGGCACTTTTGGCGGAGCTGGCAGATGTGGATGGTCCTGGTGGGACAGAGACCACTTTGCTTGGAAGGAGGGGGCCTTCTCGTTGAAAAAGGCATATTGTTGCTTTGTCAAGATGCATAAGAGTGTTCAGGAGGAGAATGCCTGGAATTACAGGATTATTTAGGCTAATAGGATTCCGATGAGGATAAAGGTGTTCATGTGGCTGATGAGACATGGTCGGTTGCTTTCGAAGGTTCGGAGGGAGAGGCTTCAGGGTCCTGGGGAGACGATGTGTGATAGATATGGTGTGGAGCATGAGGACTTAGATCATCTTTTCTTTGGTTGTGTTGCGTCAACGGCTGTAAGGGAGCGAGCGGTGATGCATTGGCTTCATTCCGCGGACGGTTCGTCATTCTGGAGATCGGTTAGGGAGACTTGTGCTAGCTCACAGGACGACGTGACGGGTCCCTTTGCTCCGATGTGGGCAATTTGGTGTGCCAGAAATGAGAGGATTTTTTGTGGACGTCCTTTTCGGTGTGAAAGGTGTTGGGACAAATCAGGGCTTTGGTGTTGTGGAGTGACATGTAATTTTGGGGGTGTGGCGAGGTCTAGTTGGTTTGTACTTGTAATTTATCTTTAACTTAATAAAATTGTGGTGGGTTCCAAGCTTGGGACTGCACCCTTGTTATCCACAAAAAAACAATCATACAAAAATCCGTAAGGAGTGGCTCTCTCACAAAGTTCCATCAATGATCATCCCAAGTATCCATTTTTTCCAAGAGAAGAATGCTTTCCATGTCCTATAAATGAGCATCCCAAGTACGTTGACGGTTCATTCTCTTCGCTTCTGCATCAATTGATACGAAAGCTACCTACCTCCTTTTGTTTATTTGACTCGCCTCGCTTGGTGATGTAACACCCAAGGATTGTAAGATAGACGTCCAGCAGGAAATTCAAAGCTTGTATATATTTAATAAAAGCCACTAGTATGAGAAGGTATGAGAGAAAAGACATAGTTGTCAATAGCAGGCAGAAATCTAGGTAGAAGGAATATGGAGATTAAAGATCTCACAGAGTGAAGTGCAACTACTATATATAATTAAAGGTTATATGAAGCATCTTCTTAAAAATAGACGTGGGATAAGACAATCCACATTAGAATGAATTCATTGCTCTTTCTCTGCACAAACTAACAGGAGTCCCCTAAAAAGAATAAGCAGTTGGCACGGCTCTGCGCATACCATTTGCAAAAAAAATCATTGATTGTCTCTCTTTTCCGGGCTCCCCTAAGCTCAGGAAATTCTAAGTGACAATCTTCATAAAGCAATAGGATTCTGTCCCAGAAAGTACATAGCCCAATATATCAGTCATCTCCTTACAAAATGCAATCTCTTCAGCAAACTCTTTGAACTCTTCAGAATTTTGACTAAGCCAACGAATGACCAACAAAAAAATAAATGAACTGGAGAACAAGATTGAAGGGTCCATGATGGTCAGGACATATCACTGTATGATTGTTGTAGAGTTGCATCTATTAAAAAAAACAGGATGTAGTTGTACATCTTCGCAATGCAACAATCCATCCTCTTTCAGTGGATGAACCCCAAAAGCTGCGTTTGGTCACAAGTTCTTGGATCCAATGAGGCCGAACAAGCTTCGGAAATTTCTAAACTAAAGCAACAATGGTCGTTGCAAGCAGTACTCCACTGCTAGAGATGATGAATCAAAAAGAACCAAGTCATTTGAGTTCTCAAAAAGTCAAAAAAAAAGAGTTGATTGCAAAGATGGTGATATAACCTCTTTTAATTGAATTCTCCAAAAACGTTTAAGAAAAAACAAAACAAAAAATAGCCTAAAGTATATGTTGATTTGCTAATTAGTGAATCAAGATTAGCAAATGACGGTTAGTCACTTAAGATGACGATGAATAAAGAGGCTAAAAGAGAAGAAACCTGAGCGTATTTAAGGTTCACTTAACTTCTCACGTTTGGAGTTGCTACATTGCATGGTACCCTAGACAAGTCTTTTAAGAAATGCACAAAAAGTTAGAATTTCCCTATCATTTGAGATCATTATTTTGAAGAATTGGAGGAACCGCCGGAAGGTAAAGGATAGTGAATCTTGTCACTGAAAATGGTAACACGATTGTGCTTCCTCTGGGAGTTGATAAAAGCAGATGAGAGGCAAAGCCGTCGTCCCATCAGAGGAAGAGGGACAATAAAATAACAGAACAAATGAGGGGATGTAGATCGACGACTGACAGACTGTTCAAGGAAGGAGGCATATGTCGGCATCAGAGAACCATAACAAGGAGGTGAGAGAACCATAACAAGGAGGTGAGAGATCTTCTATGCAAAATGCAATTCATCATCACTGAGGAGAGCTATCGAGATTTAAAAGAAAGTGCCCGAGGCAAGGTTGTTGGAGTCATCGAAGAAGTATTTGTCCAAATCATGTTAAATGTTCGCATGTTGTAACGTTGGTCACCGCCAATGGAGCTGTCCTGAAGGCAAGGAGTGGAGACCCTATTTGCATCATCGGAAAGAGCGAAAGGTGGGGAGTAGATTCTATTCTTGTTGGTGTTAACAAGGTTGCCAGAGCTTGTTTGTGGGATGTCATGTCCAATATAGGGAAGATCATTAGCAGATCCTTCACAAGGAATGCCGTTCAAATAGGTGCGATGGTGGTTTGCGCAAGAGGATCCACAACAGCAGAGTTTGACAAACTCGTGGATCATCGAGTAATAAGGCAGCCTCTAGGGTTCACTAGAGTAGGCCTCATTCGAGGGATGGAATTTTGGATATCTTGACGCATGGAGTCCTTAAGGTGATAGGACATCCTCACCTTTGCCAATCTCTGGAAAAAATGAGAGAAGCATTGCAACCAGTTGAATCGGTGAGGCAGTAATCTCGAAAGGCCTCTCTTGAAGTAAGCCACCAGAAGTGTTGTTTTCTATTTTGAAAGTCCAGACCACGATCTCTCTACCATGTGAGTCCTGCGTCGATGGTTGACTGGTGCGTCTGGAGGTTAAATAGTATCGATCAATCTACGAAATCCACATGTCCTGGAACAATCGCTAGGCAGATAATATTATTTGGAGATGGGAGCAAATTCGTCCACGAAGCTGCCATCTTGGGTATTTGTCACTTCTATTGCTCGTTTCGAAGAGATTGGCTCAGGTCAGTATTGCAAATTGGATACATCAACCCACGAAATCAACTCCGTGGAACCTGATTTGAACCGCTCCATCATTGTTAATGTGCCCATGGAGGAGATCTCATGTGATGGGGCTTTTAAGGAGAGTATATTTACAGGCCCATTCCACTGAAGATTAATAACAAAAAAAGGCCTCAATTATGTGTCAGTTCCCAATTAAGGTCTCGTTTTTCAAATGTAATAAAGAGGGGCCTAACCTTTTTGTCTCAAATCTAGGACTATGTAAACTTTCGTGACCCTTTTACGTAGACGCTAAATCCTGAAGATGAAGGTTTAGTCCCCTCTTTGTTACATTTGAAAAACGAAGCCCCGAATTGGGAATCGGCGTAGAGTTGAGGCCTTTTTTTGGTAATTTACCCTTCCACTTATAGTTGGAGTACTTGGTTGTATGCGTCATGAGTTGTAGCAGGGTAAATGGATCCTGGAGAAGATCCATTTACCCCATCCATGTGTTTAGTCCCATACCGCCTAGTGGTGGGACTTGGAGGCTCTGGAGAGGCTATATAAGGAGCCCCAAACCTCCTGTACTCATAGAGAAAAGGAATGCAATATCCTCCCCTTTGAGGGCTTCTCCCGTGGTTTCATCCCGCTCCTCACGGAGTAGGGTTCCACGTAAAAAATCTTTTGTGTTCTTCATGTTTATCTTTATTGCTATGCTCTGATTATCGCTTCCGCATTCTTCATATTTTATAACACTTATTAAGGCTGACCACATTATTAAACATAGGGCCGATGCTTCTCCCTAGCATGATGGGATCGTGGCTCACAGCTCCCGAATATGAAGGTGGACCTATTATTCACGACGCACTCAAGAGTTACGTCCTCTCATTCATCACCCCTTGTGACCAAAAGAGGTTGACTTCCATATAGAGAGGCTTCATCTACCTCCTTGGCATGCAGCTCTTGCATACAAGGAGATGAGGCAAACTATATATTCAAAGGAAGTCGAACAAGTCTTGATGTAGTTGACGGCATGGCCTCAAACTTCAATGAAATTCAATTGAATTTCTTCCGAACATCAATATCCTCTCGAAATCGAAATTCAACAGAAATGACCGAAATATGGGGGCCTTAGTACAAAAAATGACCGAAATTTTGATCGAATTTCGACTGAAATTCTATTTCGATCGGTCACCGAAATGGTGACCGAAACCGACATTTAGGTCATTGGTTAACGGTTCTCTCCATTGACTTTAGCTACTTTGGCTCCGATGGTGAAAGGTGATGGTACGGTTGCTTCCTCTAGTTCAATGGACACGGTCAGGGATCTAGTTAATGGAAGCATGACAAAGGGGATGGTGAATCGAGAGACGAAATCTATCTATGCACATGCTTTGCCTACAGATGAGGATTTCGTGGAACAATTCGCAACACATCTTCTTCTAGTGTGCATAACAGGGAAAGTCATAGTTGCTTAATGAAAATATTAACATGGAATGTCAGGGGGTTCACAGGCAGGATAAGGGTAAGCTATTGCGACATGATCTCAGATTGCACATTGGATTTTATAATATTATAAGACACAAAAATGCAAGTTGGCTAAAGTGGAGAGGAGTTTCCACTATTCTTTACGACAAGAAAAATTCTTTGAAAATAAAGGAAAGTTTTACAAAGTTATCGTGAGACCTGTTATGCTCTATGGATCTGCATTTGGCCTGTGAACCATAGACATGTGCAGAGAATGGCGGTAGCAGAAATGAAAATGCTAAGGTGGGTATGTCATTTTGGACACAAAAGTAAATATCGGATTCGAAATGATGCACTCAGAAGGAAAGCTAGTGTAGCTCCGATCGAGGATAAGATGCGAGAAAAACTGTTAGAAAAAAGAAAATGCGGAAGCGAAATGATAAACAGAGCATAATCTAGAAATATAAATTGGAAGAACAAGAAGGTTTTTACATGGAACCCTACTCCCTAAGGAGCAGGATGAAATCACGGGAGAAGGCCTCAAAGGGCAAGGTTATGCATTGCACTTTCTCTCATCTGACTACAGGGGTGTGGGGCTCTATATATAACACCCACGGAGCCTTCACATCTCCAAATTGGTAGATGTGGGACTAAACTCGGGTAAATGAATCCTGAAGAGATCCATTTACCCATCTCCCATACATGTGACACATATAACATATACTCCCACTCAAGCTGGAGCATGCAATGCTCAGCTTGGACAAACAGAAAGAAACTCAACTCACAATAAATGATACTACATACAATATCAACTTAACATGCACAACTGACGATTGTTGTTGAGGACGTTGCTTCTCATGGCGTGCAGGTAAAGAGGATGAACGGGCTGGAGTGTGAGTCAACTAAATCTCCTCGTCAAAGAGCATGTGCTCTGAATTGCGCTTGTCAGAGTCACTGCAACTAAAAATGAGTCTCCTCGTCAGAGTACTCTGGCTCGCGACAATAATGTGGCTATCTCTGAAAAGGGTCGAACTGAAAAAGTTCATGGAACTGCAATCCTTGTCAGGGTCAACCGTCACTGGAGAATGGAGTCTGAAAAGTAGAACAAGGTTTCTCCCATCTCGCACAGAGAATGGTACTCTACTCTGGAGTCCTATGATACCACATGAAAACCCTTGCCCACACGGCATAGAAAATGGTCCTCTACTCTGGAGTCCCCATTACTCACATGAAAACTCTGACCGAAACAACAAGAAGCGATGGGGACCATTACAAAAGATGGAAAACATATGCACATCTAAATATAAGACCGCATACATGTGCGAGTCTGAAACTGAAGACTCGGAAATATCTGATGTAGAGTTTGACTATCTGCTGTAGAGTATGAATATTTCGAGTGGTCTGACGAATCTACAAACGGGAGAAGACATGTGACTCTATACAATACTCCCCCTTTCTCCCATACTTGTCAGAAAATAATGGTATCGACATAAGTGGGAGAAAATAATAAAAAGGGGAAAATAAGAAATTAAATAAGCCGAATACTCTCTTTTTTTGCTTTTCTTAAAATTTTTCTCACCATTTCATTTTTTTTTCTTACGACTATATCATCTTCTCTCTTTTTTAATAGTCATCGTTTTTTTAATAATAAGACATATCATTATTGTATGGAGGCGAAGAATCCATGTAGCCGACCCCACTTAATTGTGGGAAAAGGCTTTGTTGTTGTTGTTGTAATAAGTCATATCATTAATCCCTTTTTTATGGCTTTTGCATTTTTTTTGAAATTGTGTAGGCTTTCGTATGTACGCACCTCTTTTCTTTTCCTTTTTTCACAAAATGACCCGGCCCTAAGTCTGGGCCCAAGCTTCTCTCTCATTTTTTATTCGCTCTTCAAAATTCTCGACAATGGCTCAAGTTGTCGGAACGGGTTGGTATATTTCTATGGCTCCTTCGGCGTGGTCGGCTGCTTACTCGTGACCGTTGTGCTATGATGTTCGCTAATGTTTCGCAATTATGCGGTCTTTGTGGTACGGAGGTGGAAACCAGCGGGCACCTATTCTTCCATTGCGACCATGTTCGCGCCATCTGGGACGATTTGGGGTGGCTGAATATCTCCAGTTTCGTTGCCTTCTGCGACAGCTTGTCAAACGCCGGGACTCGGTCGAGGGCGGACCTGGTGGTCCCGATTGCGCGTCTTTGGAGCATCTGGTTGGGAAGAAACGAGGCACTATTTGCTCGGCAGAGGTTCTATAAGGAAAATATTCGTATCTCGGCGTCTCGCTTTTGTCTTGATTGGTCTTCCGGGTAGCGTTGTTCGGGTGCGTGGGTGGTATCTCTATTTTGATATCATTTACCACTCCTTTTTGTTTTCTTCCTCCACCTTGTAAGTACTCCCTTCTTTAATTTTAATGGATTGGGGCGAACACCGATGAGTGTTTCCCCCTTTTTTGAGCGTCAAAAAAAATTCTCGACAATGGTAACCCGCTTTTTCAACATTTTTTTGCCAATATTCGGCTACATGGGCCCAACAAACTCAGCCATGCCCCCCTTCCTATTTTTTTTTAATTTTGACCCTGGGCCCTTACCAACAAATGATGACTTTTTTAAAAGAAAATAAAGGGGCATCGAGCCCCTCTCCCCTTTCATGTACGCCACCAGGGTTCTCGACTGGGAACCCTTTCTTTATGTCCCACTGCCCCCAACGGGGCTTCCCTCGAGTTGAGGCCGCCGCCAGCAAAGGGGGGGCTCCTGGATCGGCATGCTACGGGGTGTCTTTGATTGGAAGATAGATGCGCGGAACTCGCCACTCGCAGAGGAGGGGCTCGTCGCGCGAAGAAGACAGGAGGGTACGCAACCTGGGCGTGCGATGGTCGCGCCATGGAGAAGCGAGATTCACATGGCGTACGAGATGCTGCTACGGCAGTTGTAGAGGGTTCCGCCTGGAGGGATGTTGGAAGGCGCGATGCAGGAGGAGCGCCTGGACTGAGAAGGGTCCGCGCCACCGCGATGGAGCCTGAACTTCACGCAGGTCGCCAACATAAAGGAGGCTTTGAAGGTTATGAGACCTGGGAAAGGTGTAGGATCGGATGACATCCCTGTACAAGTATGGAGAGTTTTAGGTGAGCGCGGTTTGACTTGGCTTACAAATCTATTCAACGTTATTTGGCGAAGCAAGAAAATGCCCGAAGATTGGAGGAGTATCGTGGTGCCTCTTTACAAGAATAAAGGAGACATTCAAAATTGTTCAAATTACAGAGGTATCAAGTTGATGAGTCACACTATGAAAATTTGGGAACATGTGGTCGAAAGAAGGTTGAAGCAAGTTTCCAACGTAAAAGAAACCAATTCGGATTCATGCCAGGTCGCTCAACTATTGAAGCTACCCATTTGCTGAGGAGAACAATGGAGATTTATAGAGCTAAAAGGATGAACCTCTACATGATCTTTATTGATTTGGAGAAGGCTTATGATTCTGTCCCACGAGAGATATTGTGGAGAGTTTTGGAGAAGAGAGAAGTACCTCTCCTATACATTAATCTCATAAAGGACATGTATGATAGGGCTTTATCTTGTGTAAGGACCCCGTCTGGGAAGACTGCATATTTTGACATCAACATTGGTTTACATCAAGGTTCAACTTTGAGTCCATTTCTTTTTACTTCGATTATGGACGAGTTGACAAGTCACATTCAGGATGAGTTACCTTGGTGTATGTTATTTGATGATGATATTGTGTTGATTGACGAGACTAGAGATGGAGTAAATGAGAAGCTTGAGGTATGGAGACATGAGTTGGAGAGTAAAGGATTTCGTATAAGTAGGGCTAAGACGGAATATATGGAGTGCTCCTTTGATGGAAGCAATGATGAAGGAAACAAGGTGAAGATTGGTGATGATAACATTCGGAAGAGAGATTCTTTTAGATATCTAGGATCTATTTTGAAACATGATGGGGAAATTGATAGAGATGTTACTAATAGAAGAAATGCAGGCTGGCTAAAGTGGAGAGCAGCCTCTGTTGTTCTCTGTGATAAGAAAATTCCTTTAAAAATTAAAGGAAAGATTTACAAAGCAGTTGTGAGACCATCTATGCTCTATGGATCTGAATGTTGGCCTGTGAACCATAGACATGTGCAGAAAATGGTTGTAGCTGAAATGAAAAAGCAAAGGTGGATGTTTGAACACACACGTATGGATCGGATTCGGAATGATGCAATCAGAAAGAAAGTTGGTGTTGCTCCAATCGAGGATAAAATGCGAGAAAACTGCTTAAGATGGTTTGGTCAATTGCAAAGAAGATCAGTCGATGCACCAGTTAAGAGATGTGAGTTTTGGGATGTTGAGCCGGCTAAGAGAGGGTGAGGACGGCCGAAGAAGTGTTAGAAAAAGACCATACGAAGGGATCTTACTTTTTTGGATATGAGCCCGGGATTGGCCCAAGATAGATCTGAATGGAGGCGAAGAATCCATGTAGTCGACCCTACTTAATTGAGGAAAAGGCTTTGTTGTTGTTGTATACTTTTCCTTCCTTCAATGCCTTATTGGCATGGCTTAAACATTGATTTTCTTTCTCCAAGGCCATGTTGGCCATATACTTAGATTAACTTCTCGTAATTCGAGGCCACAATAGCCATTTTCCTAATTTTAAGGCCATGAGGACTCATTTTGATCTTCACATACACTGCTTTTTATATAAATGAAAGTGGTTACCTGAGGCGCACAATATCGAGCTTATGGGTAAAATCTCTTCAACATCTTCGCAGTAGGAGTGCGAGATTGGTGGAGGAGTGGGGTGCGGTTTAGGTCTTACCTCTTTTTTGGGTTTGTTGGAGGTTGTGTTGCCTCTTTGTATAGTTTTTTATCTCTCTTGTTTTTGTACACCCGTTTTCTTTTCACTTTGTCTAATATATTGGGGTGAACACCGCTGAGTGTCTCCCCCCTTTTTGTGACTTCAAAAAAAAACATCTTCGCAGTACTGTTTCCATCCTGGTCATCCACTCCTCGTGTTGAATAGCCAGACGCTTTACTACAATCACCACAAAACAAGGTAGAAACTGCATAAACTGTTGCAGGTGTAGGACTTTCCCTAGTACAACATGCATTTAACACAGTTGCTCCAACCTCCACCCGAGCATCTTTAGTAATCCTGACATGTCGGCAGACAAAAGTCTTGCCCTAATGCTTAAGAAGAGCTAAGCCAATATCCTTCGACGCAACCCCTATATATCATTCGTTGAGGGGAATGCCGCACTTCTTGCCATCATAATCAATTATCGTGAACCCCACAACAAAGTATCCACTTGTTTGTTTTTCCATAATGCTTTTGAAAATAGAAGGGCATCTATAACTTTCAATTAGAAGTTATGGGCCACAAGCACCAATGAAACTATAAAGACCTGAAAAATGGCCCATCTACCATTTAGGCTCGTAAGCAAACCCATTCATCTTATGATCAAAACCACTTGCCCACCTTTAGGGACTTTTTAATAACATGGGTTAAGGCCAGGTTTGACAATTATACATCTGCTTCAGAGTTCTCCTCACAAGAGACACCTTATCTTCCAATTGTCAGTGACCTTCACACATCTCATTGTCCTTCAACGGGCCTAACATTAACCTTGTTGGGATGGTGGGAGTCTCTACAATCTACATGAGAAAGGTGGCTCTGCCACCATGAATTCAAGCAACATCGCCATTAATTGAATAACGTTATAATCTTCACAAAATGTCACTGGAAGAACCCATTCGATATCAAGGTCATCACCTCCTTGATCACCAAAGCCTTCTTTACTTTGGTGAAGTCACGACATTTTAGTAGCAAACCCACCACCTTGAACGTTTATGGTTGATTACCGTATAGTAAGCCATTGGCAAGCATGGTTGAGCTCCAAGTCACTTCCCATCACCAGTCGGGTTGACCTCCAACAACTCGATCACCTCCAATTATGATAGCTCATGGGTAGAAAACAAATGATCTCACAGAAGCATTACATCCCCAGTGTAATGAAAGTGGAGTTGGTCGTCAATCATATTCCCACATCGCAGCACAAATGTAGCATGCTGCCTCCAAGTAAACCCAATCAGAGACGACTAAGGGTGGAGGATTTCACCATTCATCACTTATGTTGAATGCGCCTACCAAATGTTGATCAACGAGCACGTCTTCTAAGGATGACTGAATCTCTCGCATCAAAAGCAGATGACTAGAACCTTAAAGTCATAAGCAAGGTGGTTGTGACTACTACTCTATGACATCTAAAGCATGTACATGAGCTGACCTCGTCGAGCTTCACTCATTATTTTCATGGTGTTGTCCAACCCCCACCAATCTACCCAAACCCTCTCCAGTCTATGAATCTCGCATCTGCTTTTTGTAAATCTCCTTTCACTCATATTAGTCAAAAGCACACTTACAAACAATTATCAACAACACATCTCATTGGATCCATTTAAATACCCTAAACCATCGAACAAGCAACATCTCATCGAGTCATTGCAAATATTGGCACTATTTCCCCAATCTACATACTTAACATCTAAGCAGATAAACCTAAGCAAGTAACAAATTAATAGCTTTGTTACATTTTTGTCCTGTCCATGTCCATTACGTATCATGCTCACAATGTCGAACAAGGCTACTGCATCAGCAATAGCAAGCCCAGGCAACATTCTCAAAAAAAAATCCGATGTAGTCCTCCCTTCAAGCTATAAGCTTTATTATATAAACAATACTAAAAAGGGGAAAGAGTAACAAATCCATGCACCATCTTCTTTTCTCTTTGGTCGGAACCATATCTATCTCGATCGATGTTTACTAGTGTTGCAAAAGTATGTACTTGGTATTCAGTCGGAGGGCTCACTCGATAAATAATAAACATTATTCATGTAAATATTCGGAATTATTCAATTATAATTTTTTAAATTATTTTAAATTAAAAAATTATATTAAACACATATATTCTTATATGAGAAAAGGGATCCTACTCCATGGAGTAGGTAACTTACCTACTCCATTTTCTTTTTTTGAAATTTTTTTATTTTTTTTTTTGAAAAATGCTTCCATGGATTTTCATAACTATATCCCTCTAATACGTCATTCAAATTTCGTCAGAAACAGAGACTCCTACGACCTCCATCCAGACATACATTTTTTAATTGTCACAGATTTGTTGTATTTTTCATGTTCTGGATGGAGGCCGTAGGAGTCTCTGTTTCTGACGAAATTTGAATGGCATATTGGAGGGATATAATTATGAAAATCCATGAAGCATTTTTCAAAAAAAAATTGAAAAAAAAAGAAAGTGGAGTAGGTAAGTTACCTACTCCATGGAGTAGGATCCCTTTCCTCTTCTTATATATATATGGTCATTAACTAACAACAAGATGAAAGTTCCAATTGAATTTTAGACAAAATCAAGATGCACAAATTGGTGGGACTATCACCAATGAGAAGCAATGCATCATAACTTCTTTTTTATCATGATAGTTGAAGCTATTAAAAAATACATCCTCGGAAACTAAGATGAAACTTTGACATTTTTTATGATAATAGGATAGATCAGAACCCAAGAAAATAAAATATTTTTTTACCAGCTGAATAGTTAACCAGTCAGTCAAATAGTCGGACAAACAATACGGTCAGACCAAATATTGACCGAATATTAGTTATTCAGTCGGTCAACCCATAGCACCTTATAGTCGAACCGATTATTCAATCCAGTCAGTCGACTATTGCAACAGTGATGTTTACTTCTTAACCCAAGTGTATTGACACGATTACATTGTTATTTTTTGAATTTCTTGTGTCTAAAATAGATAGATCATTAAGACAATTTTCAACCCTTAAACGTGTGTCCACAAGTTCCTCATAAAAAACCGAAGAAAAATTAGACTCCACTATAGGCCTTCTGAATCAGCTTTCCGAAAACTCTGATGGGCGTGAAGCTTGACATTTTTTAAATCTCAAAAGATACGCCTTTTAAATGAGCGCCATAATGTGATTAATGGAGACAACTCGACATATGTTGAATTTACCAAGTCACCATGAGTTGATGCAAACTGCCGATCAATTATACATTATGTCGTTCAAAATTAGGGTCAGCTTACTTGGATTTAATCATACTTAAGTTTAACATATTAGCTGAATCATTTCATATTAAGTTTAAAACTTTATAAAGAGACTCAAACCCGTCATTTTCAGGGATCGTCATCGAGGCCTACATGAAGCAATATCACCAAAATCTTCTAGAAAATGTTATTCAACTTCCGATAACTGAAATAAAAATAATTAGAATGCACCACGCGCGATCTAAAGTATATAATATAATATTTTATTTGAATTATTACATGATAATGATGCTTTTTATGTCGAAATTCAAAAGAAAAGCGGAAAAGACCCATATATAGATATTTCAATATCCATAATTAGTAGTTGTAATAATTATTTGTCGTATATGATTAATACGTAAAGAGGTCCTACACCTCCAATATAGATATTGTCGAGATGGGAATGGATTGGAAAAGAACAAAAGTTTGAAGGGAAATTAGGAGAAGACAGTGTCCTTGGACAATGGAGAGGAGGTGGAGGTTGATATATATTTTTTTAAGAAAACAAAGCGATGATGGTGACGATGATGATGAAGACAGGCTTAGGATTAATTTTTTTAACCTTTACTCAAGATTCTGCACAAGCATGATATATGACAGTTTCATATGTGAAACTTTTGAGTTTTGATCGCTTGTCAACCAACAAGTACAGTACTTTTATTTGAAAGGTTGACATTCCAGAAAATCATTCGGGTGTACTTTCTGTGTATATTTTCTTTGAAAAGCCAAAGGATGATTATTAGATGTTAAAACCCATCCACGGAATAATTTTAGATACATATTAACAAAGAAAAATAAATCGGAAACACTCAAGTCCAAGAAATCCTAATTGAAGGGAGAGATTCCATCTGTCCTTTTATCTATCAGAAGCTGGCCTATCTCAACCACAACTTACTTCTCAACCTGCATCAACTAACAAAGTTTTCCTTCGTGTCCCTTGCTTTTCACAACTACCAACCTCCTACCGTCAAAATGAATACAAGGATAAAGCTTAAACTTCAGAGTCGTATTAACAGCATATTTATGAAAGTAATGAGCATTCGTTTTGAATATCAGATATTGACATTCTGGTAGAAAAATTAGTCAGGGATATGCATAAAAAATTATGATACCAGGCTGCAAAAACATCTTAAACATAAAAGAAAATTCTAAATATCTATGCCGCCCTTTTGACAAATGTTAAGCTTCCAGCAATCCTATCATGAATGTCCTGGAGGAAAAAATAGCTATAGTATAAGATAACTACAATCTCGGACTTACCAACAAAATCTCGGCACATGTTGCGATCAGAGAAGTTATTGAACTCAAATATATATCCACCGCCCTGGAATAACAAGTCAGGAAGAGAACAAAGATATTTCAAAAAAGCTGCACCCAAGACATGTAGTTGCAAATTACAGATCTATAACAAACCTTCTGAGGGTCATACATGATATTTAATAATATTTGTTTGCTACCATCCTTGCTAAACTTGTGTCCTGATCATTACAAGAAAAAGAGAGTTTTCAGAACTTTTTTTGAGTCAAAAAAAGGGGAAAACACTCTTGAGGTGTCCGCCCCAAGCTTTCATTAATAGAAGGGAGGTTACAAGAAAACTTACATGAGCCAGGTCTCAAGGGGAGATCTAGCTAAATGGACAACATTATCAAAAAAATCTAAGGTAATTGAACATCAGTATATTCCGAGAGAGCCAAATAGCCCAAATAACGAAGATAGGGCCTAGCAAGTCCATCATCGATCTGAACTGATAGGCCACCATCAAATTCCAAAAGTTGGCATGAGAGGATGGCTCCACCCAAACGATGCTCATCTCCTCCCAAACCTCTCTAACCCATGCACAAGAATAGAACAGATGGACTAGGTCCTCCTCAGTAGAACACATCGTGCACGTAGTATCCTTCCTAGATGAAGGAGGACCTCCAAACTTTGGTCAAGACCTGACCCAGCCTGTGCAGCCAGAGGAAGACCTTGGACTTTCAACGACACGTTGAGAGTCCAAAAGACCTTGCAATCTTTGTCCCTATCTCCCCCACTTCCAACACCTCCGCCTGTGATGGCCTTGTAGGCCTTATTCACCGAAAAGAACCCATCTCGTCAGACCAGCAATCATGAACCAAGGTTGGTCGAAGTATAGACGTCAACTGCTCCATCATCCGCAAGAATTCGTTGAAGCGTTGCTCCGAAAGAGGAGAAACACGGCATCTTGTGCCCATCCACCCATGCATAACTGAAGCACACCTCCTAATCGCCTACCAAAGCAAAAAAGATTGGGGAAACGATCATGTAAACACCCTTCTCCGCTCCAACCATCCTTCCAAAACAGAAATGATTTATCATCACCCACGACAAGGTGCATCCGCACCGAAATCTCCTGCAGAACAGAGCAAATCCCCATCAAAAAGCGAAAGG
This sequence comes from Ottelia alismoides, assembly GCA_037367405.1. Taxonomy (NCBI): domain Eukaryota; kingdom Viridiplantae; phylum Streptophyta; class Magnoliopsida; order Alismatales; family Hydrocharitaceae; genus Ottelia; species Ottelia alismoides. Next base: position 123,188 of record JAZKJV010006203.1, read on the forward strand.
GTAATGCACAGGCAAAGCATCCATCCTCGGTTGATATCACGCAAAAGCCTACATGTGATGTCCTCATGTCCTCACATTGGCCCCACAGCCTAGCAACCAATTTCAGAAGTAACACCTTATTCAAATCATCCAATCTGAGAACCCCAAGACCACCCTGATCCTTTGACGAGGTAACCAGCTCCCAGTTCACTAGGTGAATGTCCCTCATCTGCCCACTAGAGGAGCTCCACAAAAAATGGCGTATGCACAACTCTAGCGATGTCGGATCCCCACGGGAAGGATCCTTGACGAGATGGGAAAAAATAGGTATAGCCGCCAAGACCGCATTAAGAAGCACAAGCCTCCCTCCTCGTGAGAGACAGGAGGCCTTCCATCCAGCGAGTTTGCATTCTAGCTTCTCAATCACCGGCAACCAATCTGATTAATGAATCGTCCGCAAGTCAAGCATAGCCCAAGGTAACTGATGGGAAGCAAACCATGAGGGCTAGTCAAAGTGATCGAGCACGCATCAATCTCCAACTCAAAAGGTCGAACGATACAAATGCAGACTTTGACCAGCTCACCCTCAACCCCGACAGCTCCCCAAACACATCTAGCATAGTACTCATGGCTCTCACCTCCTCACAACCACCCTTAATGAAGATAGTATCATCCACGTACTACATCAGTAGAACGGAGAGGTCCTTGCGTGTGTATCACGTTGTCCACCCATGAAGGACAACATGGTTGGTCATTATAGCAAGAACATCCGCAGCAATCACGAACAACACTGGAGCAAGCGAGCATCCCTGACGAACACCCTGTTGGGGATGGAAGAAACCCCCCTCCACGTGACCATTGATGAGCACCACAAGGGATTACACCTTTTCATCCAAAATATACACGGCACAGGGAAGCCCCTCTTTGCCAACGCGGACAAAAGGAAAGCCAGTCAACATAGTCATAGACCTTGAAGAAATCAACCTTCTAGAGTACGCCTTTGACCTCCCTTCGCTTCCGGTCACCAACCATCTCCGAGGCCATAACAACAATGTCCATCATCAACAGGTCTGGGGTGGAAGCAGTCTAAGTAGGAACAATCGTGTCCTCTAGGAGCACAATAATACGATTCGTCAAGACCTTCACTACAATGAGATAAACAGCATCCCTAGTCATTTAAATGAGATAAACCACATTCGTAGATATCCTTCGAAAGATGTCATTTAAATTCCGATTGACAACATCATGACATTATGTATAGCATCGTAGTCATGCAAAAAAGTGAGGCAACTCGATTTGACAAAATTGCTATCCATGATGCAAGAAAGACGTAGAAAAAATCACTCAACTTGCAAAACTAGTAGGACTATTTCACTCCTCTTGCGAACTAAAATTACAATTGATAGATTAGAATTTGAACTAACCAATAAGTGACCATAATATTCACCAAATTTGAGTAATGTAATGACAGCAATTTATCTATGTTTTGAAGGCAACTAGAGACAATGTCCCTCGTGCATTCATTATAAACTATGATTAGATCATTAGAGTACACGATAGATATAACGTATACTAATTACCCAACCCATACATCAACAAGATTACAAATGCACAATACTTTCCACATTTGACACTGGCCTCAAAAAAGATGACAGATGGTGCCCCTCTACAAAGTCCCAAACACGTGATATACGGTCCAACGACTCCAACCTCAACCTAGTCAGAGACCTCACTGAGGCAGTTATAGCAACTACAAAATCTACAAGATTGTGAGCTTGAATTCCGGCAAGTGTGCATGCGATTAGACGCATCCACTTGGAGATTTTCTATCAAAGCAACGATGTCCCCTGAAACTCGGTCTATAATCTGAAAAAAGGGTGATATTGAAATATCACCCCACAATACATGGAACATGAGAGAACCTCGTCCCTGCACAAATCCTCCTAAAACTCCACCTCATAAGAGCATCAGCATCCACGAGACCATGACTAAACAATTGTAACTATTAGCAACACCAATCATCGGTGTTCCATTTTAGCACCACAGACATAGATTCATGCGTAATCACACCGACCTCAAGTCAAAAAAGATGACCATCCCACCTGCATGAATTCTCAGAGAAACCCAATCAATGTACAGAATACAACTGCATGAGCATCACATTCATTTGAATATGCATACGCGGTAGGTGGATCAAACCACATCCTTTATGCAGGCTATGCAGTATATTATGCAGTATATATTGCATATTCGACATGCATAACTGCATATTAGTCACATATACCGATAGTTCAATCTGCATTCTAGATAGAATAGATATTTCATTCGACTTTAATAATTTTTTTGATTTTGTAGAAAACAACGATGTGCAAGCGTAATATCAAAGATAACAAATAAAGAACATAAAAAATACCAGCATTTTACATAGAATCCTACTCCATAAGGAGTGGGATGAAACCATGGGAGAACGCCATTAAGGGTTGATTCTTCTATACACTTTCTCAACTATTACAGGTGGTGTGTGGCTTCTTATATAGCTGCACTAGTAAAACCAAATCCCACTAACAAACAATGTAGGACTAAACATATCGATGTGGTAATTCAACCCTAGAGGGATCAAATTAATTATTTATGATGCACGATGTTGTAAAAGTCGGTCGACTAGTCGAGTCGGGGGGTAGTCGACGTAATTAGGCCAAATCAACCTATAGTCGGGTCGACCCGATTACGTGGGTGATTAATTGGTCAAGTCAACCAACTAATTGACCAACATTTGCATACAATTTCGTATGAACAAAATACATGATCCGGATACCCGACAGGAACCCTAATCCCTCAAAACCCTTACGCTGAAAAGGTCTATAACCCCGCCCCACTCCTGAACTTTGTTGTGTCATCGCCACCTCCTCTGCGTTGTGGGCAATGATTCGGCAAGTCCTCTTAGCATCGGTCCTCCGTCGTCCCCTCCTCCACGTCGTAACTCCCTCTTCTCTACCTCCTTCCACCAAGAACAAGTTAGGGTTTTTTCAAAAAAAAATATTTGTTGTTCTAGATTGGTTGAATGCTTGAACTTAGATAATATTGCATAGATATTCTTGTTGATTTGCATTTGGTTAGCTTGTTAGGTTTTTTGGGAGTAAAAACATAGATATTCTTACTTATTTGCATGTTGGTTGGATTATATACGGTTAGTTATATTTATTATGCTAAATATTGGTTAACTTAGTATTTCTTGCTGATTTGCATGTTGGTTAGCTTATTTATCTTTTGTGGATGATGATTAAATTCATGTTTGTTGATTAATACCTTGTGAGTTTGTTGATTACTAACTTCAACTTGTGAGTTTGGCTAGCTTTGTGTTTGTTTCTTAGCTAACTTGTGAGTTCGTTGATTAGTAACTTGTGAGTTTGTGACTGTGTAGATGGCTTTACCTCTGACGACGTCGCTTCCGGTAGTGACTCGTCCTTTTATGTACCGCCGGGATCAAATGATCATGCATGAAAATATGGTTACCTTTCAAATCGTGTGAATCCAAATAAGGTTACTTGCAGACTGTGCAAGAACGATGTCAAGAGAAGTATGTACGGGTTCAAGCAACATCTAGCACATCAAAGAGGCAACATGGCTACAAGTCCCAAGGTGGATGATGAGACGAAGATGATGATCGTGTACCTTGATGGCGTTGCCAGAAGAAGAGCCAAAAAGTAGTTGATATTCAGGAAATGAGAGAGGAGATTTATATCACTGGAGATGCAGGTACGGCGAAGAGATCACGAGTATCCGACACTTTGGAGCAGCAGTGGAATGGTCAACACGTCAGATGATCATAAAAGATGCATTCTTCAAGGATCATCGTGATAGGGTTGCCTCCTACATATCCAACTGGGCATATATATATATATATATATATATATATATATATATCGATAATTCCTTTCAATACATTAACGATGAAGCTCTTCATGCAAATGATGGAGGCGATTAAGAAAGACGAGCATGGACTAAAGACACCCATAACACATGAGCTCAGTGGTCCGTTTCTGAAGAAGGTAGTGAAGAAAATGTAAGATGATATGCAATGACATCGTGATACGTGGAAGTTGATGGGTGCACTTTGATGATGGATGCACGGACGGACATGCGAGGAAGGAGCATCATCAACTTTTGTGTCAAGTGCACCTTTGGTGCTTCATTTTTCAAGTCCATAGATGCCTCGAAAGAAGATCATATTGTGGAATACATCTTCAAGCTAGTGGAGGAATGTCTGAATGAAGTGAGAGTGGAAAATTTGTTTCAGATTGTGGCAGATAATTGCACCCGTCAATGTAGCAACGGGAAGATAAATGGGCACAAAATATCCGTTGATTTGGTGGACTCAATGTGCATCGCACTCCATTGATCTTTCTTTGGAGTGGATAAGCAAAGTGACAAAGGTGAGAAGCGCAATCACAAAGGCGAAGAGGTTCACGGCTTTTATATACTCTCACACTAGAACTCTTAGCTTAATACGTAAGTTCACCAACAAGAGGGACATTGCAAGGTCAGAGCCAACAAGAATTGCAACCACTTCTCACTTTTAAGAGCCTTAATGAGAAAAAATACAAGCTGAGATTGATGTTACCCTCGGAAGAGTGGAGGAACTGCAAATAATATAAAACCAAGAAGGAATAAGCAGTGACTTCCATAGTCTTCATCCCTACATTATGGAACCACACCGCACATGTTATCCGAGTTTTCACATTGCATCTAGCAGCTTATTATTTGAGCCCATACATCTTCTACACAGAGTTTCGTAGTGACCCGGATATTGTGGTGAGGAGAGGTTTTAAGGATTGCAAGTAAAGATTTTATCTAGATTTGGATATACAAAATGCAATCACCAAGGATGAGCTTCCGACATACAAACTTGGTTGCGAAGATTTTGACAGGCCATTAGCTATGAGACAAAATGGCAAATGATGGCAATTACGATCCAAGAATATCAATCATGGTTTTCAATTCATGTCATTCGAATCATCTTTTATTTTATTAACTTAACAAATTTTCCATTTTAATAGCTAATTGGTGGTATAAACTTGTAAATGACACGTCTCATTTGAAAGTCATGGCCAGCAAGATCTTGAGTTTGCCGTCTACATCCTCTGGATGTGAGCGTAACTGGAATACATTTGACTCGGTAATGACCTCGCCCAACCAATTGGATTACCAATGGTAAAAATTAAAAATAATAATTGTTGAGATATTAGTTATCATTTATTACTTCCTTGTATTCTCCTTTCTTTATGATCATCTTACGTAATTTGCCCAGCAGGTTTCTCCTCTATATAAGAGAAACCTACAATCCCATGGATATACAATTCATTACTTTCTCCAACATGGATATACATTGTAATCTCGATACTTGTGATAGATTAATTTAGTTAGTGGGTCAATTAGAGTCCAGTTATGGTTTTATTTAATTGTTATTTTATTCAGTTATTACTTTTGTAATTAGTCCCCTTATCTATATAAAGGGGGCACTAGTCCATTAGAAGCCAAATTATGTTATTAATTAAGCATTCAGTTTTGGTTTGGAGAGAGCCTCCACCAGTATCCCCGTTCTCCCAAAATTCTAGGGTTTCTCCTCTCACCCAGTTCCTCTCTCAATCACGCAAAGCACATTACGATTCTAATTTCTCTTCTCATCCCTTCCTTCGATCCTACAAGTTCCTTGGACATGTTCAAGGAGATATATAAGTGGAAATCCCCTTTGTGGGTTTAGATTTTCATTTGGTTTTTGAGAAGGGATCGCCTGATGACTGGTGAGCAAAGAGTAGGATCTTCCCTGGGACTCATGGCGCTTGTCAATGCTATTTGGCAGCATGAGAGAATGTTCAACACCTTTTCTCTGGCTTCCTTGTTGCAAGGGAGGTGTGGGCAGTCTCACTCGTTGAGTTGATGCAAACCTCTAATTAGGTTGGTTTATGGGTGTCTCTGGACAATATTGGAGATGGGAGCGACCCCGCCAAGGTTTGAGTGGCGGCTATTTTGTGATCCACGTGGCTTGCACGGAGTGGATCTGTATTAATCGAACTATATTCTGAGTCGAAAAAATGTACATAGAGGATATAATAGAGCATGCAAAAAGCCTAAGAACTTTTTAGTCTTTGTAATTATTTTTGGATAATGCGAATATATAGAATTTTATAAGTAGGCATCACCTCAACGTCAGACTCTGTTTCCTCAAAAAAAAACTGTACAAACCATTCCCTACATATCCCAGCACTCCCCCATATAGTCACTATATGATGACCTACCCAAATGAATCTACATAGAAATTTTCTTAACATTGATCCCAATCTAATCAGTTGTCATGAACTTAATAATCTTGGGCTGCAAATGGACCTCCACAACCAACAATCCCTGATCCCCAGATTCATTCCTGAAAAAGAGCCACATCCATTGGCCAACTATCAAGTTGTATATCAACGGTCATCCTTGATGCAATCTATGTGTGCAATAACCTAAATGACAATTCAAGCAATGGAACTATTGAAAACAAAACGACGAACGAGATAATTGAAGCACGACAGGCCAAAATTAGCAACAAAATAGCCAAGTTATTTGCGTTTTAGCACCGATTTCGTTCCACAAAAGTTAGGGCAAATAGACGTGTTAAGAATATTAGAAAAGTTATCACGATATTGCAACTTCTAGGGGTCTCAACGATTCACCAAACCAAATCCACAGTATCACAGGCCACAACTAGTATAATGTAGGGGAATTTAAAAGGTAGAATTTGTCGCTCATACCACAACGGCAGGGATCCGTGGACTGCGCTTCAGATCTGATCGAACAGGTTAACGGTCAAGACAGGGGTGCTCCGAGCAACTTCAGGCCGTAGATGGTGGCTGTTCCCACGGAAGGTCGGACAGGTTCCAAGCCTGGCAGGTCGGCGTCGGGTCGCGGCTCCAGTAGCAGTAGTGCGGCAGCGGTGCGGCGGGTTCCAGCGGTGGGGTAGCGGAGCAGGGATGGCGGCGTGGATAGGAGAGGCTGGGCGGGGTCTGAACGAAAGGGTTAGCCAGGGAGGGTGGTGCGGTGGAAACGGGAAGGGGCGGCGCGGGAGGATTAGCGGCGAGGGGGAAAAGAGGGGAGGCGGCGAAGAGGAGAGGGGTGGGGCAGCACGGTGGAGAGGAGGGGTAGGAGAGGTAGGCGGCGCTGGGGAAGAGAGGAGGTGGCGCGGGGGAAAGGGGAAGAGGTGACGCGGGGGTGAGAGGTGGGGTCGGAGAAAACAGGAGGAAGAAGAGGGGAGGAGGGGAGGGGGCGATGGGGAGAGGGCAGGAGGCGGCGGGAGGGAATAGGGTTCGGGAAAGAAAGGGGTCGGGGAGGGAGAAAGAGCGTGGGGCCGAGAGAGAGGAAGAGAGAGAGAGAGAGAATTAGGGTGGGAGAAAATTTAACTTAATTCAACTTAATTCCAAAACCTAATACAAAGGGAGCCCTTTATAGAGGCTACTCTCCCTCAAAAGCAGCAACAAATCCCTAAAATTAGGGAAAGAATAAATCAAAGGGAAAATATAAAAAGAGGCCTTTTATAATGAGCCTTTTACATGAGAATGAGATAAAATCAAATAAACAAAACAAATGCTAAATAGAATAAATAACATAAAGTTCATAAAAATTGTTATCATGCTGCATCAATCCTCTTCTCAAGTTTACTTAGACATTCCAATTAATGAACTTCACTTGTAACAGCCTTGGAACCCTCATAATGAACAAGTCACGGACAGTCGACCACCTCATTACAAAAATTCTCCCCTCCCTTTATCTCCTCTTTCCCTACCGCATCCTTCCCCTTCCCGGCACAAAACACCCTACTAAGTCTCCCTCCCTCTCAACCTCGTACTCTAGGTACCAAAGATGTCAACTAGTATCCACCATTCGCCACATCTTTCTTAAAATAGCCAACAACCCTTCAGTTTGCCTCAGCCACTAGGACCCTTCTTTGACCATCCAAAAAATCCCATATATCACCATCATTGGAGTCCCCCAAAAACAATTCCACCTTGATTCCTCACCAATTTTGAGCCCATTTGTACATCAGAAGGGCATAAAGCTGTGCTAAAAGAGGGGCCTCATTAGACAAGAATGGAAAAGGGACTATAAACCTGCCGTAAAAGATCGAGGGCGCAGTCTCGGATCCAGGAAGCACCAAATTGCAGCCTGACCCACAAAACGGTAAAGGGTGGTCAACCAGTGGGGCCCCACGGAATATAGGGAGGCAAGGCATCAATTCCCCCAAATCCCTAGCTCCTGATAAAATAACTCCATTCAGCATGGAGATGTTCGGTGTCCCACCATCTCCATTGCAAACCTCTACCAAAAAAGAATTGCAGGTTTTAACATAGTCTGAGATGGAGACATAAATCTACTCACCCTTGATGGTGAATAAATTATAAATCAGCACTCCAAGGAATCAACAAATTTGATCTCAGAATCGGATACACTTTCCCCAAATATTCTATGAGCACTCCTGACAATTAAATGGCATGCACTCTATTCCTCGTACCAAAAAAATAAAATCTAACAAGAGATCTGCCATCCGATAGTCAGAAACACCAGAAAAAAGGTGTCCAAGCCCTTCCAAACAAGAATCATAGCGCAAACACCATATCAAAGGCAGACAGCCATAAGAAAGAGCGTAAACGAAGAGTGTCCATCATACTGGAAAGAGAATATTGTTCGGCACGAGTTGATTTCACCACCTCCAATGTTTTATGAACAACCCATTTCACAAGTAAAGCATAACTTATAGGTCCTTGTATGAATGCATCTTATGGCTTACTGGATCAATAAGAAACTTCACTGCAATAGCAGGGGTTGCCCCCTCCCTACAAGGTTCCCTACTCATAAAGAATGAACTCCACTTGATCACCACAAGTAATGACAATTGCATATTTTGTCCAGTTAGGTGGTTAATATTGCTGATTCTCCAGGCCCGTTGATGTAATTCTCTTTATCGAAGGTCCCATACTTTATCACATTATGCATTCAAGGCCTGGTTTTTTAGCAATCAAAGCCAAAAGTGCAATTAAGATGTTAACTACTTGTCACCGTGGCAGAGGAAACTCTGATATTCTTGTAAAATTCCTAAATGGCTAAGAAGCTTCGGATTCACCTTAAGGCTTAAACAAGAGATCAGAATATTAAAAAAAATAGCATTTTCCTCTTTCAATCATCAAGGAAAACCATCTGTTATTCATGAACCTCTATCTACACTAACGACTAACAAGTAGGTTGTTTCAAGGTAAAATTAACCTACCCAGCAAGTGTTGTTTACTTACCTTTGATGCTTCTAAAGTCAACGCCGAGCTTTGCATTTGATCTGGGATCGTTAGGCGTAAAAGTGAATCTTGTTTCATTCTGCATCGAATAAAGACATGAGAACACACAAAAAAAAAAACATGTTTCAATGCATCTCGTGTCCCAGAACTCGGTCTACGAGTGTCCGCGAAACTTTCAAGAAGCTGAAAACCCAATTTCTGAACCTTGAGACATCTATATTTCATATCAAATGTACACGTGAGCAAAAACACGTTCCGATGGCAATACGTGGTACAAAGAAACAGTAGAACTCTGTCTCGATTTCCCAGCGTTCAATCGAACTCCACGGACTCACTTCTAGTGAGGTTTTGAAGTTGCGCAGGTTAAACTATCATCGGTATAGCGATCAAAGCATTAAAACACGGAACCCGAAAGAAAACCAATCACTCCTACAGCAAGAGACACAAGAACTCTCTAGCTATAAAACCAAGTCGGATCGCAACACCAAACAACAGCAACACGGGTAATGACCAGAGGCATTTTGGACAAGCAGGTATTGCGATCCGTCCAATGCCGGAAGGAAAGGATCGGGCGGTGGGTGGAGAGGGATTACCATGAGGATGACTCCGGGGATGCCGGGCTCTTTGAGGGAGGGCTTGTACTTGGCGGGCTTATTCACCGTGGGCATATTTGTGCCTGTGGGGGAGGAGCGAGCGGAGAGAGTGTCGGAATCGCCTTCGTCCGTAGGGGAGATGGAAGGTGTGGATATGAAACGGGAGCGAGGGGGATACCGAGGAGAGCCGCCGGCGGGGATCGGATCTGTGCGGCGAGGGGAGGGGGTGGAGGGCGGGGATGGAGTGGGGGATGAGGTGGAGGGAGTGCGAGGGGGAGTAGGGTAGAATTTGAGGCGAGTATGGGAGGGCCGGCGACCTGAGCAAGTGACAAGGTGATCAACAAGCCATATATACTTGCACGGTTTATTTTTTACCATGGTTTCAATGTCATGTGTTGCAAATTTATCGAAACAAGTGTATCTAGAGGCGCTAATAGAATCGGATACATTCGAATTTACTTTGATTCCGATTCAATTCATTTTAAAATTTCTGAATTCGAACTCGAAATAAATTTTAAATGAATTCACTAACTTCAATTCAGATTCGATTCATGTTGTGTTTTGAATATTCAAATTGATTCATTTTATTTTGAATTTGAAACGTTAACTCTAGTATAATTTTTTATATAACTAATGTTATACTTTTCTGAGGTTATATTTTATATTTTTATTTTTTTACTACAGAAGTTGAGAAATTATATAATTAAGAAAGATATCTAACATATAAAATATAATATATAAAAATACTTAACTTTTACAGATATTTTATGTCTTTTGTTATCAAGATTTACTATTTTCTATGATGAAATAAATATATAAATAAAATATAATCATAAAAGTCTTATTAAAGGTATAGAAATATTATTGGCAAAATTGTTGAACATGTTATATTTGCAATGTATGATGAAACAAGATAAAATCAATGACCATTACAAAATGGATACAGGCCGCTCTTGTTATTTGAAACAACGAGAATGACATAACTTAGTGTGATAAAATCACTTCATGGATCATGGTGATCGTGATTATCTTAGATCAAAAGTCATGAATCATACAAGATTTTAAATATACATAGGAACAACCAACATTATGGTGAGAAGAACATGTAAATCTTTCGGGTCACGATCAATGTCATCTTGAGAATGATAGTCATCATCGTGGGTTGTCTTGCAAGGATAACCAACAGAAGAATGGGGCAAATTATGAATGCTTTGATATATCACAAACCATGGCTAACGTGATGGAAGAACTCGGTGTAACATGACTATCATGTTCACGAGTAAAGAGAGGGAGCACCACTGTCTACCTTATGGTTGCTGATTTAGTAGAAAATGGAAAATAATGAGGATAAATATGGTAGGGAATGTCAGAACATGGAAATATATATAAGATACATAACTAGATAAACTCTTAAATATAAGTTCTTTCTTACTAGTCTTTGTGTCTATTTGCCATTGTATGTTGAAGCAAGATAAGACCAAGCTTCTATAGGAGATTAATACAAACCAGACTTATTATTTAAAACAACGAGGATAACAATAAATAACTTAGCATGATAAAATTACCCCCATGCACCTGATGATCGTCATTATCTTATAACAAAAGTCACGAGTCAGAAACAACTAATATGATGGTGAGAAGAACTTGTAATTATTCAGGTGATGATCGACATATTGATGATAATAGTCATCAATTATGGATTGCCTTGCAAGGATAGCCATGAAGGAGAAATATTTGATATGCCACAAACCATGACAGATCAATGTCAAGGAGAGTGTGGATTGCCCAAAAAGGAGGATGGGACAGGGGGTGTTAGTTTATATTAGAAAGAAATTGGGTAAATGCGGATCTAGGTACTCTTTCTTCCTCATCCGAGATATGAACCAAGTAGATCCATTTTTGGCTCAGTCCTATTTATGTGCAAGAAGAGGAATCATCACCATCTACCATATGATTGACGGATCTTTGATGCATAATGAAAAAGAGAAGGAAAAGGACGTGGTAAAGACTATGAGAACATATAAATAAATGTAAGGTGATAAATTGGGATAAAAGTCTTAAATATATTTGTTCCTACTAGTCATTATGACTAACATTTTACTCTATTTCTCATACTGATGTTTCACCATTAACCGATATAAATATATGTACATGCATGCATTATGTATACAAGTATGTTTGCATGCATACCTATCTCTGCATATAAGTATGTATGTAAATATGTAAATACACATGTATATATGCAAATATGTATGTATGTGTGTGTATCTATATGTGTGTGTATGTATGTAAGTAGCGAACTGAACTGAATTAATATCGAACAAGTTCTTCTCAATTCAGATACGATTCAATTGAAAATCGAATTCATAAGTCAATTTCACATTCGATTCATTTTACTTCGAAGCAAATTTTTTTTTCAAAATTCTATCGAATGTATCACAATCGAATTTGAATGATTCAATTCAGTTAACACCTCTAACTGTATTGCCCCATGGCAGTTTTCATCCCTTTCAGGACTCTACACTGACTCCATGTTTTCCTTTTACAACGATTGCAGGGGTTGACAATGGCGGAGCTCCCGTCGTATTTTTTTAGAAACGATGTCACCGTTTATCATCTAAACCAACATCAGGGATTTGGAGTTCAAGTGCACGGTTACATGCCCAAAAATAAAGCCCATGGCATTGCTCCCGACGAATAGCATTTTTTTGAAAACTAGAGCGACAAGAAAAATGATAGTTTATCTATCCAACCAAAAAAATAGAGGCAGAAAGACCAAAACCACTCAGTGCAGCAACCACTGCCATAGCTCCAAGAGATGTAAGGATAACAACTCAAACTCCTCGTCGAGCAACGAGAAGGCGAGAAGCTTCTATGTAACGTCCCGGGCTTAGGTGTTACAACCTCCCCCACTTTATTCGCAACGTCCTCGTTGCGATATGGCACATCGCTTTATTCCCAGTGACAGTAGTGGTTGCACGCTCCGGGTAGCCATTTCCTCCAACCTTTCTGTAGGGGCGGCTCTACCTCTCGGGTAGCCCTTTCCACTATCAGAGGAATTTGGCTCTGATAACATTTGTAGCGTCCCGAGCTTAGGTCACCGGTCCGTTTTTGAGGAAAACTACCCTTGACAACTTGTTGGGTTCGGATTCAGTTGGATCTGTTGACAACTACCCAAAATGCTTAAGCCCAAGTTACCAAGTAGTAATCCCCATCACTTATAAATCACACCCACACTTCGTGAGTTTTAGGTATGGTACTATGTTTGGGGTTGGGGTGTTACATTCTAAGTAAGCAATCTTGCGGTAAATGAGGGCGAATTAAAAAAAACTGGTAACGGACATCAATGGAACCATAAGAAACTTATTACTACTAGTAGGATCTCGCATTGGTTTCGAGCTGATCTGTAATATAATCTCATACAATGTTGCTTCCATAAGAACCATTAGGTGTAATTGACTTTGACTCCTAGCCCCAATAAGGTAGGTTGTGCAAATCCAGTTGTCTGCCGAAGAAAACTTACATAATTGTTTTCAACAATAGGTAAAGCAATAGGATGAAATATAACTTCTGAAAAATCACATTCTTCCTTCATGCGGCACCAAGATTCGGAGGCATTTTCACAAAAAATGCACTAGCAGGGGGTGATCTCCCCAATTAGCATTTCTTGTCATTTGTGAGAATAGCATCCAAAGAAACTGTAGTGTCTCGAGCTTAAGTCCCCGATCCGTAATCAAGGAAAACTGACCCTGACAACTTGTTGTATTTGGATTCAAATAGATATGTTGACAACCACCCAAAATGCTTATGCCTACGTTATCAAGTTGCTTTCCCCTCCACTTATAACACACTCTCACACTTTGCGAGTTTTAGATGTGAGACTATCTTTAGAGGTATGTGTGCTACAAAAACAGGAGACTCTTGAGTGGAAGAGTTTTTTTTCTAGAAATCTAGTGAAAAGCCAAGATCATTTCCCGTGATGAATAAGGTGACATATTTTATTTTGTATTTGGTCAATTCCTGTTCTGTGGAGAGGTTGAGGATGTTTTGACTAGAGATTTAATGGGGTTTCGAGCTTCCAATGAGGTGAACCAGATGATTAGTGTCCTATTTTTTCTAAGGGCCACTGTCTATAAATCATATTCATTACGTACACAGGGCTAGATCATTTCATTAAAAGAGTTCTTACGACGAATACCTCCATTGACCGAGGCACTTTTCATTGAACCCGGATGTTTCGAGGCACTTTCGCGGGTCGACAAAGAACCAATGCAAAGATCTTTCCAAACCACCGAGTCGTGTAGTTTGATACTAGTTAGAAGTGGGATTAGATGGCCCCTGAAGGAATGTTTGCTAAGTAACTCATACTGCAAAGACTTCATATTTTCCAAGATATGAATAGTTCTTTTCAAGAGCATGGCTCGGTTAAAACTGGTGTGTTTGATATGTGGGTTTAGTTGGGTAAAACTGGTGTGTTTTGATGTTTGGATAGAGGGTTAAATTGGGGGTGAGTTAGAAGTGAGTTTATTGTGATATGATTGTATTGAAGTTTGAAAAAGTGAGTAGTTATTATGATGTGATTGTATTGGAGTTTGAAAAAGTGAGTAGAAGTGGAGTAGTTTATAATTTTTATATGATATGATGGTATGGTATATTATTTTTTGATGGAACTGACGATGGAGAATTGATTTATTTATTTTTTAAAAAGATAAAAAGTGAGGCCCACGTAAGAGTGAGAAAATATGGGATAAAGAGGGTAAACCAGCCGAACAACGTCTCAAGGTCAATTATGATGGTTTTGAATTGCAAGGGGCATACAGAAAGCCCAAGTACTGTTTAAGGAAATTACCAATAGGACATCCCATAATTGAGGAAGCCAATTCTTCTTCCACTGGAGAAAGGTTAATATAGTGACTTTATCTCTTTTTCCTTGTTAATGGAGAGTCACCTGGGAATTTTTTCAAGCACCTTCAACTTGTCTTCATCACTCTGGGAATAACAGGAGTTCATTTGGTGGAGCTCCCATCACAACGTTTTGAGGCTCCATGGAGACAGCTCCTTCATAGTGCGTTTGATTGAAAGGTTATCTATGGAAGAGTAATTCATTTTTTTGCTTTGGTGTTTGGATAAGGGTTTGAGAGAGGGTTTGTTGTGATATGGTTGCATTGGAGTTTGGAAAAATGAGTAGTTGTTGGCATGTGATTGTATTGAAGTTTGAAAACATGAGCAGAAGTTGGGTATTTTATAATTTTTAGATGATATGATGGACGATTTTCTTCGTAATGGTGAAAGAGAAATTATTTATTTAATGTATTAAGAGGGAGAGAGAGAACATATGGGCCCTACATGAGGTGCAGAAATATGGGTTTTGAGAGGCAACCCTCAAAGAGGGGGTAACCCCTTAACCGAACGATCCTTAAGGTTTTTGAAACATTGTTCGTTCTCATATTGAACAATTTTATCGACTTTCTAACTAAGTCGATATCTCACTCTCAATTCTTTATATTCACTTGGGTTGATTGGTGTACTATTCTTGACATAGACAAACTTTATGGACTTGTCAACATGTCCTTAGTTTCAACTGCCTACAAGGCCTCATGCTTCTAGGTTTGGCAAGAAACTACTCTGATCACAATCCACTCCTTCTCTC
Source organism: Ottelia alismoides (assembly GCA_037367405.1). Lineage (NCBI taxonomy): Eukaryota > Viridiplantae > Streptophyta > Magnoliopsida > Alismatales > Hydrocharitaceae > Ottelia > Ottelia alismoides. The sequence continues at coordinate 138,730 of JAZKJV010006203.1, forward strand.
TTTGTCAACTTGAGCCACATAAGAAGGCAATTTTGATATGAAGAATGTTGGAGCATATCCCCTATCTTTCCTCTTGAAATGAATTTATAAGGTCTGTTTGGTTGTCCGGTTACATCAAGGTAACCTAGCATACCCCCAACTCTATTCGTGCATTCCTGGGTTGGAATTAGTTATGTGAATCTCACAATTTATTTGTTATACTTTTTTAACCATGTTCAAATAAAAATTAACATTAAAATATATTATAATCATAAGAAAAGAAGACATAATCAATGTGAGATCACATCACATGTATCATTCCAATCATCTTCAACCCTTCCAACCATCCAAACAACTATTATTCATAGGAGGATACTCCAACTCAACCCAACCATATTATCAAACATGCCCATAGAATCGTAGATATGGCAACTTTTAGCGGGAAGTTTCAAAACCTATATAAAAGATGCCGGTTATTGTATTTTCCATCTATATTGGAGAGAGGTTGTGTTCACACCTTATTCTTCTTGAAGTCCATATTGTCAATATTTTCCCAGATATCTATGTACATAATCATGGTATATCTAGATAAATTATAGGTTTTTTACTGTTATGCCCCTCTTATATTCCGCAATACCAGTTATACCTCTCCGGTATTTGCAATATTTCCAATACCAGTTATGCCCCTCTTATATGCCCTAGAAGAAGTTCGCATGTGTTTGCATATACGTTAATTTTGATATATGGCTACCGAAAAGCAAGACTCTGATGCAACAAGTTTGTTTATGATTCATGAAAGAGTCATGCTAAATCCTGGCTATGAGAAGCAGAAGTTCAAATCGAAGAATCACAATTCTAGGGGCATATGAAATTACTGTAAGCAATATGGACATTGGAAGAGCGACTTCCCGAAAAAGGCCATAATTATTGTAATAGCTCAAGGAGGCATAGAGTTTGAAGATTATTTGATCCTACCGTTACAAATCAGAAGGTAACCGGCAACACATGGATTCTTGATTCGGATTGTTCTTACTATATGATTTATAATGAAGATTAGTTCTGCACAATATAATTGTGATAGGCACAATTGATATTGTCAAAAAGAATATCATATGACTCATATTTAAAAATATAAAGATGGATATAACTTAAAAAAATCTAAATTATACTTGCTTGGAACATAAATATCGCACTTGAGTCTAGTCTTTTGAAACACAGAAAATTGAGTAATCCAATCAGGAATAATAATTAGAGATGAGCACTTGTCTCAATAATCAGGTTGGAACATGATAACTAGATGAATAAAATTAGAGGGTTATAACGGTATATACCCTTTCTTTTTGTTGTTTAATTTCATCATTACAAGTTATTGACATTTATTATTCTCGCTTTGTTATATGTATTAGTATTAAAGAGCCCTTTTTCATGTTCGTGTAAATATAAAGGGTAAAATGGGGCTGCCCCAGGGGGAGCTAACTTAGCTCTCCCTCCTCATTTCGTCCGCTTTTTTTTTGAAATTTCTTTCGTGGATTTTCATCAATATATCCCTAATTATGTCATTGAAATTTCATGTGAAACAGTGACTCCTACAGCCTCCATCACGGGGTCGTTTTTAGCAATTCTGTTACCGTTAAAAAATTGTTGTCTAGATAGAAGACGTAAAAGTCTTTGTTTCGTACGAAATTTTAATGACATAATATAGGGATATAGTGATGAAATTCAATGGAAGAAATTTTCAAAAAAAAACCGGACGAAATTACGCAGAGGGAACCAAGTTAGCTCCCTTGAACTCAAATATAGAATATATCTTACCGAAGAATATATTATTCAAAATTATGTTAATCTTCAGTTTCATCTACCTACTCACTAAACCTCCCATTGCAATCTAACAATCCAACCTCTATTCATCTGCTCGATACCCTCATTCGGATGGTTGTACCGGTGTCTCAAATCTCTCCTCTCATGTCTCTTCTTTCTGTTTTTTGTTAACAATTTACCTAAAAATAAAAACAATTTACCTAAAAATAATATTTCAAATTGATGATGTATGTCAAGGTAATTAATCATATTACAGTCAAAATATATAACTTTGTAATCTAGATGTTAATAAGTTAATTATATCCCCATTAATCATTTAATTTGTCGCTAAAAGAATTGGATCGAGTTAAATATGCAAATGGGTTGAGAATCAGCCTATTTGTCCTTTCCATGGCATTTATGCGATGAGACTATGAGTTTGAATAAGATTTTGCTCCAAAAGGGCTTTGCATATGAAATCAAGTTTTCATATGCATAGATAAATTTCTCACTCATATATGTTAGTCAAACACTATATGAACTTTATAAATTATGTATCTTTGTAATCTTTATATTTAAAGAGAAGCAATGCACTGCACTTATGTAATATTGTTCTTCACTCTATAACCACTCCATCAAAAGTGCCAAATTTTAACGGTCTCGGAATCGCTGAAATTGAGCTGTCCAGATGGATGTGTTAAGAATATCTGTTTTACACGAAATTTGAAACATATATTCCACTAATAATATTAAGTAAAATCCTCAAGGTTTCATTTTAAAAAATAATATATAATGGACGTTTTTGGTACCGGTGTATATACAGTTACATGCACCTTGGTGCAAGCTTCCCAACTTGTTTATGATTTTGTGTGCTTTGGTTGTGGTTGGTGTTTACGATAGAAACACATTTCTTAACACAATGAATGAATTGCATCTCGAGTGTCAGATTTCTTGACCCCACCAGTTGAGGGTGTTACATTCACATACATGAAAAGAATAAATGACGGTTGCAACCACTGTTGATGACTAGCAAGTTGCAACCCATGGGCTTCGTTTGGTTGCAGGTTGGGTTGGGGTACACCGATGTACCACTCCTTCCAACCCTCCCAACTAGAGATGCAAACGGTTACGGATATATCCATATCCGATCCGTCACTGTATCTGTTTTATACAGATATTGGCATCCGTATCCGTATCCGTTTTAAAATGAATATGGATATGGATATCATTTTGATATCCGCAAACATCCGTATCCGTATCCGTATATCCGTTTTCTTATATAAATATAGTCATAGTTTATTTTTAACTCTATACAACATAATTCTCTACCTCCTTTTACCATATTTATATAATTTTTATGATACAAACACATTTAGTAAATTAATATCATGTGTTTTCAATCCAATTCTCATACACTTAAGTCGATTAAGTAGAGTATTTCTATCATTACTCGTGTGCGATCAGTATCCATTTTGCATCCGTAACCGTTTTTAAGGATATTGTAAGATAGTTTTAATATCCGTCAATATCCATATCCGCATCCGTATTCATATTAAAAAACGGATGATGATACAGTAATACCTATATCTGTATCCGTATCCGACCGTTTGCATCCCTACTCCCAACCCTCTTCACAGTTTACTATTCACATAGCTACTCAACCCAACCCAACAACCAAACAGTGAAGAACAGGTCAAATGACCGTGTAATCAAAGAACCGCCGCCGGCCATTTCGGAGCCGGCGGTTACGACGACCGGGTCTCACGGAGGCCGTAACCGCAAGGGGCGTGGTCGAAGGGGCGGACGTGGCGAGGGCATACGCCCTATATAAACCTCCCCAGACGGAGGGGAAAGACATCATTGGAAACCACTCGCCTAACGGGAGCCCCCGACCTTATCCATCCTCTCCATCTTCCTCTCACGCTCTCTCGCAGCCCAGGAAAGGGGGTACCTCGTTTAAGACCCTTTGAATGGTATCAGAGCCTTACTTGATCCCGATCGCTGCATCCTCTAGCCAAGTCCGGGATCCGCCGACGTCGTGAGTGACGGTGTTGAAAGCTCCATCCCGATCCCCGCCGCCGCTGCACTCTCTGTGCCGAGAAACCCTAGCACGGGCGTATAAAGGTAACGTTTTTTAATTTTTTATTTGACCTGTTGTGCGTGGATTTTTTTCTTAACATACACCCTTTTTTTATATTTCACGAAAGAGAATGTTGTCCTCCACGTCACTAACCTATCTGCATTAAATAGAGCCTGTTTGGTTGCAGGGTTGGGCAGGGTTGGCTTGGCCCAACCCGGGTTACCCCTCCAACCAAACAGGGTTCTCTTCCTCACAGTTTACTATTCACAGGGGTACCCCTGCCCAATCCAACCCTGTCCAACCCTGCAACCAAACAGGTAGAGTTATTTTTTTTAATGCACGTTTTGGGATATTTGTTTATGTGAAGATCTTAAAGTGTATTTTTTTTTGACGAATACGATGCAGTTTGATTTATTAGACCGATATATATATATATATATATATATATACTTAAATTTTTTGTATTTTCTTAAGATGTTTACCATGTGTTTGTATAATATATGTCAAAAAAATTTGAAGGGAAATATCGTTTTTTTACCTGTTTTCCAATTATACCGTTAATTTCAATTTTTACATTGTTTTATGATATTATATTTTTTTACATAAAGTTAATTTCCTACTACATATATGTGTATGAATGTTGTTCTAGAAAATGATATAGGTTGATATCGTACACAGGTATATTTGATACAAGAATACTTTAATCTTTGGGATGCTACTGTTTCTTTAGTTTTGACTTCTCATGAACCTTTAAAAAAACATTTTCTATGTATTTCAAATATATTTTTTTAATAAAAAAATTGGATTTGTTTTTTTGACCGTTGTGTTTTTTTTTGGAATTAGGGAGGTATTGTTCCACGTACTTTTTGAGAATTATTTGTATAGCTATTCAGACTATAGTTTATTATTCCAATATTGCTTTAGAATAGGCATGAGTGTCAAACGAACAAAAAGGCTCGATAAGAACCTATACCTAGAGCTCACATGATATAACCCAATTGAGATATTGTAAAATAGGCTTAACTTGTCCATATGCATGTTTTATTTATACTCGTTATGTTTTTTGTAAATCTTTGTTTATTCCTATAAAATTATATCAATCTCATACACTCATACATTCCTTTATTAGATCAACCAAAGAAATATGACAAGCAAGACAATTGCCACTGAGGTGGGAAAAATAGAGTACCTTAACGGTACTAATTACGAATTATGGAGTAGAAAGATCTACTGTGGCCTGTTGCACGACAGCATACACACCATTATAGACAAACCTGGCCCAATCTTATCTGAGAATCCAACTGTGGATGAAATTAGGTCCCGCGAACAGTGGGAGAAAATAGATAATAGGGCTAGGAGCTTTATGCTGACCCACATGGATCTGAACCTGATTCGGGTCTTTGAGAACTGCGAATCAGCTTACGAGCTATGGACCGCGGTGAAGGACAAATACCACTCCAAATCGGAAGTGAGCGTCCAGCTTCTTCTACACAAGTACAACTCGTGTAGAATGAAGGAATCTGAAAGCGTCCTCGAGCACGTGAATAAAATGATCGTGATGGCCAAGGATCTTGCGGCTGCTGATTGCGCGATTCCGGAGAGGATGCAGATCGCAGCCATATTAGGAAGTCTCCCTCCATCATTCGACATGGTTGCCACATCTCTGAGGATGAATGGCAACATTAAGTCCGTGACGGACCTACCTGCACAGTTGGCAATTGAGCAGGACCTCTCCAAACAAAGATCGAAAGCTGAGATCTTTGAGGTCGAGGAGGAAGAAGAAGCGAATGCCGTGCACGCGAAGAAAAGGCTAGGCCCCTCCAAGGCGAACTTCAAGGGAAAGAGTGGGAAATACCCACGCGGCTCTTGCTACGGTTGTGGCAAATATGGCCATTTCAAGGTCAATTGCCCCAACAAAAAGAAGCCGGGAAATTCTAAAGTACCTGAAAATAAAGGCAAGAAGAAGATAGAATTCGCGGCTGTCGTGGAATGCAACTCTGTCATCACAGACAGTGATGGATGGTGGATCGACTCTGGAGCAACCAGACATATCGCGAAGACGAAGGAGGGCCTGGTGGACTTCAAGGAGCTGAGCAAAGGCGAACAGAGGATCTTCATGGGGAACAACACCTACCTGGACGTGGAAGGTGTTGGGACATACAGACTTGACCTGGGAGATAGCATTATGGTACTGAATGATGTCCTATATGCCCCAGGGATACGTCGGAACCTGATATCTGTCCCAGTGCTGCTCAAGAAAGACTTTGAAGTTAGGTTTTATAATAAGCGTGTGTCAATAGGCAAGAATAAGAAAGTCTATGCGATGGGAAAGTTTGTGCCCGAGCATGACTTGTTTTGTCTTCCTGTAATAACTTCTAGTGAATCAATGAATGTCTCTTCTGATTATTCCTTGTGTTATTTGTTTGATTATGACTTGTGGCACATGCGACTGGGTCATCCAGGAAATTCTAAGATGGATCAAATGATTAAGGCAAATTTGTTGCCTAAGATCACGGGTGCAAGGACATTGCCCTGCGAACACTGTCTGACCGGTAAAATGACGAGAAAACCCTTCTCAACCGGAATTCGATCAACAGAGTTACTAGGTTTGATCCATTCAGACATATGTGGACCATTGAGCGTCAGCACACATAGAAATAAGGAATACTTTATAACATTCATTGATGATTACTCGAAGTTCTCCTATGTCTATCTCTTAGGAAGAAAGTCGGAAGCACTTGAAACTTTTAAGAGATATAAGACGGAAGTGGAGACAAGATTGGGAAAACCAATCAAGACTCTTAGGACAGATAGAGGTGGGGAATATACCTCAAAGAACTTTGAGGATTACTGTATTCAGGCAGGCATTCGTAGGCAGACTACAATGCCCTATACACCACAACAGAATGGTGTAGCGGAAAGAAAGAATCGAACATTGATGAATGCAGTAAGGTGTATGCTTTCACACTCAGGACTCTCCAAGAAATTCTGGGGAGAGGCAGTGTTGACTGCGAACTACATACAGAATAGGATTCCCACCAAGTCCGTAGAATCAACGCCATATGAAATATGGAATGGCAGAAAGCCCGAGTTGGGCCATCTCCGGAAATGGGGATGTGTAGCACATGTTCTGGTACCGAGTCAGCTTAGAGACAAGCTAGACTTCAGAACATTAAAGTGCAAGTTTATTTGATATAGTGAAAATTCTAAAGGGTATAGGTTCTTCCATGAAACTAAAGGTCTGATCGAAAGTCGTGATGCAACTTTTCTTGAAATTCATCAAGAAAAGGAGCATGAAGTAGAGGAATCAGATCCTCTGATTGTCTTACAAGACAATGAAGACGACTTGAGCATTAGACAAGAACTTGAGGATGATATCAACCATCCAAATGTAGAGAATGAACCTATGGAACATGATGATCCTTTAGATGAAGTGGGTGGACCCACACAACCCACGAGTATAATCGGCAACAAGAGACCCAGAACACGACCCGCATGGATGGAAGATTACCATTTCTGTGGATGCGAGACGTCGTGCTACACCGTAGATAAGGATGTCGCGGATTGTACAGATCCCATATCCTTTAATGAAGCTATGGCTTCATCTGAGTCGGAATCATGGTCGGTCGCCATGAGAGATGAGTTGGACTCAATCGAACGAAACAGTGTTTGGGAATTATGTGATTTGCCAGAAGGTAGGCAATCCATAGGATGTAAGTGGGTATTCAAGAAAAAGTATCGAGTTGACGGTACTGTTGATAAATACAAAGCCAGATTAGTTGCCAAGGGTTATACTCAGCAAGCTGGAATAGATTTCCAGGAAACCTACTCTCCAGTGGCTAAGTTTGCATCCATTCGGATGATCTTAGCCATAGTCGCATATATGGATTTGGAATTATTCCAAATGGATGTGAAGACGGCCTTCCTTAATGGAGAATTAAAGGAAGAGATTTATATGCGACAACCTGATGGATCTCAGGTTGAAGGTCAGGAGAAAAAGGTTTACAGGTTAAGAAAGTCATTATATGGCTTAAAGCAGTCTTCACGGCAATGGTATCTCAAATTTCATGAGAAAGTTATTCAATTTGGATTTGTTTCAAATAAATTGGATAACTGTGTGTATGTCATGAAGAGTGGGAGCAGGTTTGCAATCATGTCATTGTACGTAGATGACATTCTGCTCGCAGGTAATGACATACAATTGCTCAATGAAATCAAACAGAAATTGAGCAATGAATTTGAGATGAAGGACATGGGCGAAGCATCCTATGTTCTTGGAATTCAAATAACAAGAGACAGGGACTCAAGGACATTGAGCCTTAGTCAAGAAAGATATTTGCATAATGTATTAAGGAGATTTGGAATGCAGAACAGCACTCCAGCTCCAACACTACTTGTGATGGGAAAGAGACTCAGTAAGAGTTAATGTCCCGGAAAGGAACAGAAATCTTTAGATGTACCATATGCACAAGCGGTAGGAAGTTTAATGTATGCAATGTTGTGTACTCGACCTGATTTAGCTTATCCAGTAAGCTTAGTCAGTAGATATCAAAGCAATCCCGGTCCTGCACATTGGGAAGCTGTAAAGAGGATTCTTCGATATCTGAAAGGGACAGTACATCTAAAACTTGTGTATCAAGCAGAATCGCTTGAGGTGGTAGGATACTCCGATGCCGATTTCGGAGGGGATGTGGATGATAGAAAATCCACATCAGGTTACCTGTTCATGTTTGGTGGTGCAGCCGTTTCTTGGGGTAGCAAGAAACAAGGATGTGTATCTCGACATACACAGGAGGCTGAGTACATTGCATGTAGCATGGCCACCACTCATGCTGTATGGATCAGGCGTTTTCTAGAGAACCTAAGCCTCGAATTGGTCAAAGGGCCAATTGAAATGTAATGTGACAATCAAGCTGCGATAAGCTTGATCAATAGTGGGGCTAATAGTTCTAAAGGAAAACACATTGAGATCCAATATCATTATATACAAGATATAGTGGCGAAGCAAGAAATCACGGTAACCTACATACCTACCAGTGACATGTTGGCTGATTCCCTTACTAAGGGAATAGTAGCAGGAACATACATTAAACATGTTGGTTTAATGGGACTTAGGAATGTTTGAGTCAAGGAAGAGGTTTCATAGATAATGATCCTCACATGATAAATCTCCATGTATATACTACACGAATAATGGGAGTATATATGTCTTTGACCACTACGGTCAAGTGGGAGATGAAGAACAGGTCAAATGACCGTGTAATCAAAGAACCGCCGCCGGCCATTTCGGAGCCGGCGGTTACGACGACCGGGTCTCACGGAGGCCGTAACCGCAAGGGGCGTGGTCGAAGGGGCGGACGTGGCGAGGGCATACGCCCTATATAAACATCCCCAGACGGAGGGGAAAGACATCATTGGAAACCACTCGCCTAACGGGAGCCCCCGACCTTATCCATCCTCTCCATCTTCCTCTCACGCTCTCTCGCAGCCCAGGAAAGGGGGTACCTCGTTTAAGACCCTTTGAAACCCATGAGGTTAGCGATTGTACATCATGATGTGGCAAATGACAGCACATCATTGTGTAACGAATGCGACGAACAACATATCTCGTTTATAAATGGTAGTGACGTGGATTAACAATAGTAGGTGGCAATGGTAATATGCAACATCACGCAAAAACCCTCTAGCAATAGCGTTCTAAGGCGGTGGGCTTCATGTTAGGACTTAGGATATTGAATATGTAATTCATCGAATTTGTACTCTAGTTTTGACCCAAACTCCTTGACGAATACCTCTAAGTAGCTCACATAACCACCTTTTTGTACAAACAATACTGTCAACAATAACATGATATTACTACGAAAATAAGACAAAAAGGAAAGGTTCACATTGTGCACATATATGAACATATTGACCAAGAAAAATAACTACAAATGAGGATGTAAATTGTACGTGACCCTGATGAGACGTTAAATGACAATTATGATATCCACTCACTGTAATATGGTTAAATAACAACTGACCAGAACCAAGTCAAAGATCTCCGTGAAGAAGAATCGACTTAACTTATAACCTGGGCAAGTCCAGCGTCTAACACAGGGACACGAGCAATTGTCTAATTTAATTGAGGTGTCAAATATCTATTTCTTTGATTTATAGGTTAACTAGGTCAAGCATACACAACAGAATGCAATTAATGTGATTTTTAAATCATTTTACGCAACTATATCATATGAGAAAAATATGATGTAGTACACCATACATTAAAAGCACAAATAAAACAAAGATGCTCCTGACTAATCAGTTAATTTAATATCTTGTGATTTAAGTTGGTAATTTATGAACAATAAGATAAAGTAATAATGTAATTCAACGATACATAATTTAATTTTAAGTAAAATGTAGGTTGAATAGACAAATTATGCTATATGAATAATTAAGTGTGAATGATAAATCGAAAAACGAAGCAAATGCACCAAATTAAATAGCACAAAAAGAGCTTTCAAACGACACCAATTTTATTAATTTCACAAGTTATTAAAGGAACAATACATGGGCATATTTGTAATAAAAATTATTTTATTTAATTACATAAAGGTCCATAAATGTACTGAATCACAAATATCGCAACCTGATTGGATATATATGCAAATTGACCTTGGTGGGGACTTATCTGAAAATCAAAGAAATAAGAGATGTGGTGTTACAGTTATTCCATAGGCACATGCCATAGGCGCATGACTGATCAGACTCGTAGGGTTCGCTGGTACGAGCCACGTGTCACGCAGTGGATACTCAACATCAGGCTTGAATGATCCCAACCACATGTTTGAATCGTTGGCTTAGGAGGGTAGACATGGCAAACGCTAGATCGTTGGATCTCGTTGGCATTGGATGCTTCTCTTTCTTCGTCGATTCTCTTTTGTGAGCGGTGGATCTTGGGGATGAGTTTGAAGCTCTGGGTCTTCGCTCGAGAACTTGGTAAAGGTTTGAACTTGAACAACACCTTAATGGGGCTGTAGCTTGGCTGAAAGCCAAAGTCATGCCAACGACTAGACACTTTGTCGCCGCTTGCTCTCTCTCTCTCTCTCAATCTATGACGACGAAGACAACGACAACTCAGAGGTGTTGCACGCACGGGTGGATGACGATTTTAGGCGGTGGAGATCTTGGTTCTGATGAAGTGGTTGGTTGTCGTATAATGGTTATCGAGGTGATTTCAACTGCTCAGAGAAAGAAGCACGTGAAGAGATAGAAGAGCCTGATGGTTGGGCAAAAATTAGGGAAGTAGTGGGAAGAGGTTAGGGGTGTTAGTTGGTAGAAAGGAGGGTTGGAGAAGTTAGGAAAACTGGGGAACATGGGAGGTTGATCGGGAGGCAACTTCTGGCAGATGAATGAAGGGGGATTGACGATGAGCCTAGACCATCTGATCTTGTGATCATACGGCTCATACTTGGGCGTTGATTAATGGCTCAAATTGCCTGATGGAAGGGCAATCAGATTGTTAATGTTTAAGAGGAGATGGACGATCCTGAATTTTTGATCAGAATGATCAGACTGATGAAAATAAATGTGAGTAAAGACTAATTAGATATGATCTAGATCTCAAATTGGTTACATCATACACTTTTCAACAAATAATGTTGCTTGAATAGGTCTGGGAATTTGTTTAGCAAATTTCCTTATAATCAAAATGATTGGTTGAAAAATCGATTATCATCTCAAGTATAAAGTAATCAATTTTTCATTATCCTTTCTCGAGGCAAATATGGTGTCTAGTCGGGGATCGTTGGGGTAGCAGGTTGCATTGTGTGCGGTTTGTCCCACTCATGTCGGTACTGGCCATGACAACGGGTAGGGTTTGTATAATGCTTGAGAAATCATGATGCACTTTTCTAATTATTAAAATTCAAAATAATATGTATTTGAAATAATACCGTATTTCAAGTAACAATAAAGAATATTTGTTGGATACTAATTGGATCATTGATTTAATGTGATTATATTAATTGGAATACAATTAAAATTAAAACACTCTATTATGAATAGAGTTGTATCCCCTTTGAAGAATTAATCATAATGAATATGATTCATAGTGACTAATTAAATTTGAACATGATATGGAGGATCACATAAGTGACATCCATGGTCTCCCGTCAAGGCAAAGGGATCCGTCGCCAGAGATTGTATGTAGGAGATGCATGTCTAAAGTGATAGCTCTTGCATACAAGCCATTTGGAGCGAGCTCTTTGCTTCTCGAAAGAGTAAGGACGTATGCGTAGTGACTCCAATATCGGGTCCTCATATTATTGGAGTGATATTGGATTGCACATAGCGAGTTGGATTCCAGTTGACGGTTGGTTCAATTAATGACGGGTCAACATCACCTTAGGGGTAGTGGGCCCATGTGTTAGAGACCGAATTGGGAATGCAAGTTAGATTTGCAAGGTGTAATGTGTCCCCGCTCCTTTTTATCTGAGTGACTGGTTCTCATATTATTGGGATGTGACAAAGATAAGGAAGGAGATCCCAGATCTTGCTTGGCATATAATTGTAAGTATATCTCTTACATTGAAAGTAATTAAGGGAATGAACTTTCAATGTTTACTAGGCAAGACAACTTTGATAAAAAAATTCCTAAATCAAAATAATATATATATATATATTTATGCAAATTTGTTATTTCAGATAATCCTTCATTAAACCCGCTCAATACTATACCCAATAATAACCAGTAAATTCTCATGAATTGGATTCATCATCAAGATATTATACTTGCAGTTGGACACATAATGTATGTGCTTTGCAATGTGCAAGTTTCCTCATAATACTGAGAAATGACAATTAAATAGACAATAAGACTACAACCCTAGGGTTTGTATGTCTCTATAGTCTTGATCTCTCATAGAATGTGCTTTGTAAGTGACATGTCGATGATGATCGTAACTGTCAAATAATCCTCATAAAATCTAAAAAGATGTTCTGGTATACATATGTGCTCTGAACATCAATCATGAATGATATGGTTCACTGCATCATGCATAATGGTGGCTCTATAGGAGATGATGTATTCAAAACGTTTGAGTACCTACGTGAACCAAAGTCTTTAAGAGCTAAGGTGCTTGTAGATATGATGAGTGTCATCATTCTACTATCTATATTCAAGTCATTCATGAAGCTTCATAATATTCATATTGTATGAATTGAATGAAGTATGTATAAATGTTGAAATACCCTTACATTGAATTCTTTTGAGTTCAACATAAGAGATCCTTTATCTTAAGCAATGGTTGTTTATAGATGAAGAGAGGGTAGTGAAAGCATCGGCCTGACCCAAGAAAGCAGAGTCAAGGAGTTGACTATACTTCTATAATTTCTATGTAAAATCCAAAGATTTGGATGAATGCCAATACTGCAATAAGCTGATGCGCTGATAGTATGACTATCTAGAATATCTAAGCTCCTTAGAGAAGGACTGGGATAGTGCATAGGAATAATATACATCTACGTAACATCATTGAAATTAATTTTCATATTTGATAAGATCTCTAATAATTGTATCTCATTTTTCTGATGACATTTTCAATTGGTTGCATATGTATTGGAAGACTGGTCAAGGTCTAATAGTCATCCACATGGATATTGATGCAAGTGTTGCAACAATCTCTATTGGATTGGTAGACTTCATAATTTCAGTGGGAGAGCCCTCTGTCTTCGAGAATGTTTCAATGGCCTAAATATTAGAATACACTCATTATTTATTATCAAATGTTGGAAATAAATATGAATTCTGGAATAGACTATCATAAAGAGTTATGATGGATATATTTCAGATAGTAATCTGACATCGAGAGAACCCTGCTAAATTAGAATATTAATGAATGGTTCATTAACTTTCTAATATTGAAAATTTAAAACCTTCAAAGATCAATAAGAGGACAAAGATCATTTGACAATGATATGGCACTTGAACATTTGGCTATTGATGAGATCAATAGACTAGTAAAAGACGAAGCTTTAGAATTTCTAAAATTTCAAATCTTACATATTTGTGAATATTGTATTCAAAGTAGAAAATGTCCAATGCACCCTTCTCTGGGAATGGTGTAAGATGCCAAGGTACTCAAGATCTCATACATATTGACATATGTGGATCATCTATATCATAATGAGCATTAATGATATGTGATATCTTTCGATGATTATTTGTGATATGATATTACCTCCTTCACCTTATAAAGCTTTGAAATGTTCAAAGATTTCATAATTTTGATTTAAAACCAAAGTCTAAGGGAAGATGAAATGAATTTGATCTAATCTAGGTAGCATATACCTATTAGAAGAATTCATGGAATACTTTATGGAGAAAGGAATATCATTCCTATCTCACCCCTCCTAATTCACCTAAACTCAATGTAGTTATCGGGAGATACAATTTATCATGTGCGACATGATTTGATCAATGATGAATATTGACATAATTATCTCTTAGTTTCCAAGGTATATATGTAGTAGAGACTACAATATATATATCCTTAATAAGATTCCATGCAAATAAGCTGGAATCTAGCACCCAAGAGTGCTAATTCATTAGGAAAATAAAGCATGGTATTGGATACCTACTTTATGACCTTGAGATTCTTAGAAGATCTCATCTTTGAGAACATGATTCATAGAGGATGAGACTCTCTTGAGAATCAAGATGAAAATGAAGTGAAGGAACTCATTTAATCTTGAGAAGATAATGAGGCTCATGAAATAGGGAACTAAAAAGGATAATTAAAGATGAAACACTAATACCTCTTCAAATGAGTTTGATGATGGATTCCATGTGTCAGTTATGTAAGGCCCCACCTCGATAGGAGCACAATTCAATACCCATTCACAATCATTACCCAACAACAGTTATATACAACCGGCATGATAAAACATTCACATAAAAAAAGGAAAATATCCATTCAATGGAAAACTGTCCACAAATTAAGATGAAAGGAATTTAAGATCTTATTACTACATCACCAATAAAGGAAAGGAAAGATAAATAAGAAATCAGTTCCACTAGATATCAACCTCTGAAATGATTATCAACTGTGCTGCCAAAAACTCTGGCCTCGTTCTCCTGCTCAAGATTTCATGTTGGATTTTCAAGAGAGGTAACTTGTGAGCCAAATGACCCAATAAGGATATAACAATAATTTGTGAATGAAAGAAAATTTAGGTAGGCAATGCAAGTGCAATAGCTATAGAGGTATAATGAAAATATTCTAAGGAACTCAAATACAAAGCCTCTAATTAAGTTACAATTGCCGAGTAAATTTTTGACACTTTACACAATTAATCAATTTCTTTTTGTTCTTCTAATCGTAGACTTATTTATTTGTTAAATAATAATTCCGGACTCACCCATCAAAGGAGAAAGTCTACACTAGGAATGAAACCTGCATCGCTTCATTCAGAGTGCAGACTAAGACCTATGCGAAAGCGCGACCCTTCAGATAGTTTGGTTAGTAATACTCTGACACCCGAGACACGAGGCATATAGCCAATGGGAGCACGATTCCTTCAACCGAGTCTGCCGAGGGAGTCTTGCTCGCCCAAAAACTAATAGTCACAAAACGGATTTGCATGGTGTGATGCACCCGTGCACCCACCTAACAATCTCCAGAGTATCTACCACCTCCCCACTCTGTGATGCCCCTCAAGTGGGGATGACTCACTGTCGGCTAAGCCGGACTACAAGGGTGTGCACCCACCTTGTAGTATTTATCATTTACTAAAACATTGATGGTTAAGACCCTCCTGTCACAATCCATTCTACAAATCCTTTAATCATAGGTATACTCACAAGTATCCTAAAATCACACCATAACACATTGGAATTCTTGCATTTGGATGTTAATTTCAATATAGTCATAACATGTTTGTATGTCATGCTATATTCTAACATAAACTTCTACTGGCTTCACCACAGGACAACAAGTCTTCTAGTACCATAACGATTTTAAGCATGCTCGATCACTCTCACTCTTGATTTCTTTTACATAATGTTGTGATAATTACAAGATCATTTATGAGAAATCTTGGTATGCATTCTCATTTTGCTCATATTACGCATTTAATACTACCCCGCCAAATCTAAAACACGGATAACATAATTATATAATTAAATTACGAATGCCATGTATTTCACTTATATATATACTACAATTAGTGGATCACATATTAGTGGTAATGGCAAACCAATTCTACCATGATTTCTCTGTCATGAAGACTCGGTACATATATGCATCGCAGTCAGTGGCGTATCATAATTTCTATAGCAGACCAATTCTACCATGTTTACCAGGACATTAAGACACGGTACATATATGTACCGCAATTAGTGGTGTATCATAATTTCTTTCATACACGATATGCTCCACATAAGAGATTTTCGCCAAGACAAATTTATAAGTAATTCCTTCACATGTCCAATGAAAGACGTATTCTTATCTTTAATATCCTAAGAACAAACATCTTGCACCAATGTCAATTAAAACCGTTATCATATAGTTCCAAGTCCGTAACGCATGGTATACTAATTTTCCCTGATGTTATTTACATGGAAACTTGACATATCAAAGAAACTGGCATGTAATTCATTGAAATAGATTAATTGGGAGTATCTATTATAGCATAGTGAATGGCGTATATATAAAAGAAAAGATTAAAAAGATGAACCCGAACAACTACCACATATTTTCATTCTATAACAAAAGTTTAATAATTAACAAAATTCTCAATGTTTCCATATCGTAAAAACCAAGCAACAACCTCGATATCTTGTGACCTCATCATAGGTATTTCGCTATAATGTTGTTGTTCTTTAGGAAGATCACAACCGGCTATAATACCACACGATATACATGAAATCAAAAATACCTTTCAAAAGCTGGAATAATATTATATATATTGCACAAATGTATAAGGGACTAATTTAGTGAAAAGCCAAGATGTACCAACAAGAGACGATCCCGGGGAAGGATCAAAACTGAAGCATCAAAATCCGAAATTTACAAACTCCATCATCGCAAGGTACGCAAAAAAATAGGAGAATGTCAAGATCCGTTACCAAATGTGAGCCTTCGATTCGTGTAAGCGGTCAACGATCTGAGTGATGTAACGCTTTTCCCTTGCGACGACAATCTTCTTCCTCTCCTCGTAACGAAGCTTGAGAGCTTCGCGGCTCGCCAAAGGGGAGAACCCCTTCCTCTTGCCTCTATAGAGAAGAAGAATGAAGAAATTAACTTGGGAGTGGGAGAATAAAGGGAAAAGATTAATAAGTACTTAAAGGTCATTTAATGGTGAATAATAGGTACTAAGGTCGAAAATTTTGAGGCGAAATTATGCCTCAAAATATCTCTAACGTGCATGATGAAGCATGGAGTACAAGGCTCTAAGATGCCTCACATAAGGCGGAGACAAAGTCACTGTGGCGACCCTCGATAAATCCCAATCCAATAAACAATTAACCCACGATATCAGTCAAACAATGAGGAGAAAATGTGGAGTTAAAATTTATTACGACTCTACAATTAGTGTGTATAGGTGCAAGTATGTGTAGAGTGTCGAACTCAGGGAGCAAGCAAGATAGATCACGGCAATAATTTTCAAAAATGTGAAAGTGATAGAATGCCTACAATTGTGCTATTTTTGTGGGTTTTTCATTTAATAAATTTTTTGTTTACTTTTTTATTTTATATTTTTATATTTTGTTTTTTAAATAGAATATATATACAATATAAGAAAGGAGAGGAATAAAGTATTTATAAAAATAGGTAAAAATAAGCAAAATGCAGGAAATAAAATATTTTTGGTCTTTTTATACTTTTATAATATTTTTGTGATTTTTATATATTTTTTCTAATTTTTCTGGTATTTTTAAGGTCAAAAATACTGAAAACAGTAGATAAAATAAAAGGCTAAAACTAAAATGGAGAAATAAAATATCAAACAATAATAAAAATTCTCCAAATTAATTTTAAATTAAATATAATTATAATAAAGAAAATTCTTAGATAAAGATTATATTTTGGGGATTGTTCTGGAATTTTTAATATTTTTATGAAGATTTTTGGGGTTTTATAATTTTTATGGGTTTTCTTTTGAATTTTTTAATGATTTTTGGATAGAAGTTAAAACACAATAAAACACACAAAATATATTGTTTTAAGAATTTTTCGAGAAGTTTTTAAAATTTTTATGGATTTTATAATGCAGACAATAGAGAAAATGCTTGTTTTTTTTATAAATTTAAAATGCAATAAAAATGCAAACTAAAAATATAACATTAAACTACAATGTAACAGGAGCTTAAGGCATTTTTTTTAGTAATTTTTCGAGTCAAAACGATGCATGAAATAAATGCAAGCATCCACACAAAAATACAATACTCACAAGGGCATAAATGTAAATACACAAAAGTCCAAGGGCCTACTTGCAAATTTTCCAAAAATATATAACATTAAAAACAATTTTCTGGACTAAATATAAATACCCAAACCCGAAGAGGGGGTTTCTACAAAATTGCCAGACTCACGCGTACTAGACACGTGACTTAGCATGGGTCTTTTTACAATTTTACAAAATTCCAAGGGCTAACATGCAATTCTACCAAAATATTACAACTTAAACGAAAAGTTTCTGGACTGAACTGAAATAAACAAACCCCAGGGGGTTCTTTGCAAAATGCCCACCACTCCATGTGCACGGGTCACGTGAGGTGGCGTGGACAGGACCTAAATGCAAATATTAGAAGTACGGGGGTCTAAATGCAAATATTACAGAAATATTAAATTATAGATGAAAGTTTGTGGACTAAATAGAAATACAAAAATAGACGAGGGTGTAGGTGCAAAATACTCAACGCCTGGCGACCCAACGGCGAACGTCCATCACTTATCCACGTGGCGCTTCGGGGACGACATATGACGGTTCGTGGGGGGCGGCTGCGATTAGATCCTCTGGGCTTGATCGAACGGTGGTGGCGTGCGAAGATCCAACAGCTGTCGTGAAATATGGAGCGGGGCCCTGATCGGAAGGCGGAGGAAGGGCCCGGAAGAACGGGGAAGAAGCGCCGACGAGGCGAATTCCCCGACCTCGGTCTTCCTCCTCCGAGACTCTGGAAGCTCCAAAATGGGTCGGACGTGCTTCTGGGGGGTCACACTATGTGATGGAGGGCTTGAAGTCGTCGGAGAAGCTCTGTAGTGCTGACGCTAAGGCGGCGGAGCTTTGAGCTCCAGGTACCTCCGACGAAGTACGAAGACGGGTCTCCAGGTGTCGTTACGTGCGCTTGGCCTGAAACAAATGGGTGAGAGGGTCTAGGGCAAACTGCCTGGACCCCGCGGAGGCGAAATGGAAGTTGGAGATGGGCTATGGGAAGCGGAGGACATTCAACCGGAGGTGCGCTCCAGCGATGGATCGATGGACGACGAGATATGGATCGGCAAGGGAATCTAAGTGGCCTAAACTACCCCTACAACTACATGGACTAAGAAAAGAGGAGAAGGAAGAAGGGAGAGAGGGTACCTCGATGGCCGGAAGCCAGAGATGGAAACCTCGACGCCGGTGGTCGGCAGAGGTGGTGGAGGCCGTCTTGGCCCTTCCTCGACCCGCCTGAAGGCTGGAGATGGAAGATGTCACCTTCCTCTCACTCTAGAGCGTGCTAGGTGGGGAGAAACCAAAGGGGTTCAAACTTGATCTCAAAGGTGGTGGGTTTGATATATATATCTAGTGATGGCGTCTCCTTCAAGCGAGGTCCACGCGCGAATGATGGAGATATGGCGAGATTTGAGCGCTCGGCGTGGATCAGTGATGATCAAAGAATGAGTTCCAAGAAGGAAGCGAGGCCCGAGGGAGAAGGGATCGAGCGCCAAAAATTCGCAAAGTTGGGCAAACAATCGGGTGTCAGAACTTGGCAGGCCTCGGTCAGGGAGTTGACTGAGGTCAACAAATGACCGCCCAGGAAATTTCAAGTGAAAATTATTAGTAAATTCAAAATAATATAGTTAATGATTTTATTTATTTTAGGTTATAAAATAAAAAATATTCCTTATTTTATAAAGAGTTTTATAATGATTTTTATTTATTTTTCTGAGGTATAAAAATACAAGTTACCTTTTTAGGCCTATATAGGTACTTGTATCCATGTATTTTAATATTTTTTTATTTTTATTTACTTGATTTTATTAATTTTGTTTACTATTTTATAAATTTACAACTTATTTTTAGAGTTGTAAATATATTTTTATTTTATTTTTCTGATGTGTTTTGTATACTTAATAAATTAAGGGTATGTATATTATAGGTATAAGTATAGGTATTTTACCTAGGTTTGAAATATAAGTAATTTATTTTAATGTTTCCTTTAATATTTTATTTTTGTTTTAATATACACACATGCTATAAATAATATATATAAATTTATAAAAATATAAAATTATGGAAATAATGAATAATAAATAAAATGAATATTTTAATCAATATAGATATACTATAGGGGTCCAAAACTCAACTTTCAAACTGTAGCTCCGCAAAATATGAAACTACCTCCATTAAATAGCTTATTTAAAATTATATACAGTTAAAGGTGAGGTTCATACTTTTTTAGCTTTTATTTGGGAGATATAGGTTTGGGAAGTTGGAATTTTGGCAATTTATTCAGACCATGACTTGGTATCTGTACATTATTTTTTAGTAAAGTAAATTTTGTATTTTTCTTTATTTAATTATCTTCAACTTTCGTATAAAGTTTATTGATTTGGAATATAAAAAGTGAAACCAAAAATAGGTCCCAAAATGAATAAAGAATGAATAAAATGAAAGGGAATTTTATTGATATTGTGACCCTTATCTCCCCTACTTTATTCCTTGTCGACCTATTCATCGAGATGCCTAGGTCTCGGGGTTTCGGATCATAAAATATTTACAATATTTTATTCTTTTTCTTTTCTTTTCTTTATCCTATAATTTTGGATTTAAAAATTATATTTTATACACTATTTCTACACACATGCATGGATGCTAAAATGTATGAATTAAGGGTATTCACATGCATTTGCGAGGGTTTTTGAGGCCAAAATGATAGAATAAAGATGATTAAATGTGGATTCATCATTCCCCTATACTTTACCTTTGCTAGTCCCTAGAAAACACTTATGCAATAAGTGTAGAAAAGAAAACAAGGAAAAGAAAAAGAATAAATTGGATTTAGTTTACTTATCAAACTTGTCTTCACAAAATCAAAGTTTGGATCCTAAGTCAGACCTTTGCAATTTTAGTACGGGCGGAACCTTAATGAGAACCGGATTTGAAATCCAACAGCCTTCGAGAATCCCAAAACTCTGTCCAAGTCTCCTCAATAGCCATGTCAGAAATATCTCAACTCATACGCAAACCCTTACGACTATGAATCTGACTCGTACAGTGTAAGTGATTGTGGCTCTCCCCAACTAGAATGACAAAGAGACTGGCTTCTCCAATATGACAACCAGATGATTCCCCAATCCAACAACTCATTCCTCAAGGAGTGGGGTATTCCCTTCTAAGTTCAAGTGGCAACCGGCTCAAGAGGAGGGGGTAAAGAGAAGAATGGACGGTAGCCAGTGTAGCTACCTATCCTAGGATGCAAGACCAGTGTAGTCAAGTCATCCAGCTGCAGGCTCACATGATTTGACTTTGAGGCTCAAGCTTGCTTATTGACTATACACATATATACACTCCGGCAGACATTTTTATTTTTGTACAAGCCTGTCCACTTTTTTGGTTTTTTTTGCCTTTTGCTCTTTTTTTGAATACTATATACAACAACATTTACATAGGAAGTTTTTTCTCTTGAGTCAGTAGACTATCCCTCTTTTGAAGCTTTATTGCAACCCACAATCTCTTGTCCTCAAAACTCATCACCGGATGGGTTGGGGTGCACTTCCCTCCCTAGAGGAGGACAAGTGTTTCCACCAGTGTGCGTCTCATACCGGCAAATCCAACCCCTCACTACTCCAACTGTGTTGAGCCAAGTGAAAGGTCCAGGTGTCCAAGTTAGGTCATTATCAACAAGAGTCGTGCGTGTGCTCCGAAATACTCTACTTAGGCAGTCAAGAATCCATTGAACCAAGTCTCGTGATCCTCAAAGAATTAAGTCAACTAGACCTGAAGTACCTTAAATCCAACTCCTATAAGGTTCCCGTTAATTAGGTAGATTTTACGGTCCAATCAAGCTCCAATCTTCGGATTTTACTTAGACTTGTTCAATTATTAAACCCAATCCGAAAAATACTCATGCTATGCAAATGCTATGCAGAACATATTTTTGTGATGCAATTTTCAAAGATTTTGAACTTTTTATGGATTTTTGAAAAGATGATGCATATGCATTTTTTTGTACTTTTCAAAGAGTTTTTTCACATGTTTTTGGATATTAATTTTGCAAATGTTTTTGGGATTTTTGAAAACAAAAGGTTTTGGCTAAAAATTAGGTACAAATATTTACACGAGAATGCTTCTTATATTTACAAGAAGTGGATTTTAAGAATTTATAAGGGTAAGTGATCAATATTATAGGTATATTCATAGTGGATTTTGGTGAGATGTATGTATTCCTCAAACTTATTTGACAAAGGTTTTTCAAACAATTTTGAAAACTATAGTCCAAAATAATTTTTACAAACACTTTTTACAAACATGTACACACATTTGAAAATCATGTTGCAAAGGTTTTTCAAACAATATAGATAAAATTTTCAAAATATTTTTGCAACCATTTTCAAACCATTTGCAACTCATTTTTCAAACATTTTTATTTCACACAAGGAAAATAAATTTTACAAACCAAAAATGTTTTTACAAAGGTTGAAAATATGTAACAAAATATTTTCCAAATAGTTTTCAAAAGATTTTTCACAAAGATTTTCAAGCTATTTTTCAAACATTTTGCAAAGGTTCTTCACTGATGAATCTGCGATTCGTCATCTTTATTCATTTATTTTAGCTTAAAATCCCTTATAAAACACCTGCATATAACGCTAACTCCATATTCTTACTAACTTGCATTTGTGTGTAAATATTGTACATTTCTTACTAATTTTAACCTAAAATAAATAAATAAAGAAAGAAAGGAAAAATAAAGAAAAGAAAAAAAAAGGGAAGACTGTATACAGGCTGACCCGAACCCCGAGAGAAGGTCAAGACTTGACCTGATCGACCAGGAATAAAGTCGGGGGAGATAGGGTCCTCAACCAGAAATTCTAAAAAATGTGTTTCTCACTTATCTTGTGTATATCTGTATAAAACTAACACTAATTTATTTGTACCTTAATTGACCCCAAATCAAATAACATTCAAAATCAAAGTTGTAAATAAAAATGGGTCCTAATTAATAAAACTGATTGCACAATTAAATCATGTACAGAATAAAAGTAGCCACACTTGAAAAAAAACCACTAAGCACTAATTGAAAGATCAATTCCGGCTCCATATGATATCAAATTAAACCAATTTCACTTCCATTGAGTTCTAAATCAAATTATCTTCAAAATGACTGTGATTTTATAATTTTTGGAGTTACGGTTGAAAAGTTGGTTTTCTGGGGTGGTTTGTGCAATTTTCCCTTGTATTTTGTGTATATTGTATTTGTATATATATTTGTAAATATTTTTACTAATTACTTAAAACAAAAATAAAAATAAAAAAATTAATAAAATTCTTAAAACAAAAAAGAGGCTAATTTCCCCATTTATACTTGTATTTAATACCATATATGTGTATAGTATATGTATATAGTTGCTATTTTTAACTAACCATCTTAAAAAAAATAAAAAAATAACATTTTTTAATTCAAATAAATAAAGTGACGAAAATTCAAAAAAAAATAGATAATTTTGTAAATAATTTTATCCTTCTATTTTATCTCTCATGTTATCTCTCCCACCAAAAAAATCAAAAATTCATCTCTTATCCAAAAAAATTCAAAATTCAAAATTCATCTCTTTTCTATTTATATGGCTCCATCTCCCTCATTCCAACCTGATCAATCTTTAGAGAGAGGAGCCCGATCTCTGAGAATCTTCTTGTCGAGAAAAGGTGTCTAGCCTCCGAGCCGTCCGGTGACAGCGCGACGGCCTTCGTCGAGGCGATTACGATCCATTTTCCGCTCCTAAGGTGAGATCCACATTTTTCTTCGCATTTTTATCTTACTTTAATCGTAGTTTTATTTTTCGTATTTTCGTCTCGTTGTCATTTTTTTTCTAGATCTTAAGAAAGTCCACCACGATTTATTCCACCACCGACTCGATTTTTCATCTCATTCTCTCGATCTCTCCACGTTCATTTTCTATCTCTCACGATCTATCAACTCCGGCCGCGTACGGTGGCCGGAGAATCGGATTCATTCTCCCATTTTCGCCGAATCCCCATCCACGATCCGATTTTGTAGATAAATAAAAATTGTTCTTTTATTTCTAACATTTGTTTTGCAGGATAAATAAAAAAAACAAAAAAAATTTATTTCCTTGCTCTCTAACATTGTTTTGCAGGGAAACATTAAAAAGATTAAAAAAATATAAAAAAAACCTTTAGTTTTTCTTTTCTTATTTTCGGATTTACGAAAAAAAAGGATTTGTTTTCTTTTATTACTGTTTACATCATAACCAAAAAAAATATAAAAAAAACAAAAAAAATAATTTCAGCAGGGGGGCGGCGTCGCCTGAAGCCCACCGCCACCCACTGTCATCTGCCACAGCCGCCGCACCCACGCGGGCTCCCCTCGCCTCAGCCAGCAGCCCGCGGCGCCGCTCCTCCGCAGCCCGCGGCGCCGCTCCTTCCCAGCAGGCGCACCTGCTCTGTTGCCGCGCACCCGCGCCCCGCCGTATCCTCCATCCCAGCGGCCATCCTTTGCCAACCGCCCCGTCAGGCCTGCGCGCCCCCGCGCTCACCATCTTCCGCCTTCACTCCCACGCGCCGGCCACCGCCGCCGCCACATCAGTCGCGGCCCCCCTCAGCATCTTCCACGCGGCCACGCGCACTGCGCACCGACCTCCTCCGCGCGATCCCCTCCGCCTTTCGCTCCGCCCGCAACACAGCAGGCCGCGTGCCGCTGTCCTTGGTGAAGAAGAAGGAGGCGGCGCAGCCGGCCACTCCTTGGTGCCCCTTGAGATTGAAACGAAGGAGCCCTAGGCTTCTCCAAAGAAATATATATTTTGGATAAATTGCGTGAAGGGGTGCAACATTGCCGAAATTATCAAAAACGCCCCTGTCAGCCTTAGTCACATGCACTGCACATGATAAATTGGTAAAATTGTGCATTCTTCCCTGTGGTTTATTTTTGTTATTTATTTTATGGAAAACATTGAATCATTGCATTTTAGTCCCTAAACTGCAGAACAATAAATTTGCGTGCTCTTTTGAACGAAATATATGTTATTTGTAATCCAAAAATTTTGCAAAAATTGTGCTATGCTCCTGATGTTCATATCCATCTAGCATAAATTTTTCATTGCATTTTGTCTTCATTTGGTATTATTAAAAAATCAAAAACAGTGCCTTTTTGTCTTCTTGAAATTCGAAAATTCATAAAAATTCGAAAATAGCTCCAAAAATTCCAAAAAAATTAGAGTAGTTGTATTTCATTGTCTTTTAATTTCTGACCAATGTTCACACATTAATTATTTAAAAAACCCAAAAAAATTGAAAAATATCAAAAATCTTCTAAAAATCATAAAAAATTCTACAAAAATCCAAAAATTGTGATTTCAGTTCCTGTTTGTAGATAATTGCATCTAGTTTATCATAAAAATAATAGCCAGGAGTTTTGGGCATTTAAAAGATTTTTAAATTGCAAATTACTCCAGGCTGTCCACATTTTCTTGTTTCCTCATTGTCTGATTTTTAGAAAAATACAAAAACATCTGAAAATTCCACAAAAATTCTTAAAAACATTTCAAACTTTTTAAAACCCAAAAATATTTTCTTTGAATTTTTTTGAGCATTTTTGACTAATTGAAAAATTACAAAAAGAGTCGGTGTGCATATTCTTGATCTTGCTTATATTGCTTCGTATTATTTTTAGAAAATAAAAAATTTGCAAACATAAAAAACACTAAAAAATTTGAAAATCAGAAAATACAAAAAAAATTAGAAATAAAAAAATAAAAAAATAAAAAGATAAAAAAATCACAAACACCAAGGATAGTTGTCCTTTGAGATTCCTGTTTTCTTTTAGTTTCTGATTAATTGAATAACCCTCGGGAATTGTAGCCTCCCTGAGTTTGACCCTGTCCGCTATATAGGTTAATAAGTAGCAAAAATCATAAAAAAAATATTTTTTGTTGACGCGGGATTTTGGGGAAAAACAACGACCTATTTTTACCATCATTTAATTTCCAATCTTTAAAATTCCGGCTCAACAAAATGGTGCCGTTGCCGGGGAGGCACGGCGAGGGTAGCTAGGTTTCTCTTTTGACCTGCTATTCTTGGTTGTAATATCTATTTATCTGTTTGCCCACATTACTTCATTGTTTATATCCACTGCATTCATTTCATCATTTTCTCATATTTGAAAATTGTGTTTCTTACACATTCTCTTTTCTTTTTCTTGCGAGGGCCCGCGGAGCGAAGGAGGCGATCTTAGGAGAGCCGAAGCACCCAAGCGACGTGGAGGCGGCTTGATTCTTCACCAAGCCGCAGGATAGCGTGAGAAGAGGAGAAGAAAATTGAGAGAGCCGAAAAAAAAAGAGAAAGAAAAAAAAGAGAAAAAAGAGAGAGAGAGAGAGTTTTTATTTTTGTTTATCATTTGAACTTTTTAAACGGACATTCATTTGTTGCGGGGTCTGTTTCGCCAAGTGCCGTTGCACTTGGGGGACCTCATCGGTTTTATTTTCATCGCCTTTATTTTCTTTGTTTTCCGCGGATTTCGAAAGCCACCTATTGATTTCTTTAATTAATTTGCTTGAGCCAGGTAATTAATTAGGTCCAAACACCCTAAACAAGAATTTCTGTGCCTATAGAGTAGAGCGTAAATTGGACTTAGTCAAATTAACTTGTTCTTGCCTGTTAATAGAAGTTATCATCTAGGACGGTTCACTTGCATTTGCATATAGGTTAGTTTATTTTCTGTATTTAAATTCTGCGCGGATCACTTGCATGTAGAGTGCTGGCGACAAGGTACGCATCTCTAACCCCTGCATGCATCATCGTTTTTAATCGCGCATTGGCATTTCCGATCTCCTCCCTTGTTTTCACTCACATAAGTTAAAAAGGAAATTGGACACTCGGTAGGCGATTCTTTGAAAATATCTTAACCAAGTGACAACTGCCTAAAATCGGGACTGCTAAAGAATACTCGACCCTAAAAAAAATATACAAAGAAAAATCATTGTTTTGGGAGAGTAACCCCCTCATTGTATTCGTTTTAACTTACTCGCGTACACACTAAGGTTAGTGCCCAAATCCCTTAATTCAGCCTAAGTATTTGTACAACTTTGTGATTATCACCAAACTCTAAAATCAACAAGATAATTGACTGAACCTTCACGGTCTTCACACTGCGTTGAGTTGGTGAATTGGGGGTTTGTATTGTGTTTGAGTGTTTGTGTGCATACCAGATCTTTTCTGTGCATTTGCGCCTTTTTCTCCATATCTTTTGGCTTGACCCTCGTGCTCTCCCATCATTTGTTTCGAAGATGGCCGACTGGAGTTATTCTAATCCGATCTTCGCAGATACCTTGTACTCTCCAGACGATCCACCTTCTCTTTTCCAGGAGGATCTTCCTCCTGATGTTTGTGCATATCCGCCTAACCCATTATTTCAGGAGACGGAGGACTTTGATTTTCACCCACCCTCATTCAACCCACCCGATCCTGGGATTTTGGAGTCACCTTTCATGATTTCCACACTTAACACATTGAATCAAATGGTGGAGCATATGAATTCGAAGATTTCCAATTTTATTAACATAAATGAGAGACAGAATGCTGCTCCAATATTTGAGGATATTGATTCACTCGAGGATAATCATGAGAGCTTGAAATCATCCAAAACACAAAAAAATGAGAAAATTTTGAAAATACAAAAAGATTCTGGGAGACATATTATTGATTCATTTTGTGAGAAAAGAACCCAAATGCCCGATCATTTACACACACAGCCATGTCCCAACCTAGATCCCGAGGATGCCACTGTACAGACTGCTCTTGGCAATCCTCATGTAAATGCTGATTCCGACCTCCTCCCTTGTATGGATGAGGTCCAAAAATTAAAAAAATGTTGACTAAACCCGAAGTGGTGGCCACCCTTCATGAGATCATTAAAGCCCCACTTCAACAGGCCATGACAGATTTATCTACTCCTCAACACAAGAAGAGAAAGAGAAGGAGAAGATCTGAGCATCACATCTTGACCATGGCCACTGCCTACGCCATCTCTCACCGTCCATATTTTAAGAAAGGGAACACGACCACACCTCTTGTGAGTTGCTCCATATCTGACTATTCTTGTGATAACGCTCTCCTTGACGGCGGTTCGTCAATTAACATAATACCCTTCTCTATGGTACAGTATCTTCATCTTGGGCCTCTCAAGAAAACCAGGATGATAGTTCAATTTGCTGATGGATCTATCAAGAGGCCGAAGGGTATTTTAGAAAATGCTGTCATTATCATTCAGGGCATGGATTTTACTTCGGATTTTGTTGTAATGCCCATGGAGACCTCCACCCCTGTGGAGCACCCTCCAATCATCCTGGGACGGCCTTTCCTTGCCTCTGCGGGAGCCGTTATTGACTATGGTTCAGGAGAGATTCGCCTCCGTTCTGATGTAGGGAGCGATGTGTTAATCACTACACCCACTACCATCCAGAAACCCGCATCCCATGAGAGCCCACCCGTGTTAGACAACCCCAAGGACTTTGATTATGATGATAATACCAGATATTTTTGCTATATGATGGATGATACTGAGACCCGGGAATTCCTCTTCAAGGAGGAGGAATCGGAAAGCATAGACCTTGGAGTTCCCTCTTCTGGTATGTGGCGTTGCATTGACGACATCCGCGGGATTTACACGATAGACACTCTAGAGCGGAAGGCAGACTCTGAGACTAGACAGGACGGACACAATTTGACTACTTTCACTGATAAGTCCGTTCCTACTCACCCTGATAAAGAAGAGACCGATCAGGCCAAATTTGATTTGATTGCTTTTATAAAGGAATTTGGGCCTTTTGATAAAGATGATGATCCGGTAGAGGCTCGCCAGGCTGAAATTGATCCTACTTTTTCTGATAATGATTTCGAGCCATTCTACTTTGATGTTTGCGAGACTTCCCAAGCAGGACATGGTCACACTACTTCCAATAACCGGTTTAGGCCTGCACAATCTGAAACCGCTGAGCATACATTCTTGGTCGATTCTACTCAGTTCATATCTAATGATAATCCCAATATCGACCTACATCTTGTCAAATCCATACCTCAGCGGTCCCGCAAGAAGGTTCGCTTTCGACCTTCTTAACCTTTGTAAATCCACTCCTCTTGTATATCCTTTCGTTTCACTCCGTCTTCTCCCGTTTTATCATTCACCCCTTTTCCGTGTGTGTGTGTATATATGCTATACTTAGGATGTGCTTTATCCTAAGTATAGGGGGGTGAAGGATTTGTGTTGTTCATATTCGTCCTGTTTATCACCCTTGTTGTTGTTGCCTATACTTAGGGATACTCTACCCTAAGTATAGGGGGGTGATGTTGTTCATATCGTGTCTCTGTGAGTCTGTACATTCTCTTCATCGGTTTTCCCCTTTGTACATTCCACTATACTTAGGATTACTTGATCCTAAGTATAGGGGGGGATCACCAACTTCTCTTCATTTTATCTTTTGTTTGAGTCGTTGTAGCATAGGAGTCTTTTCACCTCTCTTTGCTTAGCACGAGTTATGTCTTCCTTTGTCGCTCTCTGGTCACTATGAGGACATAGTTCGAGCTAAGTATAGGGGGGGTGTCGTATATATTGTATATATACTTTAGACATAACTCGTACTTTTAAATATATTTATTTGGAGGGTTATGTGTATATTTTATAAAATCCACAAAAATAACAAAAAAAAACAAAAAAAACACAAACAAATAAAAAAACAAAACAAAAAAAAACAAATCAAAACAAAAACAAAAAAAAAGAAAAAACAAACACAAAAAAAAACAAACAAAACAAAAAAAAAGGGAAGAGAGAGAGAGAGAGAGAAACAAAAACAAAAAAAACACACATAAAAAACAAAAAAAAGTCTCTTGTATATACTTGTATATATATTACTAACCCTTTCTCCTTAAAAAAAACTACAAAACCAAAAATCATAAAAAATTTGCATAAAAAAACTTTCTTTTACATCTGCATTTTTCTCCAAAAATCCATAAAAAGTTCAAAATTAGGAAATTGTTTAAAAAATGGTTCTTTTCACATGTGCATCATTCTTTAAAAAAAAACAACAACAAACTCTCTGCATTGTTCATAGTCTGCATTTGCATGTGCATTTTTCAGGATAGCATTGATATTTAAACTATGTCTGGAATAAAATTGAAGAATGGAGCTTAGTTGGACCTTAATCCACCTAATTCTCAGAGGAACTTCACCGAGAAATAGGATTTTAGAAGCTTCAGGTCTTTGACTTAATTCTTTGAGTTCCACATGACAATGTGCAGCATTTGACTCTTAGTGTCTAACCTGGTCTCTTCATTCTGGGTACACCTCTGGAATAGCGAATTAATTTGTACTCCCGCACTATGCACTTAGCTCAACTCAGACGGGATGTTGGAAGACGGTGTGAGTTTCTTTTCTGGTAGCGTGGAAATCTAAAGACCGGAGTAACGGGTTGAAATAAAGCTTCGGAAAAGGGATGGACGGCTGGGCACAATTTTTTCTAAGACCCCAAAACATGTACGGAAAAAAAAAGATTCTATATCCGTAGGGGCACAACAAGATCCAAGCAGAACCACCAAAACTCCAAATACAAAGAAGCTACTACCAAATAAAAATCTGACCAAAAAGGTCCAAGCTTCAAGAAAACCTGCAGATCTTGGTGGAGACTCGGCTACACTGGCCAGCTTCACAAGGAGGGGTGACTACACCAAACCACCCTCCAGTTCTTTTCTCATTCTTCTAACTTCTCCCCCAATTCGATTGTGAACACAGCACGACAGACCTTAGAAGGAAATACCTGACTCCCCGAGGACGAGTTATTGGAGAGGATATTTGCATGGTAGTCCGGCATTCTGGATGGGAAGAGCTAAAATTTTTCACACACATGAGTCGATTATTCAATGTTCATAGGGTATGCTTTGGGAAGAGGATCGATCTAAGATGACTTCTGGGCCAAAACTGTGACAATGATGTGTAGAACTTGAAGGCTGTTGGTTTTAAAATTCTAAGTCTCACAGAAGTTCCGACACACAAATAATCCAAAGGTCCGACAGAGCTCCAAACTACAATTTTATGAAGATAAGTTTAATACTCAATATTGTCCTACTTTCTTTATTTTCCCTTTCTTTTTCTTCTTCACTTATTCTTTCAAATAAGTGTTTGCTAAGGGACTAGCAAAGGTAAAGCATAGGGGGATGATGAATCTGCGATTCGTCATCTTTATTCATTTATTTTAGCTTAAAATCCCTTATAAAACACCTGCATATAACGCTAACTCCATATTCTTACTAACTTGCATTTGTGTGTAAATATTGTACATTTCTTACTAATTTTAACCTAAAATAAATAAATAAAGAAAGAAAGGAAAAATAAAGAAAAGAAAAAAAGGGGAAGACTGTATACAGGCTGACCCGAACCCCGAGAGAAGGTCAAGACTTGACCTGATCGACCAGGAATAAAGTAGGGGGAGATAGGGTCCTCAACCAGAAAATCTAAAAAATGTGTTTCTCACTTATCTTGTGTATATCTGTATAAAACTAACACTAATTTATTTGTACCTTAATTGACCCCAAATCAAATAACATTCAAAATCAAAGTTGTAAATAAAAATGGGTCCTAATTAATAAAACTGATTGCACAATTAAATCATGTACAGAATAAAAGTAGCCACACTTGAAAAAAACCACTAAGCACTAATTGAAAGATCAATTCCGGCTCCATATGATATCAAATTAAACCAATTTCACTTCCATTGAGTTCTAAATCAAATTATCTTCAAAATGACTGTGATTTTATAATTTTTGGAGTTACGGTTGAAAAGTTGGTTTTCTGGGGTGGTTTGTGCAATTTTCCCTTGTATTTTGTGTATATTGTATTTGTATATATATTTGTAAATATTTTTACTAATTACTTAAAACAAAAATAAAAATAAAAAAGTTAATAAAATTCTTAAAACAAAAAAAGAGGCTAATTTCCCCATTTATACTTGTATTTAATACCATATATGTGTATAGTATATGTATATAGTTGCTATTTTTAACTAACCATCTTAAAAAAAATAAAAAAAATAATATTTTTTAATTAAAATAAATAAAGTGACGAAAATTAAAAAAAAATTAGATAATTTTGTAAATAATTTTATCCTTCTATTTTATCTCTCATGTTATCTCTCCCACCAAAAAAAATCAAAAATTCATCTCTTATCCAAAAAAATTCAAAATTCAAAATTCATCTCTTTTCTATTTATATGGCTCCATCTCTCTCATTCCAACCTGATCAATCTTTAGAGAGAGGAGCCCGATCTCTGAGAATCTTCTTGTCGAGAAAAGGTGTCTAGCCTCCGAGCCGTCCGGTGACAGCGCGACGGCCTTCGTCGAGGCGATTACGATCCATTTTCCGCTCCTAAGGTGAGATCCACATTTTTCTTCGCATTTTTATCTTACTTTAATCGTAGTTTTATTTTTCGTATTTTCGTCTCGTTGTCATTTTTTTTCTAGATCTTAAGAAAATCCACCACGATTTATTCCACCACCGACTCGATTTTTCATCTCATTCTCTCGATCTCTCCACGTTCATTTTCTATCTCTCACGATCTATCAACTCCGGCCGCGTACGGTGGCCGGAGAATCGGATTCATTCTCCCATTTTCGCCGAATCCCCATCCACGATCCGATTTTGTAGATAAATAAAAATTGTTCTTTTATTTCTAACATTTGTTTTGCATGATAAATAAAAAAAACAAAAAAAAATTTATTTCCTTGCTCTCTAACGTTGTTTTGCAGGGAAACATTAAAAAGATTAAAAAAATATAAAAAAAACCTTTAGTTTTTCTTTTCTTATTTTCGGATTTACGAAAAAAAAGGATTTGTTTTCTTTTATTACTGTTTACATCATAACCAAAAAAAATATAAAAAAAAACAAAAAAAAATAATTTCAGCAGGGGGGCGCGCGTCGCCTGAAGCCCACCGCCACCCACTGTCATCTGCCACAGCCGCCGCACCCATGCGGGCTCCCCTCGCCTCAGCCAGCAGCCCGCGGCGCCGCTCCTCCGCAGCCCGCGGCGCCGCTCCTTCCCAGCAGGCGCGCCTGCTCTGTTGCCGCGCACCCGCGCCCCGCCGCATCCTCCATCCCGCGCTCTGTCATTGTCTTTTAATTTCTGACCAATGTTCACGCATTAATTATTTAAAAACCCAAAAAAATTGAAAAATATCAAAAATCTTCTAAAAATCATAAAAAATTCTACAAAAATCCAAAAATTGTGATTTCAGTTCCTGTTTGTAGATAATTGCATCTAGTTTATCTTAAAAATAATAGCCAGGAGTTTTGGGCATTTAAAAGATTTTTAAATTGCAAATTACTCCAGGATGTCCACATTTTCTTGTTTCCTCATTGTCTGATTTTTAGAAAAATACAAAAACATCTGAAAATTCCACAAAAATTCTTAAAAACATTTCAAACTTTTTAAAACCCAATAATATTTTCTTTGAATTTTTCTGAGCATTTTTGACTAATTGAAAAATTACAAAAAGAGTCGGTGTGCATATTCTTGATCTTGTTTATATTGCTTCGTATTATTTTTGGAAAATAAAAAATTTGCAAACATAAAAAACACTAAAAAATTTGAAAATCAGAAAATACAAAAAAAATTAGAAATAAAAAAATAAAAAAATAAAAAGATAAAAAAATCACAAACACCAAGGATAGTTGTCCTTTGAGATTCCTGTTTTCTTTTAGTTTCTGATTAATTGAATAACCCTCGGGAATTGTAGCCTCCCTGAGTTCGACCCTGTCCGCTATACAGGTTAATAAGTAGCAAAAATCATAAAAAAATATTTTTTGTTGACGCGGGATTTTAGGGAAAAACAACGACCTATTTTTACCATCAATTAATTTCCAATCTCTAAAATTCCGGCTCAACATTCACCTGATTTATTAATCAGTATATAAAAAGAATTCGAGGAATATAGCATCTCTTTATTAAGGTTTTTAATGAATATTTTAGTCATATTTATTAGGAAAATACGAAAGTACAAGTTATGGCTAAAGTATATACACAGTATATGCGACCCCCCTATACTTAGCTTGAGCTATGTCCTCATAGATCGGAGAGAAAAGAGAAGACATAACTCGTACTGAGCATAGAAAAGTCTAAAGAATAAATTTATAAGGGATGAATGAATAAATAAATGAGAAGTCGACCGTCCCCCCTATACTTAGGATCAAATAATCCTAAGTATAACAGACTGTACAAAAAGCAGGGAGGGTCAAGGGTGGGAATGAACAGATCGTATTCATATTGTCTCCCCCTATACTTAGGGTAAGATATCCCTAAGTATATACAAGAAGAGGAGACAGTGGAGAGGATCAAAAGAATAGAGTCATCTCGGGGTGCACGCCCCCTATACTTAGGACAAAGTACGTCCTAAGTATAGAAGACCGGCAAAAAGGGACGACACCTTTCTGATAGATAAAGAAGATAGATAAGGAAAAGAAGAAAAGAATAAAAGAAGAAAAAGAATAAACAGATCATAGCTCAGTCGTATGGACAGACATAATGAATGAAAGAATGAATGATATGGACAATTGGATCTATACAGTGGAAGATGGAAGTGATAACCATATATGCGATGCAAGTGATATGATTCAAAGAGCACATCTCATACCAGATGAATCGGGGCAACATCAACGGTCGGCGGGGCATGATCTAGATATAGTTTCAAGCGCTGACCATTGACTTTAAAAGTTGAAGATGATGAAGGTTCGGATATATCAATGCTACCATTATCGTGCACCTTCCGGACCACATACGGTCCTTTCCATTTACTTTGTAGTTTCCCTGGAAATAATTTCAGCCTAGCATCAAACAACCATACGCGCTGATCGGGCTCAGACTGTTTATGGCTGATATGGGAATCGTGCCATGTCTTCACTTTCTCCTTATACTGTAGGCTGCTAGAAAAGGTTGTATCTCTCGGTTCCTCCAAGGCTGCCAACTCTGCCTTCCTATGTTCTCCTATATTCTTGGGATCCAAAAATAACTCAGTAACTGCCCACAGTGACTTATGCTTTATCTCCACTGGTAAATGGCATGGCTTGCCATAGATGAGATGAAAGGGAGATGTCCCTAATGGTGTCTTGAAGGAAGTCTGATAGGCCCACAAGACCGAGTCCAAAAGCTGTGACCAATCCTTTCGGTCTGGACGAACTACCTTATGTAAAATTATCTTAATCTCCTTATTCGATACTTCAGCAAGGCCATTAGTCCGAGGGTGATATGGCATGGCAACACGGTGGTCAATACTGAACTCGTCTGCAAGGGCCTTTACCTTGTCGTTAATAAAGTGAGACCCCCCATCTGAAATCAAGACTCTAGGTACGCCGAACCGTGAAATAATATTTTTCCTCAAGAAACGACATACGGTTTTAGCATCTGCGGCTCGGGCAGGGATGGCCTCAACCTAATGACTCACATAATCTACGGCAAGAAGAATATACTTAAACCCCTGACTTTTAGGAAATGGAGCCATGAAATCAATCCCCCATGCGTCAAAAACCTCACAAAAATGAATGGGCTGCATGGGCATCATGTCTTTCTGTCCACAAGTACCCATCTTCTGACATTCAGTACACCTTCTCACGAACTCATCAGAATCCTTGAAAAGGGTAGGCCACCAAAGGCCGGATTGGAGCACCTTTTGTGATGCCCATTTCCCAGAATGATGTCCTCCTGCCTCGAGCTTGTGGCAGTAGGTGAGGATGCTATGTTGCTCATCTTGAGGAATGCACCGTCTCCAGATGTTGTCCCCTCCTTCATGATAAAGGACGGGGTCCTTCCAATGGTACGACTTTGCCTTCGCAAGGAAGGTCTCAAGCCGTTGTCTGGGCCAACCTTGTGGAATAGATTTGGCAACAAGGTAATTCACAATGTCAGCATACCATGGGAGAGAGGTGATAGCAAGGATCGCCTCGTCTGGAAAAGTCTCAGTAATAGGTGCTATGGGCTCAGATTCCTTAAGGTTCTCTAGGCGGGAGAGGTGATCTGCCACAACATTCTTAACTCCAGATTTATCCTTAATCTCGATATCAAATTCCTGGAGGAGAAGGATCCATATGATTAATCTGGCTTTACCATCCTTCTTCGACATCAAGTACCGAATGGCAGTGTGATCTGTAAAAATTGTCACTCTAGATCCAAGGGTGTGCTCTCCGAACTCTCGTCTGCCATAAAAGGTGTGTACTCTGAGTCTGTAGACAAGGCGAGGGCTCGTGCTTCTGGTTCTTACTAAACTGCTTCATCATCGGTCATTACGAAATCACACTCCTGGTGGGCGTCTAACTCTGCATCTATCATCTGTACTGTGTCATTGCATGGTTCTGAGCCGACTGAATCTCTCGCTCGGGTCTCTTCAATCGTCTATATTTGTATACTTTCGCCCTTTACGGGAAAATACACCTTCCCACTATCATGGTCGGTCACCGCCTTGGCTGTGGCCAAGAAATGGCACCCTAGTATGATGGGGGTATCAGTCACCGACTCAGGGATCTCCTTGTCCAATACAACAAAGTCCACAGGGAATTTCAGGCCTTGAATGGTGACGACCACGTCTCTCAACAACCCCTTCGGCCTCTTGATAGACCTATCAGCAAATTGAAGGACTGTCCGACTCTGATGGAGCGGGCCGAACTCGAGTCG
The DNA here is from genome assembly GCA_037367405.1 of Ottelia alismoides. Taxonomy (NCBI): domain Eukaryota; kingdom Viridiplantae; phylum Streptophyta; class Magnoliopsida; order Alismatales; family Hydrocharitaceae; genus Ottelia; species Ottelia alismoides. Next base: position 175,714 of record JAZKJV010006203.1, read on the forward strand.
GTCGAGTAAGGCTGCTGGAAGGAGGTTGATAGAAGAGCCGTTGTCTAATAGAGTACGATCGAACGACTGCTCACTAATATGGCATCTGCCATATAGAGCTCCTGCATCAGGTCTTTTGGCTGGCAGCTGGTTCTGAATGGCACAACATGTGGCACGGGTCAGCACATGGATTTCTCCTATAGTGTTTTGCCTCTTCCTATGTACTATGGTCTTTTCTCTCAGGTTCTTTTGGAAAAGGGGGATGTGCTCAAGTGCCTCCTGTAGAGTCAACTATATCTGAAATCTATCTATCATTTGTTGGTTGAACTCTAACTGTTCCTTCTTTTTGGAATTTTCTGTTTTATTCCCCTTCGCCAAGCGGAGTGCTTGAGAGAAGGGGATGGATGGGCCCTACTCAGACAGAGGTCTAGAAGAAGGTTTCTGGTTCTGTGAAGGACTGAAATCCATGCAAACATCATCATTCAATACACATGGACTCGGAATTGATGAAGAAATCTTTCCTTTATTCATTTTTTGTTCTTTTTCATAGTATCCTGAGATACAGAAAATGGCAATACATAAGGTTGGAATACATTTGGACTCAAAATGGCGGCACCAACACCACCCGAAATATTCTCCTTCGCGGCCTCAACACCGCGCTTTGGTTCTGTATCAAAAATGTGGCTTCAGCACCACCGTGTGCATCTGGTTCTACGACCGCCTCAGCACCGTCGTATGGATCGTCATCCTTGGTGGCATCAGTACCACCGTCATCATCATTATTGTTAGCAGCATCAGCACCGCTTCTCTCCTCATCCGGGGCTCTAGATTCTCCCTGGTGTTGTCCCATAGATGAGGCGCCGCTGGCTGGTTCCCTACCGCTCCTAAGTGACACAAAGTGAGTATCAAACATAGAATGCATGTCATTCAAATAAGCACTAGGAGTGGTATTCCCTATAGACTGTACCTGCTCAGACTTTCTCTTCAAGTTGTTCGGGTTCGACTCGCTCTGTGCAGGTATGGTGGCTTTTCCTTTTGTTATGTCCCTCATTTCCAGCCGGAACTCATCCATTTCTCGCCGGAAGGATGCCTGTTGTTCGGAGAGCAAGCGGGCGAGATCGTCAAGTGCTGGTTCTCCAAGGCAGGTGTGGGAGAACCGAGAGTGTTCCCCTGCTGGAACTGAGATTGCTGGTAAGACTGGGAGTACTGATGCTGGTAATTCTGCTGCCGCTGCCTCCACTTTTGCCCCTGATAGGCGGGACGAGGATTCTGATGATAATGCTGCTGTTGGGAGTATTGGGGCTGCTGGTGTTGGTTACTATGACTACCCTGAGCTGGAGGCTGCTATTGGGATGAGGCACCTCCGGTGGTCTAACGGAATCCTGGGTGATCACGACGAATCCCATCCTGCTAGGGGTACCGGTCATAACATATCCCGTTGACTTCCATCAACGGCTCCTGCTCAAAGGGTGGAGGTGGTAGTGATGTCAATGGTTGGTCCGGCTGATAGACCACCATCTGAGTGTCATGAGATGGTGGCTGTTGTGAATAGTGTGGTAACTGTTGTACCGGTACCTCCTGGACATGGTGAACTTGTCGATATGCGGGGAGTGGTGGGGTAGAATGGCTACTTATGGACTCATCCAGTGATCTGGGAGGCGGATGTGAAGCTGATTGTGTCTCCTGAATACTCAAAATGTGAGTCTTCAGGTCTCTCATGGTCTTAGCCAACTGGTTAATCTGTGCCAGACCTTAGCCTTGCTTTTTCTCCAAAATCTCAATGCAGTCCATTTTTTCACTGATTATGCCCATGTCAGCAGCTGATGATTCATCTTGTGCTGCTGCTACTGACGAAGTATGGTTCCCTGCATCGATCCTGGCAATGCGGTGATAAGAAGTGGCTTGTGGCGGGACCTTGGAGTGTGTGTAGATTCGGTCCTGGGACATCACTGTAGAATTTTCTGCCATTTGTTCATAGATGGCCTAGATCGCTTTTGCATCCTTAGAGAAATATGATCCCCCACAAGAGGCGCTTACTAGCCCCTGCAGCTCCGATGTTAGCCCACAAAAGAAACTTTGGACAAGATTGGGTTGTGATATCTCATGGTGTGGACATCGGTCTATGAGATCTCTAAATCTATCCCAAGCTTCATGGAATTGTTCGTTAGGGATCATTGTGAAATTGTTGATCATTGCTCTTGCTGCATTTGTCCGGCCGAGTGGATAGTACTTGTTCAAGTACTCATTCCGGAGTTGCTACCAAGTGTCGATGCACCACCCTAAATGTTTTAGCCAATAGGCGGCTCTATCAACCAAAGAGAACGGGAATTTTGATGGTGTCCTCAGTCGTAAACCTGCCATGGATTGTACTGCATATCATTTCAAACTCTTGCAGATGGAGGTAAGGTTCTTCGATGGCCAGCCCGTGAAACTTGGGCAGTAGCTGAATGGTATGTGGTTGAAGCTCGAAGTCTCCATAGATAGGAGGGAGACGGTTCCATCGGTGCGTGATGGTTGCGCCTGGATTGTGTAACTGCCTCATGGTCCTCGGGGGCGGCCTCTCCTGGTTAGGTTCTTCTGCTGCGTCTGGTATTTCACCGCCCTCAGTTCTATCTTCTCTGCCTTCACGCATTTCCCTCATGATTTCACCCATGAACACTCCCTGGTCTCAGATCTGTCTCTGCATGGCTTCCAGGGAGACTAACAGTGAATTGTTGATGGCAGCTTGATCATATATGTACGGAGGTAGTCTCTGCTCATCTGGGTGTTCCTCTCTGTCGTCCATGTCTTGGGTTTCTGTAAAGTCAAAAGAATCCACTTCAGGTGCCGTCAAATGCTCTGAACTCTGTGCTGCACTAAATTCTGACACCACTAGACTGATAGAAGGAGAAGAGTGGTCGAGGGGGAACAGGGTGGACGTAAACTCAGGCTCGGAGAGTGGGTCTGGACTCCCCGAAGCTGTCCTAGATGAATAGGGAGGAGTGCTTGAGAGCGGTGCCACTAGATGTGGCCCAAGGGATCTCCTTCCCATCATTTTGATCTTGGAAAGAGGACGGATGAGATCTGGAATGCAAACAAGATGTGAAAAACAAACCCTCAATTCACCTACGCAACTCTGAGCTAATGACCGTGAAGGTTCGATCTGTTATCTTGTCTAATTATATTAGGTGATCAGTCAATCTATCAGAGCGTTAGAGCGAGCTGTTAGAAACACTACTTTCCTAGCCGACTGTCCCAATCCACGTTAGATCTTTCCCAGCCAGTATGAATTGCGGACCGTAACTCGGTTGTTCCCGCTAATTCACTCTGCTAAGGATGTCGCGGTCCGCTTTACTGGTTACTGGAGAGATCCTCACTGGAGAACAACTAATCACGATCAATAGTCAACCAGAATTTTAGGTGTGGCTCTATCCTAGTGTCAGGTCACTCCAAGACAAAATCTTTGAAAGAATGAGGCAAGTTTTAGAGTCAAGTTTGTATTATCAGTCTCAATTTTATGTTTTTCACTTTTTTAGGTATTTTTCTGAATAACAGACAACACGTAACGAATTTTTTATAAATTTAAAATGCAATAAAAATGCAAACTTAAAATATAGCGTTAAATTACAATGCAATGGGAGCTTAAGGTATTTTTTTGGTAATTTTTCGAGCCAAAACGATGCATGAAATAAATGCAAGCATCCTGCAAAAATACAATACTCACAAGGGCATAAATGTAAATATACAGAAGTCTAAGGGTCAACTTGCAAATTTTCCAAAAATATATAACGTTAAACACAATTTTCTGGACTAAATATAAATACCCAAACTCGGAGGGGGTGTTTGTGCAAAATTGCCAGACTCACGCGCACTGGGCACGTGACCTAGCAGGGGTCTTTTTGCAATTTTACAAAATTCCAGGGGCTGACATGCAATTATACCAAAATATTACAACTTAAATGAAAAGTTTTTGGACTGAACTGAAATAAACAAACCCCTGGGGGGACCTTGCAAAATGCCCACCACCCCACGTACACGGGTCACGTGAGGTGGCGTGGACAGGACCTAAATGCAAATATTAAAAGTACGGGGGTCTAAATGCAAATATTACAGAAATATTAAAACTACAGATGAAAGCTTGTTGACTAAATAGAAATACAAAAATAGGTGAGGGTGTAGGTGCAAAATACCCAACACCTGGCGATCCAACGACGGACATCCTTTTCTTATCCACGTAGCGCTTCGGGGACGGCCGATGACGGTTCTCGAGGGACGGCTGCGATTAGATCCTCTGGGCTTGATCGAACGGTGGCGCCGCGCGAAGATCCAATGGCTATTGTGCAATCTGGAGCGGGACCCTGATCGGACGGCGGAGGAAAGGTCCGGAAGAACGGGGAAGAAGCGCCGGCGAGGTGAACTTCCCCGACCTCGATCTTCCTCCTCCGAGATTCTGGAAGCTCCAAAATGGGTCGGACGTGCTCCTGGGGGGTCACTCTATGTGCAGGAGGGCTTGAAGTCGTCGGAAAAGCTCTATAGTGTTGACGCTAAGGCGGCGGAGCTTCGAGCTCCAGGCACCTCCGACGAAGTACGAAGACGGGTCTACAGGTGTTGTTACGTACGCTTGACCTGAAACAAATGGGTGAGAGGATCAAGGGCAAACTGCCTGGACCCCGCGGAGGCGAAATGGGAGTTGGAGATGGGCTATGGGAAGCGGAGGAGATTCGGCCGGAGGTGCGCTCCGGCGATGGATCGATGGACGGCGAGATATGGATCGGCGAGGGAATCTAAGTGGCCTAAACTACTCCTACAACTACATGGACTAAGAAAATAGGAGAAGGAAGAAGGGAGAGAGGGTATCCCGATGGCTGGAAGCCAGAGATGGAAACTTCGACGCCCGTGGTCGGCGGAGGTAGTGGAGACCGCCTAGGCCCTTCCTCGACCCGCCTGAAGGCTGGAGATGGAAGCTGTCACCTTCCTATCGCTCTAGAGCGCGCTAGGTGGGGAGAAAGCAGATCCAAAGGGTTCAAACTTGAGCTCGAAGGTGGCAGGTCTGATATATAACTGGTGACGGCATCTCCTTCAAGCGAGGTCCACGCGTGAATGATGGAGATATGACGAGATTTGAGCGCTCCGTATGGATCAGTGATGATCAAGGAAGGAGTTCCAAGAAGGAAGCAAGGCCCGAGGGAGAAGGGACCGAGCTCCAAAAATCCACGAAGTTGGGCAAACAATCGGGTGTCAGAAGTTGGCAGGCCTCGGTAAGGGAGTTGACCGAGGTCAACAAATGACTGCGCCTGGTTGGTCCACAACCAGGAAATTTCAAGTGAAAATTATTAGTAAATTCAAAATAAAATAGTAAATGATTTTATTTATTTTAGTTTATAAAATAAAAAATGTTCCTTATTTTATAAAGAGTTTTATGGTGATTTTTATTTATTTTTCTGAGGTATAAAAATACAAGTTACCTTTTTAGGCCCATATAGGTACATGTATCCATGTAGTTAAATATTTTATTTTTATTTTTATTTATTTGATTTTATTAATTTTGTTTATTATTTTATAAATTTACAGCTTATTTTTAGAGTTGTAAATATATTTTTATTTTATTTTTCTGATGTGTTTTGTATGCTTAATAAATTAAGGGTATGTATATTATATGTATAACGTGAAATATAAGTAATTTATTTTAATGTTTCCTTTAATATTTTATTTTTGTTTTAATATACACACATGCTATAAATAATATATACAAATTTACAAAAATATAAAATTATGGAAATAATGAATAATAAATAAAATAAATATTTTAATCAGTATAGATATACTATAGGGGTCCAAAACTCAACTTTCAAACTGTAGCTCCACAAAATATGAAACTACCTCCATTAAATAGCTTATTTAAAATTATATACAGTTAAAGGTGAGGTTCATACTTTTTGAGCTTTTATTTGGGAGTTATAGGTTTGGGAAGTTGGAATTTTGGCAATTTATTCAGACCATAACTTGGAATCTGTACATTGTTTTTTAATAAAGAAAATTTTGTATTTTTCTTTATTTAATTATCTACAACTTTCATATACAAAGTTTATTGATTTGTAGTATAAAAAGTGAAACAAAAAATAGGTTCCAAAATGAATAAATAAGGAATAAAATGAAAGGGAATTTTATTGGTATTGTGGCCCTTATCTCCGCCTACTTTATTCCTTGTCGACCTATTCATCGAGATGCCTAGGTCTCGGGGTTTCGGGTCATAAAATATTTTCAATATTTTATTCTTTTTCTTTTCTTTTCTTTATTCTATAATTTTGGCTTTAAAAATTATATTTTATACACTATTTCTACACACATGCATGGATGCTAAAATGTATGAGTTAAGGATATTCACATGCATTTGCGAGGGTTTTTGAGGCCAAAATGATAGAATAAAGATGATGAAATGTGGATTCATCAGTACATAAAAAGGTTCAAACCTGCGGGTCTACCTTCCATAAATGCCCTCAACCATGGTTCACTAAAAAGTTCATAACTTTCTCATACGAACTCGAATTTGCATACCTTCATATACAAGTGTTGTATATGGACACTCAAGGATCCACCTATATGGGTAAGACCTGTTAAGGTGTAAATTGATCTTCAAGAGAAAGAGGGACCTGATGAGAAGGTAAAGACCTTCAAAGCACGGCTAGTAACCATGAGTTACACACCGAAAAGAAGACATCGCTTACAACGAGACTTGCTCTCCAGTGACCATGATTGAATGCATCAGAATATTGCTAAGTATAGCTACACAACTTGACTTTTTCAATATGTAAGTCAATATTGCATTCCTCTATGAATACCTCTCTGAGGATATTCACATGAAGTAGTCCCAGGGCTTTATAGCTGAGGAAGGCAAGGTATGCAAGCTTAAGAATACAGACTCAAATAAGTTTCTTGTAGTTGAAATATCGGATTTGATGAAATTATAAAGGTTATGATTTCACATAGAATCTTGGTGAACCATATGAAGCTTAGCGAGAGTGCCATTGTGTTCATCATGCTAAATGTTGATGATATCCTAATCATTTGGAATGATATAAAGATAATAGGTGTTTTTATATACTGCATATTCCATACCTTGAGATATGATCTCAAGGATACCTCTTAGATCTTTGTTCTAAAATTGTTCAGAAATAAAGAGAAGAGGATATTGGAACCGTCACATTAAGTGGTACACCTTGGACATATTCCAATTTTGGAAAATTCCAAGAAAGGCTTCCATCCCTTAAGATATGGTACTGACCTATCAGAAGGGATAGCACCTCAAAGAGTTGAGGAAGTGAATGCTAAAACTGCTTGCCCTTGTGCATCAGTTATGAGAAGCTGAGTGTATTCTAAATGTGTACAAAAGTCAGATGTCTACCATGCAGTGGGAGTAGTAAATTGTTACTAATCCTACTATGGAGATAAAATACTTGATTGTTGTAATAACAAAATCTTCAAAGGTGACAAGACTTTAAAGATAGTGATATCAATGTATTATCTTCAAGAACTTAAGACTTTATAGATAGTGATCTAAAAGATCTTTACCGCGGAAACCTTAGGAGATAGAGATCTCCAGGAATAAGGGTATTCTTATAAGGATAACAGAAAATACATACTGGTTATAATGATTATTGAGTTGTAGTTTCAAGGACACTATAACTAACAAAATTGAGTATTGGTTGCATGAGATGCAACATTCGCATTGGAGGGAGCAATGTTACCGGGGGATATGCAAGTGTCGTAAAAGGACATGGCATAATCTCTTGGGAACAGAGTGACTGATAAGCTTACACGGCTATTTTTCTAAATAGCTTATGATTGTCACATGAGTGCGGGTTTAAAGATTAACCCATTAATGGCTCTTTGGGCTAGTGAGAGGTTGTTCGACATGCGAGCCCACAACGAGCCATTATGCAATAAATGTTATTGTGAATATCATTCCCTGATCTGAAATGAAGAATGAAGAATTTTCATAATAGGCCCCTTAGTACAATTAGGGTTATGTACCATAATCATCTTAATGATCATACAATTGTTGATTCAATTTTTGAATCATAGAGGCTGGTGCTTGGATGAATATCCAAAGAGTTAGATTGAGGACTCATTAAACACCGTCAAATAATTATTAAGAGAGGATCTCCAGCCTGAGAAGGAGATGGAAATACATCTCTAAAGGCTGATATCTGACCGACCTCTTGATGCAAATTCTCTACATAGGAATGATAAATTTTTATGGTAGATTTTTGGTAGAAGAACGAGATGGGTTGAGAAGAGAACTCGCCGGGAATACGAGAGGTTGAGGGAGGAGAGTAGGGAAGGGGCGCAGCTGTGGTTTGGCGGCGCCGTGCGGGGTGCGCGGTGGAGATCGGGTGGAGGGGGGCGGCGGCTGGAGGCGCCGCAGAGGGCCAATCACGCACGGGGAGGCGGGAGGGTGCGCCGGAGTGGCAGGAGGGATCGTGGCTGGTGCGGTGGCGGCCTGGATGGCCCGAGGAGCTGCCGTGGGGGCTGGGACTGCCCTCGGGATTGCCGTAGGTGACGGGGACTGATCGGAAAACTCCTGGACAGTCCCTGTTTCTTCACTTTTTCCTTCCAAAACGATCTGGACAGCATCCGTTTGGTCTTCTTTCACGACGTTTTCCTCGTCCAAACTCGCGGAAGCGGCTTAGGTGGTTGGCGGCTTTGCTTGGGCGTCGCGGAAGGCCTCAAAATTGACCATTAGATCTCGAAATAGCGAGTTGAAGTTGATTTGCAAATCACGAACCATGTGCTCCGTCTCCTTGAAGGAGGCGTCGACGGTGGAGATGGTTCGTCGTGTTTGTTCGGATGAACGTTGATGTCGGTGCGGGCGCCGGGACGGATCGTTAGATCATGAGGACGATCTAAAGGCCATGCTCTGATACCAAATGATGCAAACGAGCTTTCGGCGTCGACGATAAAATTAAAATAATTTGGCGGTGGAATATTGGTGGAGAAAAGGAGAGGTTGAGAAGAAGAAATCTCGTCGGAACGAGGGGTTTGGAGGAGGAGAACCGCGGAGATCGCGTGGAGAGAGAGGGAGAAGGAGAGAGGATAGAGATAACAATCTCAATTTTTACTTCATAATTGACTGAATAAAACAATGGGTTACCCTCTCTTTATATAGGAGAGATGGGTTTACAAAAATAGTAAACAAATCAAAATTGACAACTAACTTTATCCTAATTGGACTCTAACAACTTTCAATTGACCCCTAATTACTCTAATTAGACTCTAATCTAATTAATTGACCAAAATTGCAATTAAAATCTACGAAATAAACGTTGAGATCACATGCGATCTCAATTATTTAATTAGCCCATTAGGACCGCTAAAAACGTAAATAAAATTGACTAATAATTAATTAAATAAATGTGGCCCTATAATTTGGGGTCACGCTGCATCACAAGGTGTCAAATTAGTTAGGTAAAAGGGTTGACCTAACGAGATCGAGATAACCAAAGTCCTATGTCGTATGCTGTCATGATATAGGCACGCATCCTCTGAATGGAGACAGGTGTGTTACTATATGTCTGAGTGTACGTTCGACAAACCAACAGGTTGATGACCTAACCAAGGTCTATATACCGGCACGCTGGTGTGCATGTGATGAATCTGTGATTCATCACTCTAAAAGTTGAAAATAGAGCTTTGTTCCCGAGTAATTAGAGGCATATTTTTACTTATATTTTATAATTAGCATTCATGCATGCAAGCATAATATCTGCATTTTAGCATTCATATTGCATAAAATAATAAGCCCATTTCACTTGTAAATATTCACCTATATATTTACCATATTTCACCTATTTGTGTATATTTTATACTAACTCCGAATCCAATAAAATCAGCTCCATAGTGTATATATTATTAACACTAATTAAAGAAAAATATCAAAAAAATACTAACTTGTAAAATTGACCAATAAAACCACAATCCAAGTTTGAAACTAGGAGCCTTAAAATGCACATATCTTTCTCATGCAGTGTCCGATTGAGGTCTACTCCTTTTAAAGTAATATACATTCAAAGACCTTTGAAACAAGACCAATTTCATTATAATCGGAGCTCGTATGCAAAATTTGGGTTTTGGGCCCCTTTTGTATATTGTACATATTGACCGTTTTACCCCTGTATTTTATCCTTTTATTTGTTCTTCTCATATTTTTTCTATTTTTATTTTGATTTTTCTCTTATTGAAAAATGACAAAAAATTACAAAAGATAAAATGAGGTATTATATATATAAGGTACCATCCAAAAATATATTTTTGTATAGATGATTTCTTTTGATTTTTGACCATTCACAAAAGTTGTAGATCTCGTTGAGACGAGCAACTTTTGTGTTGACCACTTTTTGATTTAATCCCTTTTGTTATTTCTTTCTGAATTTTCTTTACATTTAATTTTTGAATTTTCTAGGAGCGACATGTGGCAGCTCTTGGAGCCGCCACATGTCACCCCTTATTATTATTATTTTCGAATTTATTTTATTATTTTCAGATTTATTATTATTATTATTATATATTAATTAAATAAATACCACGTGGCCGAATCCGAGCACGCCAAGTGGCGCCATTTCATTCCCCATCTACCCATTCCACCCCACTCTCCCTTGCTTGGGGAGAAGGCAACTTTGACGCCTTCAACCTCTCCACTCCATCTTCCATCTCTCCCACTCTCTCCATCTCCTCTCCAACCTCCTCCTCCTCTTTATAATCTCCTCCACTCCTCCATTCACACCCATCCGCCATCACAGTGAGGGAGAGGAGAGCTCCTATCAACCTTAGGTGACAGCTAGGGAGATTTATAGTTGAGCGACGACCCACCTTCTTCGCAGGCGAAACCGGTGATCTCATCACCGTCGTAGCCACCTAACCGGAGCTACTAAACTCAGCCTAGCCGCGGCTTCGAGCGACGATCACGGCCGAGCCTTGCCTCAGCCATTTCCAGGCATCCGACTCCATCTCCAGGTAACTTCTTCTTCTTCCTCTTCTACACCCCCTCTCCCTCTCTCCTCGATTCAACCTCTTCCAACCACAGAATCACCAAAAACTGCACTCTCACGGATAAATCACACATTGCGAACGCAACGGTGATTTTTATTGAATTTTTCGGAGAACTTTGATCAATCAATTAATCGAAAATTTAACCCCGCTAAACAAATGCATGTGAAACAGGGGATTTGGTGAAATCCCTTGTTTTTGCACCACGTCTTCTTCTCCCTCTCTCTTCTTCTTCTTCCTCTCCTTCACGCCCCAGTCGCTCCTCCGCCTTCGCCGTCGACGCTACCTCTGCCCCGACGACCCTTGGCCGTGTGTCGGACAAACTAGCGACGGCCTCCGCGAAGCGTTCAGCTCCTCGACGCCGCGGCCACCTGCGACCGAGCTCCAACCCCGCGCACCACGCCACTTCCTTCTTCATCCGTACGTACCTCCAGTGGGTGCGTCGCCCGCCGCCGCGCGCCACTGCTCCAACCACCCGGCCGTGCCCCGCGACCTTGCCACTTCCACGACCTCGCCACGCACGCCACGCGTGCCGCGCTCCAACGCCAGCTACGAGCGCCCTCCACCTCCGCGCCGGCTCTGCTCAGCCGCAACCCTCCAGCCACAGCTGCGGTCTCCCCTCGCGCTCCGCCTAAGCGCGCGACGAGCGTGTCCAGCCCCTCCGCAAGCTCCACGTGCAGTGTCCTCCTCGCGCTGCGCTGACCCAGCGCCAGGAGAGCGTCGACCTCCACCAAGCTCGACACCAGCCGACCCCGCATGCCGCCCTCCACCGCAGCCACCTGCGGCCGAGCTCCGCCCGTTGTCCCCTCCATCTCCTCTCGTGGCCGGTCGAAGAAACTCCAAGCTCCCCTGTTTCAAGTCACAAAACAGGGGAGATGAGATCTATCGCATAATAAAGCCAAAAGGGAATTTGCAAAGGGACACTTGACACCCCTTGCAAGTTATCAAAGAAAGTTTTACTTTCCAATAATTTCATTCAAGTCCCTGTATTGCATCCATAACATTTGTCATTTATTTTCTTTGCACTCATATTGCATTTGCACGTATATTTTGTTGTCATTTTGTCATCCATTTTTAATTCCGAAAATTGCATTGTGTAGCTTAACTTGTTCTCTTTCGTATGTGATAATTGTTTAATTTTTGTGATATCAGAGAATTTTATTATTATTAAATTGGTAAATTTTGTCATATTTTGCCCATTTATGCCTCTGAATTGATATTAATTTCTCTGTGATTCCAAAAATCCCCAAAAATTCGCATTAGGCTGAGGATACTTAGGTTTACATTGTGTCCAAAAACCACCTCATTTGCCGCATCTCTAGGCCTAAATAAATAATTTAATGATTTGATTAATTGATTTTTAATAGGTCCATTTCACGTCAAAATTAAGATTTGATAATTTTTCTGGATTCCTCACCTTCATATTTATCTAGGATAATTTTTATTCCCCAAAATAACGTGATTTGGTATTTATTAAAATAAATTAGTCAAAATCACCTTGCATTCATTTTTAATTCATAGTTAATTCATCTAGTGTCAGAAAATTCCAAAAAAATTAGTGTATCTTAATTTCATCCCATTTCATAATCTGGCCAAGTTTCATAATTTTTGGAATTAATTTGATCATCTTTCTGATTTAACTTGTAAATTAGCCTGACTGTGCATATGTCTTGCATAAAATATACTAAAAAGACCAAAAATATCATCCCCTGAAAATCAAACATTGAAATTTGCTTCGAATCAACCTAAGGAGACAGTTGCCTCCCTGAGTTCGACCTTGGGCTTGCCCAAGTAAAAAAATTGCCGCTTGAAATTAATTTGACTATAATTGAAAGTGGTTTTTGATCTGCATGTAAGGGCATATGAGAAATATGATCTCTCAATGGATCATACAGGTTCAGTTACTAAACCAGGAGACATTACTCACTCATGAGATATTGGGAAAAATCAAATTCCATGCACGGTCGTCTCGCTTTAGAAGCTTGACTGAATTTGTAGGTTTGATATATGCTTTTGGAAAGTATATGATCAAGACCTAGGTATGAGATATGCTTTTGGAAAGTATATGATCGATATCGACTCGCAGTGATCAAATGAGAAACTTAATGATAAAACCCTGAAGTAGATAACGTAAAATAGATCTAAAATTTCAGTTTTGTTCTTGGTCTTCCAATATGCAGGATGTACATGTTTTAGGAATACCTGAGGGTGATGTGATCATAAATGATTGTATAACTATGACGCTTCTATTCCTAGGGTGAGTGATGAAACTGGTTTGGATTTTAGTGACTCTTCTCAATAGAGAAGTGGTCTAATCTTGGTCCAAATATTGGACATTGATCTGAATGTCATTCAAATGCAATAAGAAGATTAGATATGCAGTTTTGATTTAATCAAGCATCTATGAGAGGTCCACAAGATCTGTATTTGAGATGTGATCTCAATATCCAAGTCACTATATGTGGAACATTACAATCGTCCCGTCCTTATCTCCAAGTATCCGTGGAGAAAGCGCATTATCCTTGAAAGTGTTCATGAATAATTGCATTGTTGATATTATATATCCGAGCATTGAAAACTAATAATTAAATGTGATTTGATTATCATGAATAATATGAATTTTATTCATATTACAAGGAGAGTTATCTGAGATAATTATATGTGATTTAATTATCAAAGATTGAATAATGTGAATGTGATTCATATTATTTATGCACATGAGAATAGAGATCCAAAATGATTAAATGTGATTTAATTATCATGGATATGAATAATGTGGATAGTATTATCCATATTAATCAGATATATTATAAATGTGGTTTACAATATATAAGAGAGAACCTATTGTGATTTATATGTGTTAATTAATTATTGATGTAATTGGATTTACATTGGATAATTAATTGAAAATATAATTTACATTTTATTTTGGGATGTAAATGTAATTCACACTTTTCCAATGGCATGATTGCTATGTTCACAAGATAATTATGAATTATTTTTGTGAGATGATTTACAATAACTATTGTTGTAAATTTTGGAGATATAATGAGATAATTAGATCTCATGAGATAATGAGATCTCATGAGATGATTGGGTAGACGCCCCTCCCCCTTTTAGGAGATATGGTTTATCTCCTCATTATCTCTAAGGATAATTGATTAATTTGATTTGAAATTAATTATATTAATTTATCGATATATAGTAATTCAAATTAAATTAATTATTGTTGTATTTTCACAACAAGATGAGGCCATCGAAAGAAACACAAATCAATATCATACATTGGATTTGTGTGCACATGGATGGAGCCCGAGCCCTCTGGCATGGCTGGCTAGATCGAGCGACGGCCGGAGGCTTCCAAGGAGCATCAGCCCAAGCCTCCCCGACCGCCATCTTCTCCTCCGAACCTCCAGGTACCTCTGCCCCCTGGTTTTTCATCGATTTTCTTCTTATTTTTCCACTGCCCACAGCCTCTATCACCGTCACTTGACCATCCATCCATCTCATCCCTACCACCAGCATCTTTGCCAACTACCCCGCTCACCACTTCCCTTCTCTAGAGCCCCGTCCATCGCACTCCCTTCCTCTGTTTTACCGGAGATGGAGCCCTAGGTTCCCCATTCCTCCGCCCATATGGAACCTTCACTTCATTCACGATTATCACCAAGCGCATGCTTCGACTATAAACTAACACTTGCAGGTGCCCGCACTTTCATTGGTCGGAGCTTGACCAGAGGCATGTTCTGCAGCTCCGCCTCTGGTGAGTCCTCATCGTCAGCAGCACCAAGCTATCTATGTGCCTCCTCCACCAATGAAACTTCAATGCCAAGCTTTTGAGGAGCTTCATCGACCAACTGATAGATGTGTGTAGCACGAAGGAGCTACACAGAGGCCGCCGGAGCGCACCCATCTCCGGCGACATGCAGCGGAGCACAAAGTACAAATACCGTACGCTCGATTCGATTAAACGGCCCTTGTGAGGCCACGCCTCTCAGCAGAACATCCAGGCTCGAGTCCTTTGAGCCTCACACCAAGCCAAGAGTTGTGCCTCCCTGACACGCCACGTAGGCGTCCGAGTCTCCATGCCTAGCCTCTGAGCTCGGGTCCACCGAGCCTCACATCGAGCCGCCATCCGACCCCATGTGGATCGGACCTAGACAAATTGCAAAGACATCCCACCGACTTATCCAAATTGCAATTAGGTCCTCATAAAGACCTATTTGTGATTATTTATCATTTATTTCATCGTATTTTTATTGCATTTATGCCTATGTATTGTTTTTGTCATAACTTGAGCATCTTAGATCCAAATTGTATGATTTCAACGTCATTTTGAAGCTTATTTTATCCTCTTTCTAATGACATAATCCAGTTCCTGATTTGACATTAAATGAAATACGAAGAATTTTGATGTTATATAGCGTATTTTGATCATTAGTTCTTTGCCATTGATAGATACTTGCTCTTAATTTTGACACTTAAAATTGACTCTGAATCCGATTCATAATTTGTGCTCATATTTTGTAGGGCATATTTGTATATTTTGTCTTGCATTCCATTATGCATGCGTCACATCATGCATATTTTATCTTTTATAGTTGCATTAAAAAATAAAATAAAAAGTGTCATACATCATTTTGTACATTGTTTAATCTGCATTTTGTCGTGCATCTACTTGAAGACCTAAAATTGAGAAAATAATCATTTTTAAATTATTTGACAACTTCGATAAATATATTAAAGTGGCACGTGTCAATGTGCTAAATAAAATGATGTCCACATATTCAAAGGTGTGGTTTCTTTGTTGACCGAAATCTGCCCCATGTACTATGACAATTCCACATTATCAAAGAGGTAGATTTCACATTCATTAAATGGCGTCGTTGCCGGGGACATGACTCACTTTTATTTATTTGTCAAAATTTGAAATAAATTTTTCTTGTGAATATTTTCATAATTTGCAGGCCTTCTCATCATGTATTTTTGCATCGTTTTGTTGATTATTTTTCGTGATATTTTTTTGATAGTTTCCTTTGTGACAGGGCCCATGAAGATCGAGGATACTTGATCTACATGGAGGTGTGGAGTTGGGAGCTTCCGCTGCGAGGAGCCGCAAAAGAATAGAAGAAGGATTCAAGGAACAATAGTCAACTTCTCATGCATTTCATGTTGTAAAAAAATACGTATCACGTGCATTTCTAGCGGTCCAGATTCGAGGGCTCGCGTGTGTAAAAAAAGAGAAAAAAGAGTTGATCACTAGATAATCTATCCCCCCCACCACCATCACCATTTTGGTATAATCCTACACTCCCACACACATAATCATCTGTAAAATTCACTCACCCCCTTCCATCTCGAAGTAACAATCTGTAAATTTCCCAACTAACCTTAACTACCCTGGGCCCCAACCTAAATTCCAGATCCTCTACTTAGGTTATATTCAGCCTAAGTATAGAGGGGACCCGACTCATTCATCCATCCCTCCACCTGTCTTCTATACTTAGGTCATTTTTTTACCTAAGTAGAGGGGACCCCTCATCCTCAATTCCGTCATATCACCATGTATTTGATAAGAGCTATGGCTTCATATCACTTGTGCTATGAGGACATAGCAATTGTTAAGTATAGAGGGTATACCGTATATTACTATATATATACTTTAGCCATAGCTCATATTTTAAAATTTTTGGAAATCTTTTTTAGGCTTGGTTTAAGTAAACCTATGAACAGAGTTTTGTAAAATTTATTGCAAAAGTGTTCTCAAAATTGAGGGAATAACTTTTTGTAAATAAAATTAACCTTTTTCAAAATCGCATAAAATTTGAAAGGTTTAGAGGACACAATATATGGCTCCGTCCTCAAGTAACACAGATCTGTCTAACGGTCCGTACTTACACCCATACTGACTGGAAGTAGATGCAACTATTCATATGAGCCTGGGTTAGTCATTATCTCTCTAAAGACTTAAAAAAAGAAAGAAAAATTAAAATCCATAAAAAAATTGTAAAAGATAAAAAAAGATAAAAAAAGATAAAAAATCACAAAACCAAGGAGTTGGTGTATTCCTGACACATTCACATTCACTCAAGGCTTGAGGATTTCGATGATACTAGATTTTTGTGATCTTGAGAATCCGAGTTAGCCAACGTTAATCATTAGAGTTTTGAACTTAATAATCCACACTTCACTAATTTGAAAGATTTGAGCGCTATATTGCACTCTTCATCTCCACCTTCTAAAGAATAGGATCAGCACATCACTTTTACAACTACATGATTGATGAGATGGGTTGAGTTATCACCTGAGAAGCTAGGACTGGTGATTTAAGTCTAGACCCGATCTAATGATGCTCGAGGATGGGACAAAGTTACGATTCAAGAAACCTGAGTGTCAACAGAACCCTGGTGAGTATATGAACAAGTTAATATGCTATCATTTGTTATTTACCTATGTGTCATGGTGTGATGAAACATAAATAATTGTTGATCGATGCATGCCAACTTTTGGTAAAAGCAGTGGATCTAGCCAAAAAGAAAAGAAAAGAAAAGAAAAGAAAGAAATATATCAAGAAAAATCTCTATCCCTACAAGTTAAATTCAAAAGAGCTTCCACCAATGGCGAACGCTCCCAACCATTTTCAAAGTGTCCACTTGGACCAAATGCTGTTAGGACCAAGGAGTCGGGCTAGCACCATAAAAGGGCTCTACATCGTACAATGATACAAGTCTGGGTGTCGAAGGTATCTTAGAAACTCAAAAGACACAAACCCTAGTGTGTTCCCAGAAAAATAAGTGCAGACGACTCAGAATTCTCTTGATGGACACATTGGTCAAAAAACTAAAAATCTACATGTGTTGAGTATAAGGCACTTGAGAGGCCCCTTATTCCAAAGAGATGGGGAGAAAAATAAAAACAATCCTATGCCCTCCATCATCTTGCTGTACATATACACTTTCAAGTTTGACAAACTAAAGAGACGGTTGACTGAATCAAGAATAGACTTATTCCATAGTGTTGAGCATTAGGTCTAGAGGAGAGTCTCTTGGACTGGAACTTTGGGTGATGTCTCAACTTTACTCTCATGAATGCAGTACACTAATCTTCATATCCTTCTATTTTATGTATAAACAAAGAGTTTGATAATTAGAGAGGTTGGATTTCCTTTGACTAAAAGAAGGTTGAGCCCAAAATTTTAGGACCACTTAAATTGAGGGTCTTCTGTGAATTGAGCCTTGAAACATTTACATGCACTGTTAGGAATTAATCCATCTCCTTCATTCTTTAGATGCTCGAGGACGAGCATAGTTTAAGTGTAGGGGTACGATGAATCTCATATTGATCATGTTAAAATCCACATATTAAAACCCTTGCTTGAATAATTCAATAAAATTCTCTAATAATTCATTAATTTTATCTTATATTATATTGTATATAAACTGGGTATAATTGCCTATATTCCAACTATATTTATTATATTTAATTATAACTATTTTCCTTGTCTTTTTATCTTATTGAAAAAACCATAAAAATTAGAATTATTAATTGCTATATTTGCCCTAACCTTTAAAAGAAATAAAAAATAAAAAAATCTCAAAGACTAAAATAGTGTTTTTATCCCTTTTAAAAATACCCCCAAAATATACTTTTCTATAAAGGACCTCTTTTGACTTTTTGTCCAACATAAAACTTGTAGATCTCTTGTAGATCTCATCGAGATCTACAACTTTCATGTTTTGACTTTTTTTCCTAATTTTGCCTCTAATTAATTCTTTTTTATTTTTCTTTATTTTTACATTTGGTGATTTTTCTAGTACGACCATGTAGCACCCTCTGGGCCACCCACATGGCCGCCTCCTCTTCTCGCCACCCGTCCGCTCCTCCACCCTTGGATCAGCCCAAAACTGCCTCCTTCACAGTCGTCCTTCGTCCCTTCACTCCCAACCATCAGATCTGATCTCAGATCAGATCCCAACTGCTTTGTTTCCCCTCAAACTCAGCCGCTCGATCCCACTCATATCCTACGCCTCTCCTTGCTCCACGTCATTCGCTTCATCTCAACCGTTGGATGGGATTCAAACCCCAATCTCATCCGTACGCTTCCGCCTCGCCCCTCACTGCTTGATCTGATCTGATGGATCAGATCCAATCCCTTCACTCGCACCCAAATCTCAACTGTTGGATCGCAAGATCCAACAACTAACCTTCATATCCTTCCTCCAAACGACCCTCGCTCCAGGCCTTATGCTTTACAAAACCTTCATCCCCTTTCCATTTTAGCCAATGCCTTCGACTACCCTCCTCGTCCGAATGGCCACCCTGCATTGCTCGTTCCTCCGACATTCTCGCGCACCCACCATTGCCTCCATCCATAACTCCACACCATCACTATAACCATTGCAAATCGCTCCATCACACCACCGAAAACTGCCACCTTCTCCCTATAAAACCACCCTCCTCCGTCGTTGTCATCCCTATCCACCATTACCCGGGCAAAGGGCCAGCTACCCTTCGTCTATTTGTGATAGAGAGAGGCGGAGTATGGAGGCGATGAAGGCCCTTCTGCCCTAGGAGTGACCCGTGGCTTAGGCAACGTTGCACCGCTTCTTCGACGACTGCACAAGCCCTCTGGCATGGCTGACCAGATTGAGCGACGATCGGAGGCTCCCAGGGAGCCTCAAGCCAAGCCTCCCCGACAGCCATTTTCTCCTCCCAACCTCCAGGTACCTCCGCCCCCTGGTTTTTCTTCGATTTATTCCTTATTTTTCCACCACCCACAACCACTATCACCATCGCCGGACCATCCATCTAGCTCCGCCCTACCACCAGCATCTTCGCCGACTACCCCGCTCGCCACTTCCCTTCTCCAGAGCCCCGTCCACCGCACTCCCTCCCTCTCTGCTTCGCCGGAGACGGAACCCTAGGTTCCTCGTTCCTCCGTCCGCATGGAACCCTCACTTCATTCACGATTATCACCAAGAACACGCTTCAGCTATAAACTAACACTTGCAGGTGCCCACACTTTCATTGGTCGGTGCTTGGCTGGAGGCACGTTCTGTAGTTCTACCTCCGGCGAGTCCCCGTCGTCAGCAGCACCAAGCTATCTATGCGCCTCCTCCACCATTGGAATTTCAACACCAAGGCTTCGAAGAGCTTCATCGACCAACGGATGGACGGCTAGAGCATGGAGGAGCCATACGATGGTTGCTGGAGCACAACCTCCTCTGGCGACATGCAGTGGAGCATGAAGTACAGATACCATCCGATCAATTCGATTGGATGACCCTTGTGATGCCACGCCTCTCAACACGAACGTCCGAGCCTCACACCGAGCCAGGAGTTGTGCCTCCCTGATACGCCACGTGGGCGTCCGAGCCTCCATGTCTAGCCTCCAGGATCAGGTCCATCGAGCCTCACACCGAGCCACCATCAGACGCCACATGGATCGAACCTGGACAAATTGCAAAGATGCCCCCATCGACTTATCCAAATTACAAAAGGCCCCTCTGCACAAAGGAAAAATTACAGAGGGCCCTAGACGGTTTGCCAAATTGCAATTAGGTCCCTCTAAGAACCTACTTGTGATTCTTTATCATTTATTTCCTCGCATTTTTATTGCATTTATGCCCCTGCATTGTTTCTTTCATAACTTGAGCATCTTAAATCCAAACTTCCTGATTTCAGTGTCATTTCGAAGCTTATTTTTCCCTCTTTCTAATGGCATAATTCAATTTTTTATTTGACACTAATTGAAATATGAAGAATTTTGATGTTATATAGTGTCTTTTGATCATTAATTCTTTGCCATTGATAAATACTTGCTCTTAATTTTAATGCTCAAATTGACTATGAATCTGATTCATAATTTATGCTCATATTCTGTAGGACATATTTATATCTTTTGTCTTGCATTCCATTATGCATGCGTCACATCATGCATATTTTAGCTATTGTAATTGTATTGAAAAATAAAATAATAAGTGTCATGCATCATTCTATGCATTATTTAATCTGCATTTTGTCGTGCATCTACTTGAAGACCTAAAATTGAGAAAATAATCACTCTTAAATTATTTGACAAATTTGATAAATATATTAAAGAAGCTCGTGTCCCTGTGTTCAACCTTGGTAAACTTGCCAAGTAAAATAATGTCTACATAAAGAAGCATGATGTACATGTATTGGTTATATCTGAGGGTGCTGTGATCATAAACGATTGTATAACAATGACACTTTCATTCCGAGTGAGTGATGAAACAGGTCTGGATTTTAGTACTCCTCTCATAGAGAAGTGATCTAATCTTAGTCCAAATGTTGGACATTGATCTAAATGTGATTCAGGTGCAATGAGATGATTACGGCTTTGATTTAATCAAACATTTATGGGTGGTCCGCAAGATCATGATTTGTGATTTGATCACAATATCCAAGTCACTATACGTGGAATAATACAATCTTTCTGTCCTTATTTCCAAGTATCCGCGGAGAAAGCACATTATCTTTGAAAGAGTTAATGGATAATTTCATTGTTGATATATGTAACCAAGCATCGAGAAAATTGATAATTAAATGTGATTTAATTATCATACATAATATGAATTTAATTCATATTATAAGGAGAGATATCTAAGATAACTAAATGTGATTTAATTATCAAAGATGTGAATAATGTGAATGCGATTCATATTATTTGGACACATGAGAAAAGAGTTCTTCTGCTAAGGGCATCAGCTACGACGTTCCCCTTGCCAGGGTGGTAGGAGATAGTGCAATCATAATCTTTCAACAACTCTAGCCACCGTCTCTGTCTCATATTGAGCTCCTTTTGATCAAACATATATTTCAAGCTTTTATGATCGATGAAGATTTCAAAAATAATACCATACAGGTAGTGTCTCCATATCTTTAAAGCGAAAACTACGACAGCTAATTCAAGATCATGTGTTGGGTAGTTCTTCTCATGTGTCCTGAGCTGTCGTGATGCATACGCAACTACCTTACCATGTTGCATAAGAACCGCCCCAAGTCCTTCTTTAGACGCGTCAGTGTAAACTGTAAACCCTTCACTCCTGGAGGGTAGACTAAGGATTGGTGCAGATGTTAGGCATTCTTTCAGTGTCTGAAAACTAGCTTCACATGTATCAGACCATAAGAATGAGACTTCTTCTGAGTTAGTCTAGTCATCGGCTTCGTGAAAAGTCCTTCACGAATCTTCTATAATATCCAGCTAAACCCAGAAAAGATCGTATTTCTGCGATAGTCTTCGGGCGTTCCCAACTCATCACCGCACTAACCTTTGTAGGATCAACTGATATACCTTCCCCAGAAATAACATTGCCTAAGAAAGATACTTCAGATAGCCAAATGTCACATTTGCTATATTTAGCATATAGTTTGTTCTTCCTTAGAGTTTCAAGTGCATGCCTGAGATGATGTTCATGCAGATACTTATCCTTGGAGTAAATAAGCACATCATCAACAAAGACTACTACAAAGTGATCTAAGAACTCCTTGAATACTCTATTCATGAGATCCATGAAGGCTGTTGGGGCATTTGTTAGTCCAAAAGGCATAACTAAGAATTCATAATGCCCGTATCTAGTTCGAAAAGCTGTCTTGGGAATATCTTTATCTTTAATTTTCAACTGATGGTATCCAGATCTTAAATCAATCTTGGAATACACAGTTGAACCCTGTAACAGATTAAAGAGATCATCTATTCTTGGTAGAGGATACTTGTTCTTTATTGTCCTCTTGTTTAGTTGTCTATAGTTAATGCACAACCGCATCGACCCATCCTTTTCCCTGACAAATAAGACAGGTGCACCCCATGGTGAAGTACTAGGACGAATGAGTCCTTTATCTAACAGTTCTTGCAACTGTACCTTTAACTCTCGTAACTCAGCTGGGGCCATCCTATACAGAGGGATAGAGATAGGTTGAGTATCAAGCATAAGAGAGATTTCAGATTTAATCTCTCGCTTAGGTGGTAATCCAGGTAGTTCCTCTGGAAATACATCAGGAAACTCGCACACTATAGGCACATCTTCTATCATTCTTTTTGACCCTGATGTAGTAGATACATAAGCTAAATAACCTTGGCACCCTTGCTCTAATAACTGTTGTGCCTTCAATGTAAAAATATATTTGATATTATTATTGGATATCTTTCCAATGAGTTGAAACTCTGTCGAGTTAGGAAGGTGAAACGTTACTGTCTTCTGGAAACAGTCAAGACATGCATGATGCTTTTCTAACCAATCCATTCCTAGTATAAGATCAAAGTAATTCAATTCGATAAGTAGTAGATAAGCAGGTGACGGATGTCCTGCAATTTGTCCCACACAATTGTCTAAGATGTCCTTGAATTATAATTGACATCCTGGTTCCTTACTGAGATAATGGTTTTGTGCTTGTATCGGAATCTTATCCTCACAATAAGAGTAATATATTCTTCTTCTTCTCCTTCTCTCTTTTTTTTCCTACGAAGCACCTCCTCTATTGCTCTTCCAAATGTAGTAGGAGCAAACAAATTCTATAGACCGATGGTATCTAGACTTATTCTCATAAGGGTGAATAAAACCCTCAACTCTAGCATCTACGAGTCTGGAAGACTTTGTTCTCTCATTGTGGCATTGAGTCTTTGCTCTAATGCCTACTACCTTTGACCAATGTCTTGAAGCATTGCCATCATAGCCGCTAATTGCCTAGACATGTCTTGGTCTGCCATGATATTGGGATGAGTAAAGGTCAAAGGTTAGATCCTATATGTCTTAGCATGATGTGCATAAGGGTTAATGACTTGTGAATGGTACTGCAGTCATTAAGATCAAAGGATCTTAATATAACCTTAGTTTCTGAATACCGCTCATAGTTATTAATTACTAAATAAATTAATGGAGTTACCAGGTTCTGATACCAATCTGTCGCGACCCGATTCCCGGGCCGTCGGATCCTCCCATATCCAGATCTGATTACTCAGCAATAATTTATTCAGCAATCACAACTAACATTCAGAAACAGACTACGAATAAAAATACTCAGAAGAAAGTATTTCAACACTTTTCCATTCACAAAGTAAAGTTCAAATGATACACTGTCCCACTATAACCATTTACATTTACATCAGCTTGAAAGGAAAATATACAAAAGATTACTAACTAACTTAAAAAGTAAAGCTATTGTGGCTGGCCGGATGTCTACTATGTAAGTTGGATGAATTTTTTAAAGTCCTTTCGATGGCTCACAGATATCTATTGGATTTTCCATAAATCATAAGATAAAAATTAGCGAATGCTAAGTAACGAAGAAGAGAAAAGCAAACAAATTGTGTAATTTTTCAAAACTTGATATCCCAAAAATTTTATTCCTTCTCATTAATTTAAGTCATATTCCTTTCTATTCTACATCAGGGATTAGTCCAGGGAAACCCCACTATTCTTGGACTCCGAAGCTGTTGACCCTTCGGGATTGGATATGGTGTTGATCTTGGTAAGCTTATACCGCCGCACGTTGCCTCAACCAATCCTCCAATACTACCCTTACAATTTACTTTTCTTTTATTCAACAGGGTCTCAACCGTCAGCCTGGAAAATCAAATGAGCACACCGTCCTCGAGGATTCGATTGCTTAAAACCTCATGCTAACATTTAATAAATAACTTAGCGGCTTTAAATACATGTTATGGTGACCCAGCCGCTATTAAACCACTCGTGTCTCCACATAACACGACCACATCTTCCGCCGTTCAACCCGACGATATTGGCTCCCGCTACCACGCGTTGCAAAACATTCATTTTTTGCGTACTTATCATAACAGGGCAACCGTGTACCACCTAGGTAGGGAAACGTTAATACGGGTTCCTTCCGACAAACCTACAGATTGCATGCCCAACCTGTAGTTCTACTCCCAGTCATTTTTAACGTGACACACGATCCTTTTCAGGATCTAACTCAAAACACATCAATTCGCATTATGTAATTCGTTCGTTAAGTCTTCGATTTACATAATCAACAAGACTTAGTATATACTCACATATATATTATTCATAACCATATATATACTCGTATTTATGCCTATTTTAACTTCCAAACCCTAACTTCTAGAGACAACGCATCAATTTGATGCGTAAACCTTATTTTAGTGGAAATCATAAAGCAATTCTTTAGACTTTTTCAAAAATAACCAAAATTAGGGTTCTTCATAGCAAAGAACACAAAATCAAGAATTTCAAAACTTTCGTATGAAAACCCAACAGTAAAAGGAAGGATTTCGTTACCTAATCGAGCTCTCTCTCGTGTATGCAAGGTTTTATCGTGTTTCGTTTCTAAAAAGGCTATTTTAAGACTCCTGAAAAGATCGAATTTTATTTTCGTATCGAAACGCTAAAAACATGTCAAGAACGCGAAGAACGAACGAAGAACGTAAAGAACGCGAAGAACGTCAAGAACATATTTTCTCTTAAAATTTTGACAGAATTTACCCTCATATCGGGATATATTTTTCGGAAAATTTCGGCAAAATTTACCCTTATATCGGGACATATTTCTCGAAAAATTTCGGCAAAATTTACCCTTATATCAGGACATATATAAAAATAAAACGAAAAGAATTTACTCTATAAAATCAATCGAGAAAAATAACAATTAAACTAAAAGAATATACTCAACAACAAAATATGAAGAACCAGTAGACACCACACATCTTAGGTGAGTGAACGTGTGACGAATCACAGGGTCACTAACGTGTATAGTCGCCCGCACCTAAGTAGGGTATTACACAGATTTCTCCATCAAAATAACTATAAAAGGATAATACGAAGAATAGAAACATAAACGATATAGAATTGGTAGACACCACGCGTCTTAGATGAGTGAACGTGTGACGAATTACAGGATTACTGACGTGCATAGCCGCCCGTACCTAAGTAGGGTGTTACACAGATTTCTCCTCAAATCACAATAGGAAAACGAATCGAAAAGAAAGATGAATCAAGAATAAAACTTGGAAGAACAAGAATATGAATTGAAAGCTTACCTTACAAAGCAAACTAAGAGAGGATGTTACATTTCTACTCATTGTTCTTCCGGCAGCGCTTCGCTAGCGCTCCTTCCTCGCCTGCCACTCCTCCTCCCGACCTCTCGACCCTAGCCTTTGGGGTGGTGTGGTAGTGGAAATCGTAGAGAATGAATGGGTAGGGAGTCTATTTATAGGCTCTTGAAAACCACTAACCATGGTTAGAAAACCATGCTTAGACCTTAACCATGGTTTAGCGGCCCATGATTTTGACCCATGGTTTTAGCTAGAACTTATCCCAAACTTGGGGCTTAAGCTAGAACATTCTAGAGGATTCTAGATTCGCTAATACACTTAATTAACACTAATCGTGATTAACTTTAATCACTAATCACGATTTAACTTTCGCGGCTTATGCTTATCTTTTACTAACTATTGATTAGTGTTTACTAATGATCATTAGTAGTTTTTAATCGATTATTAGTTCCTTTAATAAATTTTAATTAGTCTTAATGACAATCATTATGGATTAATGACATCTTAACCTTCCTTACTTCTCTTTCTTTCGAAATTCATAACAAATCGAAACGAAGTCCGATTCACACAAAACAAATTTAGTTGGTTTTCTCTTGATGAGCCGGATCTTATTATATAGGATCCGAGATATGCCAAGTTCAAGGCTTTACAGACACCCCTTGTTTTTCGAGGTACATTTTTAACACAATTACGAATGCTCTCTCTCCCTCTCTCTTTCTCCACACGCCAAGCCTCTCCTCTCTCTCATAGTGGCCGTCTACCATTGAGTCCATGTGAGAGTCGTCATCGATGCATCATCATCATTATGCTGCCGTATCATCTACTCGTGGATCTCCATCTCATTCGGTGCGTCTCGCTCGTGAAGAAGTTGGATCTCGTGTGACGAGATCAAGAGATTTACCACTTGGATCATCAACATGGATTACGAGGAGCACGCGTCTCATCAACACGTTCACGAGCGCATCCTCCATTGAATCGGACATGAGACAGGAGGTCTCTTGTTTAGAGACTCGATCGCAACCACGCTTCATGAGGTAACCCTAGTACCTATATGTGGTTTAGATGAAACGGTCCAAGAAATATTCTTGGATCACGTACATTCATCGTGTTTAAAATTTTTAAAATTCCGCTGCATCGAGCGACTAGTGCGACTAGTCGCTCCCGATCGCATTCGATGCGAACCACACGCTTCCGTGATGCACTTGATGATCTTCCTATATTCTTCATATACTACTCACTTCATCTTGATCAATCCACCATAAAATATGCTTCATTGAAGTCGTCTTCATGGATGCACGAAGCTTCTACACCCCCTCATTCCACTCTATGAAGAGTCATTGAACATTGCCTTTCTATTGGATCTAATTTCGAGGCAACCGGTCGAGATCAACCTAACCTTCCAAGATAAGATGGGTCTCCTGGTACCTCACTTCATGCTTAAGCTGGTTGAGACCAGTTGGAACCATCTAACACTGCTAAAGACCTCATTTCTTTCAGGTACTCAGAAGGGCTTATCAAGGCCATCACAAACTTCTTAATGATTTACATTAAGCTAAAAAGAGGCTGCTCTCATTAGGCTAACATGAGCACTCAAGCTAATCAAACATAACTCCCTTATCTCTCCTAATACCCTCTCTTCCACTGAACAAAGAATAGTAATAACTATTGTTTATTCATCTTCATCCTCTTCATCCAACCAAACAAAAACATCATCTTATCCATCCCTATCTCTCATTATCCATTTCCATTATTCCTCCACCGAACAACCCCTGTTAGTACATTGAAACACAAAACTGGATTTTATTTTTTCAGGACATATTCCAATCCGGAGCCCATATTTAGGAGCCCTTCCATAATTTACCCTTAAAATAGACCCCCTCCCTGATTTAGGAGCCCTTCCATAATTTAGGAGCCCCCTCCCTAATGTTCTAGAGCTGATGAACCGCACCACCGACTTCCCTCCATTTTCCATGGACATCAGCGTCAAATTTCCTCATATGATAGCACAACCCATTTATTATTATTATTATTATTATTATTATTATTATTATTCTATGAAGTCTGAACATGGTTGTCAAGCCGAGATGCTTCTGGCGCTAAACAGAAACAACAACCCCCATCACACCGCGCTAAGTCAGAGTCACACATGGGAGGTCTACAATCTCGCTACAATTCTACCTGTGGGGGTGTTCGACAACAACCAGATTGGTGAGAAGGGTACCAATGGCAAAAAAGACTCGGGCATCAGCATGGTGAGGATATGCCTGTTCACGCTCCAAGTAGGACTGATATACACCAACACCTACCCCTTATAGTCGTGTACCCTTCTGGTGTCAAGAAAATGGGGGAACTTCACTTGGCAATCCGGTTTTCCCCGATGTCGTATCTCAACTTCATGGGCTCATACTCACAACCTCTGCTGAGAAAGATGCACTACATACATCCATTAATGTTGCCGCAGCTCGAATACTTGAGGCATCAAGCTGTAAACATCATGGCTACACAGCTGGGCAGGATGGAACCTCCTCAGAGAAAAGAAGTTGTCGAGTACATGTGTGACACGACCTCGCACATGTGGAGCATCAGAAGAGCAAGGTGAACTTCTACAACATCTTGGTGTTCTCAATCTTGCTGGCAGTTGTGAAAAGGTTTGAAAAAATACATCCTTGGGAGAATCCCATAATTACTGTCCTTGCCATCATATCATCCTCGATACTTGCCTTCCTCCCTAAATTCATTCTTCCTACCATCTTCTTCTACATGTTCATGATAGGCCTAAAGAACTTCTTGTATAGATCGAAGCACCCCCCACACATGAACATACAAGTCTCACACATCGAGAACGTCCATCCAAACGAAGCTTGACAAGGAGTTCAACACACTCCCAACCAGCAAGAGCTTGGAGCTCGTTAAAATGAGGTATGGCAGGCTAATGGATGTGGCTGGAAGGATACATGCCATGTTGGGCAATGTTGCGGCACAAGGGGAACGTTTCCAAGCACTCATTAGTTGGAAGGATCTGCGGGGAACCTTCATATTTCTATTGTTCTGCCTGATTGCTGCTATTGTGCTCTACACAGCTGTTATGTATTGAGAAGATATAATATGACAATTTTAAAGTTCATGAATTTAGTAGAAAAAGGTACCTCGCTAAATGCAAGATGGTAACCGATAAAACAGCCAGAATCTGATTTTCAAATGATTCCACACACAATGCATTCTTCTTCCTTGATTCAGAGAATTACCAGTAGACATTGACAGAAATCATATTTGATATTCTCATTCAAAAATTATATAGTACTTATATTTTAAAACAAAATAACTTCCAGCTGCAAGTTGCAAGTCAGAAACATGGTCAGGTGATGGATGAAACTATTTTAGACTATGATTTTCCCCTAAGATTTGTACATGCATTCTTCCTACCCGACAAATAGAATTGTTCCTGGTTACCATATTTAGCATTATTATTTAAATTTATAATATCAAAGGATTCAAACTATTTTAGTGAAACCTTTAATGGTACAGAATGATTCAATTCTGATTCTCAAAGGTGGTTTTTAGATAGGTTAAGGATATACATGGATAAAACAGTCAGAATCTCACTTTCAGTGTTTTCTACATGCATTCTTCCAACCCTACTCATATTCAACATTCTCATTCAAATTTTATAATACCAATAATTGTAGACTCTGGTGGATGAAACAATTGCAGACTCCAATTTTTTAAAAGAAAAATCTATATGCATTCTTCCCACCTGATTTGAAGAATTATCCCCGAACACCATATTCATCATTTTCATTCAAATTTATAATACCAAATAATAAAGGTTAAGAGTATGAAATGTTTCCGTTCTATATATTTCAACTGTAGATTCAATTCAGTTGGTTTTTTATCCAATTCAAGTCAAAATCCTCAATGGGAGAGATGGTCACAGGTTGAGGTCGAACCAATGTTTAAGACATTTGTTTCTGTCCAAGTCCCAGAATTATGGTTTTCACAATGGCAACATTTATACATTTTTTTACTAAATGCACACATGTTAATGTCTTTTTGGCAAAGCATTCATGTAATAATTATATAGGAAAATAACAATCGAAATACCAAGACTTTTGACGCAAATGGACTATACTCTCACTATACAAGAACATCCTCAAACGTCAACTCAGGAGCATCCATGATAACCGTGATAATTTTAATCATGGTTGTCTCATTATTACATATATATTTTGATATTAGTAGCATTGGTTATTCAAAATACGGGGTCACAATTTCTTACAGCATCACATGATCTTCATTCGTTAAAATTTATCTCATCTTGAGGACTCGGTAAATGTTTAATAGCAAAACAACATATTGGAAAGACTTCAAAGTTTCAAACATTTTCCATGCCCAATCCCTCATCAAAATTGTCTGCTCTTGCAAAAGGAAACCCGACCACACATTACTGATTCATCAAATATTTATGCTATTGTTTTGCCTTTTTTATCAATCAGATCAAACTAATATAAAATCAGATTAAATATCCCCAACAACGCGATGAATCGAAAGTTGACGACGGAGATCTGCAAGAGCATCTCAAATGAAAGAAAAAAAACTCATGGACCTCAGATATCCTTTGCAGATTCGGAGAAGAATCACGCGCGAACCCACTGGGAGATCGCGATCAGTGACAACCGTTTCTAAGGATCTCATCATCGGACAAGAGATAGATCAAGAATTTGTAGAGAAATGGTAACAGACCTTCGGGTGCGGGAATTTGTAGAGATATGTGGTTCTCTGCTTCTTAAATAGAGGTTGCAAAACCCTAGCCCGGAAAACACGAGGAATCTTTGGTTTCGAAGACTCGACGAGCGTTGTCGTGGTTTTTTTTTCATTAAATAATTATTATTTAAAATTAAGTTTATAGATAGATAGAAAGAAACATTATTTAAAAATAGGGTTTAATGGTAACGTTCCATATTTCCATGTTTTTTTTGGAAAATATTTGCGATGTATTTCATAAATATATTCTTTGATATGTCATTCTAATTTCATAGGATATAAATACTCTTACGTCCTCTATTTATAACAAGTAAATTTAATGATATTAGAATTGTTGTAATCGGCATGTTCGGGGTGGATGGCATAGGAGTCTCTGTTTCTGACGAAATTGAAACAACATATTAGAGGGATATAGTGATGAAAATAATGAAGATATTAAAAAAAATCACCGAAATATGAGGCGGGGTAGCTCGTTGTGTAACGTCCCTGAGATTAGGGTTACCTGTTTACACAATATTCACATTATTTAATTTATGATTGATCATACTAAGTTGCGAAAATGAGGAAAATATTTCATGATTGAATGATATTCACAATTTATTAACCAACCGCAATATAACAAGTGTCACTTCAGAATATTTTACATTTATATTCATATGGTACAACATGTATCAAAAGAATTTTTTCATCATTTATAAATATATCACAGAAATATGACAGAAGAGAAAAAAAGCACAAAAATATATACATTGATCTATACAGTGTCTGCCATGTGTACCGTCAAAGCAATTATCTGATCACCAAAAGTTAAGTCTCCTGAAAATCAACTATCGAGACGCATGCTCATTTCTTGCCATCCATGTTAGGACTAAAGAACAAAAGGATGTCAACAGATGTTGAGTAAAACAAAATTTATAAAAACAACATATATTTAAGTGGCTACAAAAGGAAATCAAGTAGATAGGTAATGATATCGTAATTATTTAAACTACTTCCATACAAAGTTGATTTTCTAATTGTTCCATATATAATTCCCTTTTTTCACTCACCATATTTCAATTATCAGCAAATTATTTACTGGGTTCATTATATGATCATGATGGCAGATGTGATATAGATCTAATTTACATCTTTTTTCGATATTGTCAATTTGTAAGACGTGATGATAGATCTTATTGAATATAGATGATTGATGAAGATTTTCATAATT
Organism: Ottelia alismoides; assembly: GCA_037367405.1. Taxonomy (NCBI): domain Eukaryota; kingdom Viridiplantae; phylum Streptophyta; class Magnoliopsida; order Alismatales; family Hydrocharitaceae; genus Ottelia; species Ottelia alismoides. The sequence goes on from JAZKJV010006203.1 coordinate 207,738, forward strand.
TGATCTTTTATCCTCGATGAAACCTATTGGCGTAACCTTGACCAAACTCAAGCGGTTGAAGAAGTCTCTTAAGAGACTCTTCTATCTCGCTTTCCTAGTGGAAGTGCGGTCGAGGAGAAAGTTAGGCAAACTCCAACTACGTCCCTAAAATGGGTGGGAGAGACTCTCCGGTCTGAGTCACTCCAGTCCTGCTCGATCGGTGTAGGTACGGGTTAAACGAGCTCGAAGAAAAACCAAAGGTCCTCCAGCCTAGACACCCTAACAACACAAATGATCAGCGAACTGGTCAAATAGGAAACACATGGATCATAGATAAGTTAGGTACACCTGGAAGTCTAGAGAGGAGCTGAAATCCACCAAATAGATATTTCCAACATAATGTTTATATCAAGCATCATGTCCCAAAACAAAGTGATTATACATCGATTTTAGATAATAGAACTTAGGGCTATTTCACAACTTGAGGAAAGGGCATCAAAATAAATTGAAACATTTTCCATTTTCGCCCACGGGGCCATAACTTATTTTCAAGTCTGGCATTCTTGTGACAATAGAACTCATGACAAGAAGAACTACATAAAGTTCGTTATTCTTCTCCTTAGCTTAAACTCTCCTTTTCAAAAGTCACTGGATGAGTGTTCTTGGTGGTTAATGGTTAGTCATCAAGATTAAATTAATAATTAAGAGATTGGCATAGCAATGTTATGGTTATTAGATCTATGAATGTTGTATTTCGTAGAATTGGATTTGACATCCAAAAGGGATTGGCGACGCAGCTTGTTGCCCGACTCCCATCAATTTCTATGTAACGACTATCTATGTATATCTTCACACAATGTCATATGAATGCATGTAGACTCATAATAATTTATGGTATTAGTTATTCTATTAAGAGATTTCTTTACAAATGCAACTAGTTCCTGGTCAATGAAATAGCACACCCATGACAAGTACAATCTTTCAACACTATAACCCCTCTCATCCTCTAAAATAACGTTCCTCTATATTTGAGACTACTTACTATATAAACCCTTAAAATATAGATATCAATCTACACTTATGGAAATGCTCAAAGCAGCAACGTTTCGTGTCGATTTGAGTGAACCCGTCCAAATCAGCACTTCATGTACCGATTTGGGATTCCATCAGTTGAATATCACATAAGTTGTGCAGTCTGAAGAATATAGGATGAGAAAATAAGCATCGTTCTTGCACAAGAATGGAGAATAAGAGACATACTGTATTATATTTTATGTATATATTACATAATATAGGTCATAGTATAAAGATAGGCAAGCTGATTTGTGAGTTCTCCGAATTCGACACCTCATGTGTCGATTTGGACACAATCCCTCAGTGCATTCTCCAGATCGATATTGGCTATCGATTGATGTCTATTTTTTAAATATTGATTCTTTCTATCCATTTATTTACGAGTAAAATACATAAAAAATCCTTGAATTGTGCACCAATTTCAACGTCATATTTAAACTTTAAAAGATAACTCGGTGCCCAAACTTTAAGGTTTGTCTCAATGTGATTTTGATTTATTGTGATTTAAGCTCAGAAAGACAAAAAATCAGGTAAATCAATAGTCAAGCCCCACATTGAGGCAAATCTTTAAAATCATGTATCACATTGTTACTATTTAAAAGTTCAGGTACGATATTAAAATCGAGCGTATAATTCAATGATTCATGTGTATTTTACTCTTTATTTAATTACATTTTACTTGCTAATTATTTAATAAAAAATATATGGTTTTGTGCATGGTGAGCCTAACCCCATCCACATTCTTTTGAGGTGAATTGGATCATTCAAACATAGGAGGGTTGCTATGAGATTAGAGGAATGCTATATGATATACATGGATTAGAAAATATATTTATTGTCTTAAAAAACGTCATTACATAAAGTTAAGTTTCTAGCATAACGAGGAAACTAATAACATACAAAGAATAGTAGATAGTACGAGGGTAGTGGAAAATATACTATAACTATTGCACAAAGTGTTTTCAAAAGGATATAAATTTCAAAGTAATAATTAAAAAAATCCATATAAAAATTGTAACTTTTTGATGCATGGACGTTACAACATATTATTTAATGGAATTTTATATTTAAAATTTGTACCATCTTCTTTCTTTATCATTATATGAATATTTACATCAAGGGCTACGAACAAAATCTAATACCATGTATTTAATAATTCAACACGAATTTTGCATCACAATGATCCATTTTTAAATTATACTTTTTAGATAAAACAAAGTTAATTTTACAAAATAGATGGGGATTGAAGTAGCATATTATAGAACTAGATTAAATGCATGTTGCAGTTTTATTTCATAAGGATATTAAAATAAAAAATTGATTATTTAATGTAAACTTATATCCACATAGTATTTACATAATATATTTAAAAATCTAATTTTACAAAATTGAATCTCTCCATAATGATTAATGTTTTGTATGAAAATCATCTACATCAAAAGTGCATTATGTATACAAAATAAAGCAAGCACGCCATCATAGCTTATATTAGCTAGTTCGATTGATATTGTATTATTATTATTGTATTGTGAAAATATTATAACATATATAAAGAATAATTGAGGACATCAATCCAACGTAAGTTTAAAAAGGTAGTAAACGATTGCGCTAATTTATCAGTGTGTAGGAGAGGGGTAAATTTAGGTCATATAATTGTCTTTGTTATATCAATCTTATGGCAATTGTAAATCTGTTGAAAATCTTGCAAAGAGGATCATATTTTTATTTTAATGTTTGTCATGTTCTTTTTTATAATAAATGCTTCTTCGAAGTAAAAAATTAATCAAGCACACTAAACCATTATGAATACTCATAAACATAAGAAGTACTTTATTTGATATGCTATATTTATTTTTTTAAACATACAAAAAAACCATTTTATGGATACAAATACTTTGTATATCTATAATTGATTTAGTATCTTTGGATATTTGTGATGATGTTTGTGAATAATCAATTATTATATTACTTTCAATAAAGTCAGTATGCAATATCATATATATACTTAGATATATGCCGTGAAAAATACTTTTGCACTAACGAAATCTTTCATTGCACTTATAATAAATTACAAAAGACATTGAGTTCTCTTAATTCAAGATTTTAGCCATAAAAATTTAATTTTTTAGTAGTTGTGTTTATGCGAAATTCTCATAACCAAGATATGGAAAATTTAGGAGAGGGGAAAGAGGATGCCATGTTTGGATCTAGAAGAAAAAACTGGATTTGGGAAGAAAGGAGGAGAGAGAGATTTTCTAAGGGTACACTTGGTTTGAGGGTTATTCGGGAAATGATAACTTGTTTTTGTGTTCTGATATTTGAACGGTGGGTTAATTGTATTGAAGTTTGGAAAAGTGAGTACTTGTTGTGATGTAATTGTATTAAAATTTGGAAAAGTAGATAAAAGTTGAGTATTTTATAATTTTTAGATGATATTTTTTTGATGGAAAAGAGGGTGAGCTCCGTAACCGGAGTCACCGCTAGAGTTATGTATAAAAAAATAAGAGAACTTACAAAAGTATAAAAGTATGATCACGACTCCCAAAAGCTTTGCAAGAGCCCTACAATGAGAAATCACATTTTCGAGTAGAACCCTGACTTTTTGAAAATGAGCTCATTTCTAGGTGGTACCCATATCGCCCACAACGCTGCGAAATCCTCGGCGACGTCGTCAGAGGAGTTACTCCCTACACATCGGCGGAGGCCTTGGCTACCCATTTTTAGATGATATAATGGTATAATAAATTAGTTTTTTATGGAATGGATGAAAGATGAATAATTTATTTAATATATTAAAAAAGAAAGAAAAAAAGACCCCACATGAGGGATAAAAATATAAGTTTGAGGGAACAACTCCCCTAAAAAAGATAACCTCCCAACCGAACAACCCTTGAATGACTATTCATATGACTAACCCTTTAACAATTTCTTCCCCAAAATTCTCGGCCATCTACGAGATTTGCAGGATAGAAAGCTAACGTATAATTGCAGGTAATAAAATATGTAGACCGCAGCAAAATGATAGGTGGAGAATACCAAACCTTGAGTCTTTTAATAATATTGTACAATCCTAAACCATCTTAAACTATGTTGAGATTTTAAAAATATTCCGTAACTCTAATTTTTAGTTCAACCGGATGATCTCATCATTATTTAAAAATAAATTAAAACGAACCGAGAAAAAATGGTTGAATCGGCTAAAAAAAGATGTATATAAAATATAGGGATTTTATCACTTGTGCCCCTCCGAGATGTTGCAATATCAGTTATGCCCCTATCTTTTTGGTAATATCAGTTGTGCCCCTCAAAATTTGCTCCGTCATCACTTGTGCCCTTCCGTCAGATTGACCGTCAATGAGTTGACTTAACCATGGTTTTTTCAAACCTTGGTGCAGTTAAGAGGGGTATTATTGTCCACACATCTTCTTCATCTTCTTCCTCCTCCATTTGTTCTTCTTCCTCTCTTCATAATTTCTCTCTCTTATTTGCACCTTCATGCATCCATCGAATCTTTAAAATTTTTGCATTTTCACGGATATATCACTCATTACGGATCAAATGGTGAATTTTATTTAATTTTTTGGTGACTTTTCATGAATCAATTAATCGAAAATTTATCTAAATGCTGAAAGCCCTGGGGGCTGACCTGGGGCGGCGGGCTATGGGCGACGAGTTTAGGGGCGACCTGGGGGTGGGGGGAGGCCGACAGGGATTCATCACCTTCCACCGACCAAGACCTCCTCCATCGCTTGGGCCGGCCCTCCACCTCCAGCGGCATCACTACTCTCTATAGGGCCCGTCGTCCGATCGCTGGCACCTTCCTCCTCTACCGCGGGGCGTGTGCTGCCCCGTCGCGCTCGCGACCTCTGCCTACCAACGCGTGGCCATGAAGCCGCACCACCACCTGCACCAGGAAGCCGCGTTGCCCTGTTTCCCTCCGCAACCCCGCGACTTGCCACCTCCACCGCCCATCCCAGTACTTCCTAGCGGCTCTGCTGATTCCGCGTCACCCACCGATTGACAACAGCACGCATCTCCGCCCAGCACGACAACCTCCGCGTGAGCCCGTGCCCACCACCTCCAGAGCCACCACCGCTCCCCTCACGCCAACCGTCGACAATGGCCCACATCTCTGCACAGCACGACTGCCTTTGGCCGCCTACGGCTTGGAAAAAAAGAGAGGGAGGCATGTGGCCCCCTTTCCACCATTTGATTTGAAGAGAAGACACGGAATGAGGTCGGGGCGGAGGGAGCAGCGCCGGGGAGGAGGTCGGCGCCGGGGAGGGGAGACGAGGGCGGAGGGGCCGTAGGGGATGGGGGAGGTCGGGGCTGCCCCGAGGCTGGGGCGGAGGGGCGGCGCCGGGGAGGGGAGGGGAGCTCGGGGCGGAGCTGGGCGGCATGTGGCAGGGGCGGGGGCGGAGAGGGAGGAGGAGGAGGAGAAGGAGGAAGAGGATGGGCAAGAGGACGAAGAAGAAGAGGATGAGGAAGAAGGTTAAAATGACCTCCTAACCTTTTTTTTAAAGTAATTCCGCCTATGTCCTCAAAGTTAACGGCCGTTTGCACTGTGGATGGACGGTCACTAACCCGAGGGGCACAAGTGATAAATTAGCAAGTTTTGAGGGGCACAACTGATATTACCAAAAAGATAGGGGCATAACTGAAATTGCGATATCTCGGAGGGGCACAAGTGATAAAATCCCTAAAATATACACTTGACTATACTTGAAATAGAAATAAAATACATAGACAATGTATATATCTTACAATATACCTAAAATATATTTTTCATATGCATCATCAACTATTATTTGGAATAGATACTATATAAAATAATAATAATTTAATTACATTTAAAATCTACTACATACAAAAAGTTGGGTTAGAATGGTGATTAAGGGTTTGAAACACATTACAGAATATCTTGAGTTCAATGCCTATTGCATACATTATTTTTAAATAAATGAAAAAATAAATGCGATTTAATTTCGACTGAATCTAGTTAAATCGAGTTAAAAATAATACGTTGAACCATTGATTTAATAAAAAAATTCGAATTGAACCATACAGAATCGGATAACCGGACGAGTCCAAATTCCATTCACCGATTTAACCGGTTGAATTGGCTGCCCGATTCGGTTTTCAAAACATTGATGCATATGCCTCTTTGTAATACCGTTTGATGGGAACTATTGTGAATTTTGTAGGATTGTAGTGGCATAGGCATACTTGCAACAAAAAAGCAGGGTACAAGTATTATGGGAGAAAATAAGAAGAGCACAATTGTAAAATTCCCTTCATGAAATATTTTTCATGACATCACGTTTTAATACCTAAGCTTGGTCTAAAAATCTAGTAGATAAATGTATTTCATGCTTTGCCGGCTAAAAAATATATATTTTTAGTTAAGCCGATACATGCAGCATATTTACCTTAATAAATTAAGTATATAGACAAAAAAAACCCCAATTTCAATTTCCGCTGAGGATTTTGAAGATTTTTACGTTTTTGCCATTTCTAGTTTTATTTTTTTGAAGAAATCTGAACTCTTATTATTAAATAACAAGAGAGTAACACATTACATCTGGGGTATTAGCGAGATCCCAACTCCCTTGACAATCATTCTTCTACCAGAAGTTGTTAGACTACGGGCGTGGGACACATATCAATGCGGTGTGATAACTAGGGCATGCGGACTGGACCCAAGCTCGTCGAATTTCTGAAATTACAGCTCGAACCCGACTCGCAAGTACACGAGCGGATCGAGTTGGGCCGGCTTGCTATATTAAAAAAGGATTTGCTTAATCAGATTCCGATATTTGAATCCATTTAACTAATACGGTGGTTGGATGGTACGTCATTCTTTACTTTTTTCTTAACTTTGTGCTAATTCTTGGTGCTAGATCTTTGGAATCCCAAATATCATGCCCTCTTACCTTTTTCTGCAATTACACATGTGCTTCAATATTCTTACAAAATTCATGATATTATCATTAGATTTGTAACATAGGGATACAACTGTAATAACAAAAGAGCACCATTGTGAACTTTGTAAAAAATATAGGAACACAAGCGTGACTAAAAAATTCAGCATGTGTGAACATTGTTGGAAAAAGTCACTCAGTGGGACCCACGTTCTATATGAATAGTAGTTTTTTGTATGATTATAGGGGTTGAAATAAAGATTCTCATGTGATGTCACATTAATTTGTGGTAGAATTCCAATTTAAGAATAGAGGGGAGGTAAATTGTGTTATCTCAGAGTAACCATGTAACCAAACGAACCTATAGTTTATTCTAGAGGTGATGTGATCATTTTGTTGTGAAATTAATTCTAAAAATCTAATCTTGTAAATTGAATATATGATTAATGTTCTACGTATTTACCAAATGTTGATTAAATATGATGCATACAACTATTTCATCTTAACGGTCAAATGTCCGATCATTTTTAAAAATGAATTTTAAGTTCCTTAAATGTTGACATTTTTGTTGACCTTTAAGATGAAATAATGTCATTCATCTGATTTGAACAAAATGTGGTGAGTATATAGAACACTGAGCATAGATTCATTTTATAAGGTTGGATTTTTAAAAGCAAATTCGAGAGAGAAAATAGCGATCATATCACCTCTGCTGCAGAATAGACTACATCAGAGGATTTGATAGAGTAGACTACATTAGAGGATTCGCTCTTGGTAAGATCAAGAGGGTTAAATACCGAAATAAATAGAAGTACTAAATAATTTAATATCATCATTTTAAGAGCTATTTGGGGCTGCCCCCGCCCTATTTTTCCACGTTTTTTTTATTTTTTTTGAAAAATATCATCATATATATATATATATATTTATCTATATATCCTTCCAATATGTCATTTGATTTCGTCAAAAACAAAGACTCTTATACCCTCCGTCTAGAACAAGTTGACTAAACAATGTTTAAACCGTTGAAATTACATGTTCTAAATGGTGGACATAGAAGTCTCTATTTTTGACGAAATTCGATTGACATATTGGAGGAATATATAGATGAATAAAAAACGAATGCTGCTCTATTTTTTCATCGGTATAATCATCTCTGACTTGTCTCCAACAAACTTCTTTATAAGCGTAAAAGGGATAGTCTTATAATAATATATATTCTTTAAATACCAATCATCAAAGCTTCACATTTCAATAATTGTACGAATGTGGTCACACGTTGTCCACACCCAACTTTTCAATGAAAATGAAAGATCTAAATCTAACTAACTACAGGAAATAATCAACTATAGGAATGCTTGTAAACGGTTAATAAAACCGGCGTATTATTTTGTAAATAACACGTTTTCAGGAGGGTGGGAGAGTTAGAACGGTAAATATAATATGATTTGACTTTTTATATATTGCACGGAGAATTATTGAGGGATATTTGCTACAAGCTCTGTAAATTTTGTAAATTATATTCTCGATCTTTGAAACAATATAATTTCCCTCTCGACTTCGTAAATGTGCTAACTCTTTCCCCATAAATCCTGCAGTTAATTTGTTTGAAACTCGTGAGGATTCTTAGGGTAATTTACAAGGTCAATAAGGTAATTACATTGTGCAAAAGATCGTAGAGGTAATCTACAACATTTATAGGGTTTGTGGGGTAAATATCCCAATTATTAATTATTCAAATGTGTATTTCACGATTACCTTGTCCAAACAAAGGTAAGTAAACCACTCTTCATCGAAGCCCAGCGAACAAACTTCGAACTTTGGGCGCATCAGGTATCAATACTGATGCAGGTAGATTGTCCCCGATCTCTAATAGTATCACATTCCTCTGAGACTGATCGGCATCCATCGATATTCATGCATGTATATAGAGGTGTAAGTCGATCGAACATGAGCAAATTTATAACTTTTAGGTTCGATTCATTTATTTAATCAAGCATAAACTTGTATTCATGTTCAGTTCGTTTATTTTCAAATCGAATATGAATCAAACCTTTATTTAATCGAATCGAACCTAAACGAATATCAAGCTTGAGAATTCTCCGACGAGTGGGAGTGAAAAGAAGTGGAAATATATAATATGTATAATTAGAATAATCATTAATTAAGTTTTTTTTCTTTATCTAACTCTTCTTCATCTTTTGATTAAATTAGATTAATAAGGATTCTTCTCTTTGAAAAAAATATATAATTGTGATATATTTTTATGACCGTTCGGATGAGGATGATGGAATAAGGTGGAGACAAGTGATAGATAAGGTTTATACTTGTTTTGTTGGTTTGAAGATTAAGAATAGAAAAGTACTGGCATATAGATAATGGATGTTGTAACCACAATGTGACCGATTATTTTGGGATAGTTAAAAGCGAGATAAAACCTACTTACCCCGCAGACCTTCACTTATCTCCAGACGAAATTCACTTATCCTAGGAAAAAATCCACGCATGGTGAAATAAGTTTCACTTATCCGGATAAGGATTTATAAATGCGTCCGTAAATATACGTATCGAACTTTTAACAAATCGGACATGTGATTTCTAGATTCGGTCACTTTATTTAATCGAACCTAAACTTGTGTTCAGATTCGATTTTTTTATTTTCGAATCGAATCCGAATCGAAATTTTTAATGAGGCAAATCTGAGCGAATATCGAACTTAATTATTTTTTTGACACTCTTACATGTATGTATATTCAATATCGCCTCGAACGAGGTGACAACAAAGCCAGGTGATTACGATGTCACCTCGCGATCGATGTATATTTCCAAAAAAAACACAAGAAGATACGAAAGAATTTCACTCAAATACAGAAAAAAATTACAAGAAAAATACATAACTAATGAGCATATATATTATAGGAGTCATCACGTGATCCCTCGTGCCAATAATACAATGGCCAGCATCGGCTAGAGGCCAAGCATGTACTAGACATCATAAAGAACCTCTTACTCCTGATTGGGTAATAGTGTCCGCTGCTGAGAGAGACGGCGAGGAAGCTTTGCCTGCTCCTGCGTAAGATCTCTGCCTTTGGATTCTCGCTTTTGGGGGAACTGCTTCTTCTTCTCCTCCTTTTCTACCGTGATTCAATGCAGGGTATAAAAAATCGGATTGGACCTATCAGTCGAATGTCGGATCGGGAATCGACTCCGACCCGATTGGTTTGGCTAGTTTTGTATAATTAATTTCATAAAAAATAAAAAAATAAAAAATCGGGTCGGATCGGTGGTCGGACCAGGTCGACCCGGATGGTCGGAACGGGTTGATTCGGATTGACCCAATTTTGATGGTTTGGTAAATTTTAAAAAAATAAAGGTTAAATAATGAAATAATGGAATTTTTATCACTTGTGCCCTTCTTAGCTTCTATGATACGAGTTATGCTCCTCTCTTTTTTGGAATATACGTTCTGTCAATACTTTCTTAGAGTAATTTTTTAGAAGTAACAATAAATAAATGATTACAATATTATATTCGTATATAATTCTAAAAGTGACTAACTTTTGTAGAGTTTTACTCGAAATAGGCGATCATGTTATTCTATTGAAAGATTGGACATTTTAAATGATTATTTTATTGATATAAAAATACATGCTTATATATGTATCCGGTTTATCGGTTCAGAAAACCGGTTCGATCGGTTTGACCATTAAATTAAATCCGATCTGATTTTTTTCGAGTTGATAGGAATGATGACGTCATGCTGACATCATCACCGGTCCGACCGGTTTGGACCGACGGTCCGATCCGATTGGACAAAATCGAAGACTAACCGGTTCAATGTCCGGTCTGATCTTTAAAACCTTGATTCCATGGCGGAGTTATAGCTGTAATTAGCTGAAGTAGACGGGTCTTGTATATCATATATTACAAGGTTAAACCTGTAATTAGCTGAAGTAAAAGGGTCTCGGATTAGGGCCAATTAACCAGTTGTTTAATATACCATCGTAAATATCCCTTTTTATTATGTTCCAATCACTGTCGGGCAGCTTTCGCAGTCATTTGGCATTTATGGTGTTTTTTACTGGTAGAAGGGGGTTGGGGAGGATTATTTGAACCTAAGTGGAAGCTACTGCTTCTACCATCAGATCATTTATGGTGATTACGTTCAATGAGTATATGTACTCAAAACAAGAGTCATATTCAATCTTGTTTAGAAAGGTCTCCATTTGTCGAAGTCAATCATCAAGTTCCTGCAGCTCATATACACTCGCACTACAAGGTATATGACAGAGTAACAGCAACACTGCTTATCCTTGCGAGTAGTAGATTATGCAATCACAATTCTTTAGGTGGTGTTCGGCTGGCGGGTTATCCAGGGGTGGATAACCCGTTTTTTTGATAGTGTGTTTGGTTGGTGGGTTAAGGGTTGTGTGGGTTTGGATGATGTGATTGTATTGAAATTTGAAAAAGTTGGTAGTTATTATGGTATGATTGTATTGAAATTTGAAAAAGTGGGTAGTTGTTGTGATGTGATTGTATAGAAGTTTGGAATGTGGAGTAAAAGTTGAGTATTTTATGATTTTTAGATGATATGATGGTATAATATATATTTTTTTGATGGGAAAGGAGTGGGCCCCACAAGTGGGTTAAGAGTGTGGGTTTTGGGGGGTTACCCACCCAAAGTGGGGGGTAACCCCCCAACCGAACGGGGCCTTAGAAGCTCAAGACAATGCCTCTACCCATGGTTTAAAAAACCGGATCGGACCGACTTGTCGGACTGGTTGGATCGGGAACCGACCCCGACTCGATCGGTTTGGCCGGTTTTTAGGTAATTATTTAAAAAAAAAGAAAATAAAAAATCTGGTCAGACCGATGGTCGGACCGGGCTGATCAGGTTGGTTGGACCGGATTGACCCGGATTGACCCAATTTTGATGGTTTAGTATTTTTTAAAAATAAAGGTTTAAATAATAAAATAATAGAGTTTTTATCACTTGTACCCTTCTTAACTTCTCGATTTCAGTTATGTCCCTCTCTTTTTTGGAGTATAACTTGTGCCACTATTATCTTGGAGTAATTTTCTATAAGCAACTATAAATAAATTATTACAATATTATATTCATACATAATGCTAGAAAATGTGACTACATTTTGTAGAATTTTACTCGAAACAGGCAATCATGGTATTCCGTTGAAAAATTTGATATTTTAAATGATTATTTCATTGATATATAAATACATATTTACATATATGTATCCGATTTTATCGGTTCAAAAAACCGGTTCGACCGGTCGGACCGGTAAATTAAGTCCGGTCCAATTTTTTCCGAGTCGATAAGAAAGATGATGTCATGCAGACATCATCACCGGTCCGACCGGTTCGGACCGACGGTCTGACCTGATTGGACCAAACCAAAGACTACCCGATTCAATGTCGAATCCGATTTTTTAAACCTTGCCTCTACCTCATGTGCGGTCCTTTTCGATAAACAAGTACTTCAAACTTTAATGATTTGGGCATATCACAAACTTCTCTCCATAAAGTTAGCGATGTTGTCTTTTTCGGATTACCACTATTGCAACAAGTTCCATATCAACCTTTGCTGGATTTATAGATATTCCCTCACTAGAAATGACATGTCCAGGAAATAAGATCCATAAAAGTTTGAAACTGTTCCGAATATTCAACTTAGCATCCCTCCGGAAACATGATCAAGCACTCTTAAGTTTGATTACTTCTAATGATCAAGGTGGATGGATGCTTGTGCGTCAATAGCTAATGCAACGTTTAGATCAAGCACTCTGAGCTGGATGACGTATTCACTGTCCATGACTGTGTTCTCTGCCATGGCTTCTCTCCATTAGTCGTTGAGAAGGCTATTTTAGTCTCACATCTATCAAGCGAGCCTATGTTTTGCTTCAGCTTTATATGTGTTTTGAATGAGGTAGAGGACAATCCTTTATAAAATGTCTTGGATGAATAAGAAACCATTGAAACAAGCTCCATGGTCGATGGAGTACGTTCTGTTAGGATTAGGATCATATTAGGATTATGAATCCTAATGAGAGGAGACTCCTAATCCTAATAATAGTTGAGTTGTATTTCAACTGTAATCCTAATAGGAATAGGACTATAGGCTTGTAATTGTACTATATATAGAAGGTGTAGGAGGCATTGCCTTAACACCACCACAAGAACAATGTAACCCCCAAACAGAGAGTGGGAGAGAGAGAGAGAGAGAAGAAAGAGATGAGAGAGTGAGGGAACGGAGAGAGTTGTACTCGTTTTATATAGTGATCTTTCTTCTCCGGTAGTCGCGAGAGGTTACCGACCACCATTATATCTACTTGTTCTTTCTTCACGTGCTTCTGTGATGGTGGTCGATTGTGCATTCACATCCGTATCTTCATTCGCTACCGTATCTGCGGAGTTTCATATCCCCAATATTCGGTATCCGAGAGGAGACGATACCGGTGAGTCATGTCCTAACAAGTGGTATCAGAGTTGGGTTCAGCAATGTTGAAGGGACACGATGCGACGGATCAGAGGAGGATCGATGTCGATGAGACAACACGATGCAACAGATGTGCAATCCTCAGAAATCGTGATATGGTGGTCTCTTGGAAAAAATCGACCAGAGGCGTCAAAGAATTCTGCTAACGATGACTGATAGGAGATCGTGTAAGGTGCCACGTCGAGGGCACCTAGCAATGGGTGCGTCACCCAGAAGCGGTGAATTCCTGCTAACGAGACTTGTATATGACGATGATGGCCCAGTGCAAACCCAAGATGATGAAGATACCATGATGGAATTCAAATCAAGGGGGGAGATTGTTAGGACTAGAGTCATATTAGGATTAAGAATCCTAATGAGAGGGGACTCCTAATCCTAATAATAGTTGAATTGTATTCATTGGTAGTCCTCCTAATGAGAATAAGACTGTATGATTGTAATTGGGCTATATATAGAGAGTGTGGGAGGCACTGCCTCAACACCAGCACAAGAACAATGTAACCTTTAAAGAAAGGGGAGAGGGAGAGAGAGAGAGAGAAGAAAGAGTTGAGAGAGCGAGACGGAGAGAGTGGTACTCGTTATATATAGTGGTCCTTCTCCGATGGTCGTGAGAGGCAACCGACCATCGTTATATCTACTTGTTCTTTGTTCAGGTGCTTCCATGGTGGTGATGGAATGTGCATCTACTTTCATATTCGTATGATGGTTCGTATCACCAACAATCAGTATCCAATCAGAAACGATACTGGTGAGTCATGTTCCCATCAGCTGGTATCAGAATAGGGTTGATATCGTTTCCGTGTCCAACACATTCCACAGTATGCGAAGCTACCAAAATTTCCCTCACATGATTATATCTACTATCTTTATGGCATCGTATTCTCTCTAACATCATCCTCTAAGATACCATTGGGTTCTTCGGACACTCCTGCTCGATCAATAATGAAGTTAGTCATTTTCTCAAAAAGTAGTCATAATATGGTAAAAGCAAGCTTTCAAAGTGTAACTCTTTAGCCAACTCAAAACCTGACACTGCAATCCCCTTCGAACATCAGAGTGGGGACAACTTGGGATCAAATTTTGTTGAAATTCGATCGAATTTCGATTTCAGTGGGTGATCGAAATTCGTCCGAAATAACCTATATCAACAAAATCGGAGGCCCTAGTTCAAAATTGACCGAAATAATCGAAATTTTGATTCAATTTCGACCGAAATTTTAATTCGACCAATCATCGAAACAAAACCGAAATTCAACATTTAAGACCTTAGGAACAACTCATCGACCCTTCTTCTAAACGTGCAAATTCCTTCATCTCAGGTTTCCTAAGATGGCCTACATATATAACACTTCCTGCCAAATAAGTCACAAAATCAATCCACTTCAACATTCTTCCCTAGATAATTCATTGAGGGCTTCCACATGCTCCAATCAAAGTGTTCCCCATGAACACCATATGAATCTCATAAAGAATCATCTAACCTCAAAGAATCCTTCAACCTCTACGAACCAATACTTAGCATCACTCAGCTCATTGTCTCCCTTGAAATATCCAATCTTGATCTTACCAAAAACCGTGGGGGATTATGAGTGTTGCTTCTCAATTTCAGATACCCAATAAGTCACATTTTGTTTGGCTTCCAATTCCTCTTTCATTTCCTCCATTTCTTCGTCTTCAACCATCAGCATGATGCTCAACCTCCTTGGTCTTGATGGTCATCATCCACCTATGTTTTTGAAATCAAATCGGACATGGAGCCAAAAACTTTATTGAAATGATTGATTCGGATCGAGCTGGAAAATTAAGGCAATTCAACTGGATGATGACATCGTCATTTTTTGAGCTGGATTAAATCGAATCAGCGACAAAAATGTGGTTGAACATGATGATCAACCCAAGTCATGGTAGCAAAGTTATAACTTTGTAAGTATTATATATTATCATGCAAATCTTTTTTTCCAAAATAAGATGCAAATGTATGTATTAACATTTTCATCTACCTATGTTAGAAATACATACACAACCGAAACACAAACGAATAAATGATATATACATAGATATGGTGAGGCCTCATCACATTCCCTATATTATACACATATACATATATGAGTTCATGAAGTAGGTAACCTTACCTGCTTCATGTCCATTTTTTGCATTTTTTTTGAAAAATACCACGATAGATTTTCATAATTATATCTCTCTAGTATGTCTATTCAAATTTCATCAAAAACAAAGACTTATATGACCTCCATCCAGAACATGCCGATTACAACAAATCTAAGATCGTTAAAATTACCTGTTTTGGATGAAGGACGTAGGAGTCTTTGTTTTTGACGAAATTTGAATGACATATTAGATGGATGTAGTTATGAAAATCCATGGTGATATTTAAAAAAAAGCGAAAAACACACATGAAGTAGGTAATATTACCTACTTCATGAAGTAGGCTCTCTTTCCTCTCTATATATAGATTACTTATGCAATATATGTGGATACATTTATGATGTAACATATATTTTTACATATAGCAATTAAAAGTTCATGCATATACCATATCGCACATAGAATATCCATTTGTATACGCATATACAATATATAGTTTATGAATTATGTATTTTATTGCTTTATAATAGAATAGGATACTCTAGATCAATCATTTTTAAATGGTTGTGGTTCACTTAGTATTTTGTGTTGGAAAATCAAAGGTCGTGGGATCAACTCCCATCGCTATCATTATTTTTTAATAAAATCGAATTTGAATTTTGGTTCATTTGTGGTTGAACCGGATTCCAGATAGTTAATTAGAGTGGTGGCTTGATCCAAAAGTTGACCATATGAAATGAACTAATGAAAACATGTAATTGGACCGACCCATATTTCGATTCCCTGGTCGAACCTGTCAAACATGTAGGTCTAATTCGATTTCAATAACATGTACACCTCAAGGAACATTGTAACGTTCCAGGCTTAGATCATTGGTCCATTATCGAGGAAAACTGGCCTTGATAGCTTGTTGGGTTTGGATCCAAATGAATTCGTTGACAACCACCCAAAATGTTTAAGTCTAAGTTGTTAAGTAGTAGTCCCCACCACTTATAATCCATTCTCACACTTTATGAGTTTTAGATGTGAGATTATATTTGGGGGCACGTGTGTTATAACCTCTCCCGCTTATATTCGCAACATCTTCGTTGGACATACGAGCTTGGGCCTTATAGTATGGCCCGTGGGTCGGTCCGGCCCGGACCTTGGACATGGGGTTTAGAATCTTGACCCATTCAACCGGTCCATCGCCAGGCCCGACCCACCCTTTGGTTAGGTCTAACTGATACTTCTTTTAGGATGATGCAACTAAATATACTAGCCAAAGTAAGGAATGATAGTTATAAACATGGATAATTTAGTAAAAATCTAATTAGAAAGCTTACATTAACATAATTCAAGCGATTCTCCATTAGACATATTGATCAAAGGTTTATGGGAAGAGCTCTGTGATGAAGATCTCTTACAACTTCATGCCATATGCATCCTTGATAATAAAGTGCCCGCAGATAATTAAGAACATAAGTTGGTTGCTTTTTTGTTTCTGTTAAATTGGATCCTACAATTCTACACACCTATTTTCTCGAACAAAGAAAGGGTGAACGCGAATTAATTTTTGAATTTCATTAAATTATAGACAACAGTGGAAGCAAATGCATGATAAAGAGTAATACCCTAACTTCACATCCTGATGGTGGGAGGCCCTCTCTTCACTTTATAGATGTGTTCTTTTGGTCACGACAAGGTTGACTAAGGGTATGTACTTATATGGTAAATATATGCACATGTTTTTTGTTATACCTAATTACATAAATACATCTTTGTAAAGAAGGCCAACTCCATCAATGACAAAGACCTCACCAGGACATTTTGACAAATGGGCATTTCAATTTCATACATGTCACCTTGTGAAGGAATTATCAACAAATTAGGAGATTTTTCCCTGACAGAGCATCCCCAACACTCAAATACTATGTCAGGACATCTGATTTCAGTATTTCCCTGCCAGGGC
This sequence comes from Ottelia alismoides, assembly GCA_037367405.1. NCBI lineage: Eukaryota > Viridiplantae > Streptophyta > Magnoliopsida > Alismatales > Hydrocharitaceae > Ottelia > Ottelia alismoides. Next base: position 225,280 of record JAZKJV010006203.1, read on the forward strand.
ATCAATCGGCGAACGATTCGTCGATCGACAAACCGTTTATCGATAGTAGATAAAAATAACATGTAATATTATTCCGGAAAACTTTCTGAATTTTACATTATTAAAAATAGAGATTAATGGGGCTGCCCCAACATGGCTGCCCCCGCGTCATTTTCGATGTTTTTTTATTTTTTTCGAAAAATATCACCATGTATATTCTTCCCTATATCCCTCCTATATGTCATTCGAATTTCGTCAGAAACAGAGACTCCTACGACCTCCAACCAGACAGTCATTTTTTAATGGTAACATGATTTTTTAAATCGACACCATATAGATGGAGGCCGTAGGAGTCTATATTTCTGACGAAATTCGAATGGTATATAGGAGGGATATAGGGATGAATATACATGGTGATATTTTTCAAAAAAATAAAAAACGCCGAAAACAGCGCGGGGGCAGCCCCATTAATCTCTTAAAAATAATATATATAAAATATTTGGAATTAAAAATCGACAAATGATTTGTCGATTCTCATTTTCAAATATTTTTTATATATTATTTTTAATAATCTAAAATTCAAAAGTTTTTCAGAAAAAGATTCGATCGGCAAACGGTTTGCCGATCGGCTAACCGTTCGTCGATCGATGTCCTGTCAGGGAAATACTCAGATCAAATACCCTGACATAACACTTGGGTGTTGAGGATGCCCTGTCACCAAAAAATCTCACAAATTGGAGGTGAGAAAGGCACAATTAACCGGACACAGGAATAAAACCTGTGAATGCAGAGCACCAAGGCTAAGGACAAGAGCTTCAGCCTTTCCTTTTCCTGCTACAGCAAGGGGGACGACCACCCACTTCTGTCCCTTCAATTTCTCTCCATTACCAACCACACTCCTCACATGGTGAATATCACTAAACACATGCGGCCCAATTTGCTGTTGCTGTCTAAGTTTTTTTTACTTGGGACGTCTGCCTGTGTTGCCAATGGTAGTATGGTACTTCTCTGGCCCTTGTAAACCCCATCCAGAAGAGAGAGCTTTTGTGGGGATATTGCTGGATGCGAGTGGGTGGGGGAGGGCAGCAGCAGCAGCATGGTTGGTCTTTTCTCAAGGGGCTCTTGCTCATAAGGGCATCACATGTACCCCATGTTTGATGGTGGAATCTGATGTTTCTGCAGTAGACCAAGTGCCAATGTCATGTTGATGGTTCTTTAGGGGTGAAGCCGGTGAGATAGATTGTCTACACTTTCTCCTATGTGCCACTCAATGGCTGCTGGGCTTCAGGGCGAGGAAGTGGAGCCTGAGAAGGAGAACCTGAGGAGGCAGCTTGCTGCTGTTGTGAGGAACATCCAATGGAGCTATGCCATCTTCTGGGCTCTCTCAGCAAGGCGACAAGGGTAAGGAATCTAACTATTGAGTTGGGATTAAAGGAAGTGGGTAATATCTCGGCTTTTTTTAAGGATAACCAAGTTTTTTTATCCTTGCCTTGCCTTGTTATCTGGATAGATACGGGGATCTTAGTATTAGCTACTCATATCAGGGAGCAAATCACTATATTTGTGCCTTTCTCCTTTAGTGCATTTAAAGGGCTTGCCCTTTTTATGCTGGATGTGGAAACTGGGTTGTGGTTCCAAGCTGGCATTTTTTCTTATGCATGATCACGAGTTGTGTGTGAGAAAATCTGATACTTCTGAAGAATCTTCTAAAAATGGGTTTAGTGAAAAAATTATTTTAGATTCCAAAACTTCCGAACTTGAGAATTTTCAAGTGTGACCACTAAGAGTTACTCCGAATCTTGGGTAAGCTCAGAAGATCACAAGGCAACAGGAGATGAGAACTGAACCATGTTTTGATACTCCCGTAGCGGATCTCAGTTTCTGTCTCATCCATATAAAAGTATTTTTTTTTGCCTTGAGGATAAGATTTTTAAATAATTTCCAAGCATATGATCCATGTAAGACTACCCTGGTGGCTATTTTTCAAGAGTTAAATATTTGTCTGATATCTAGTTTGTTAAGTATCTATGCCCATGTTCTTGTAGGCCCATCAGATTCTGTCTTGTTTTGCCGTTTGAAACTTCCAGACAGAGACTAATCGTCAAAGAAGATTTCTCAAATCATACTCTTTGTCCCGTGATTTCTTTAAGGGAACTCTGACTTTATTTAGAAAGCCAATGCCCTCTTGCTTATCAGGTTTATGCCCACGCTTATTCATTCCTTGTGCTAAAACAACAATGATAGATTGGTAGCATTGTAGTAGTCAACCCACCTGAAGGAAGACAACTATTTCCAAACAAATGTGGTATTCAAGATTAATTTAGCATAGCAGGAGTCAATGCACCCCGAAGGGAACCAATTATTTCCAAAAAATGAGGTATTTGAGATTGGTCTTATTTGAAATAAGGATCCATATGAGCTGCTCTTGAGCTATTTGCTTCACCTTCATTATTTGGCTCACATAAGCTTCGGTAGACCTAATACAGTGAATCTAACTTTGGCCAGTTTTCTTGCAATGGTATATGATGTTGTGTATCATTGTGCTATAAACAATGCAATCCACAGAACAATAACACATGGTTTAATGATTTTACTTGGAAAACCTTCCGGAGTAGAAAGGAAAAATAACCATGGACAGGGAGTAAAATGCACCGAAAACTTTATGATAAGGTGTCATTCTTCCACACCTTTCATGGGCAATTAAGCAGGGTCCTATAGCAGTCCTATGGGCTAAAGTAATGTAATGACGTTCAGTGATGAGCTCTTCTATGTAGAAAATGCGGTGCGCAACGCTAGGGTGTCATATGTGCCGTGGGTATTTTTACATTGAAATGGAGTTGTAAGAAGGGATGACTAGTTGTATGGTGGTGATTTTTCACATTTTTAATGAATTGCATGGCATCATAATTCGGATGATCGCCCTTTGGCTTCTTAAGAACAAATAATAGCATTGTGTTATTCATCCTCTTTCATTAATACATAGTAGCATTGTGCTATTCTTCCCCTTTATATTTATTTATTGCTTGCTTGTATTTACTCTTGCTTTTGAGATATGCTCTTACTAACATATTGATACGCCTCAAGAAAGGAGTTGCCCCATTTTCTCTTTTTTGTATTAGCTTACAACAATTTATGTTGAACATGGAGTAAAGAATGAACGATTAAGATAGATCCATAAGATCGTTAGATGCATTGATTCCTAACATGACACCTCTTTAAATTAATGAGAAAGCCCGTCCTGGAGTCAGGGCAGGGGGTGGAGATCGATCGGTAGATAATCATATGTTTTTTATCTCTATATCAAAAGAACTATCTGTCTTCGTCCAAATACGTAATTATTGATATGCCTTGAATCCTAACCATCTGTTCTATTAAATCTAGTTGAAGAACCGTTTCTCTGCACCCCTCCGCAAGAAGAGCGTGTGAAGCTCGTTGCCGTACGACCATACCAGCATGGGGGTCTCATTGCCTAGTCATCGAGCCTAGTGGGGTTAGGGGTGGCAGTTGTTGCCACCTCCTCCTCTTGCAGGCGTCTCGAAATAAAATTCTATTTGGGTATTTGGATACATTTATATTGAGAATATAAACACCATAGGGTAAGGGTTTTATGTATCCTTTGTTTTCCCCCTTTTTCCACATATAGTGAAAATGATCTCTGCTGCCAAAGGATGCAGCCCACTTCTGGGTGACCTTTATAAATCTGTGTGTATGGGGTTTCCTTGTCTTTGATTGTGTTTGTTTGCGTCCACTACTTACAACAGTAACTTAGCTACAAGACCATTATTGATATGCCTGGAATCCTATTTAAACATGTAGACAAAGTCTTATTTGATTTGGGATTTAAAGTCCTATTTGTTTTGGGATTCCAAGTCCTATTTGTTTTGGGATTCCAAGTCCTGTTTGCTTTAGGGATTTGAAGTCAGATTTGTTTTAGGATTTATTTCTGTGTGGGGGAAGGTATTATATAAACCTCCAAGAATTAGTGTTTTGAATCATCATATGTACTTTATTCTTTCTTCACATGGTGAAAATCGATCGCCCCTACAAGAACGTAGCCCAGCTACGGGTGAACCTTGTAAATTTGCGTATCTTAGTTTTTGCTTGATTGATCGTTGATGCATACTCTGCTTCCGTGATTCGCAACAAACTGCTATCAGAGCATTGAGTTTTGTCAGGATCATCAAGCAGAATGTTGTTGTACAATCAGAAGATCGATAAGTTCACAGGGAGGAACGGATTCAGTCGATGTAGATCAAGATGCATGACTTTTTGAAGCAATATGACATCTGGACATCGTTGGATAAAGTAAGTACGAAGGCACTCAAACCCTTTGAGTTGATGGTGCAGGAAGAGAAAGTGCACTTGACGATCGTGTTGTGTTTGACGGATGAGATTATCGCGAAGGTCGTTGATGAGGATTCAACGACCGGTCGAAATCGTGTTGTATTTGAAGAAATGTTTGGTATCTCTGTATATGCAAGGAAGTACATATCTTTAAGAACAATTAGACCGCTCAAATACATTGTTGATTGATTTACGAAACGTAGATGTTAATATTGAAGATGAAGATGCTACTTTGATTTTGTTGGTTTCTCTTTTTCTACGCTATGAGATTTTTATTCAATCATTTATTGTAGGAAGATAAGAGATAATCGTAGAAGAAGTTCACATGAGTCTGCATACACGTTAACTTTGACATATGGTTACCGGGAAGAAAGAATCTAACACAACGAGTTTGTTTATGGCACATGAAAAGAGTCATGCTGGTTCTGGCTACGCGAAGCAGAAGTTCAAGTCAGAGAATCACAAATCTAGGGACATCTGCAATTGCTGCAAGGAACCTAGACAATGGATGAGCGACTGCTCAAAAAAGGCCATCGTTGATGTAGTGGCTCAAGGAGGCAGAGATTCTGAAAATTATTTGGTCTTCATTATCACAAATCGAGAGATAACCGACAACACATGGATTCTTGATTCAAGTTATTCTTATCATATGATTTACAATGAAGATTGGTTCTGCAAGATAGATGGTGACAACATCGTCATCAGACGTAATGTGGAATGATACAACATGCAAGATTGTAGGAATTGGCTCTGCAAAGATCAAGATGAATGATGGAGTCATGAGGATAGTGATAGAAGTTTGTCATGTTCTTAATATGGGAAAGAACCTGATATCCCTTGGAATCTTGGACTCTAAGGGCTCATTTGGTTGCTTGGTTACCCCGGGGTGACCTGGCATACCCCATCTCTACCACTGCATTCCTAGGTTGGAATTAGTTATATGGACCCTACAATTTCTTTGTTATAATTTTTTAACTATGTTCAAATAACAAAATTGACATAAAAATATATTATAATTACAAGAAAAGTTAATATAACACATAATCAATGTGACATCGACTTCAAAAAAAATCAATGTGACATCACATTACACTTATCATTCAAACCCTCTCCAACCCTCCCAACCATCCAGACAACTACTATTCATAGGAGGATACTCCAACCCAACCTAACCTTGTCACAAACAACCCCTAAAGGATATATGTACAACACTGAAGGTGAAGTTATGCAGGTTGCCAAAGCTGTGATGGTTGTCATCAAGGACAACAAGCGAAAGACCGTGTATGTCTTGCAAGGGTCTACAATTCATGGGAATAAGTTCAAACATTTTTTAACTTTCTCAATGTGGACAAATGATATTAGTCTCAAGGAAGGCCATGCGGTGACATGACAAAGTATGGCAAAGCTTCCTAGATGATTCAATCCACGATAGAGATCGTTGATATGTCTTGAATCCTATTTAACCCTGCAAACAAAGTCCTATTTGTTTTGGTATTTAAGTCTCGTTTGCTTTAGGATTTGAAGTCATATTTGTTTTGCATTCAAACTCCTGTTTGTTTTAGGATTTGAAGTTCTATTTGTCTTAGGATTTATTTCTGTGTGGGAGGAGGTACTATATAAACCACCATAGGGTTAGTGTTTTGAATCATCTTATCTACTTTTTTCTTTGCTCACATAATGAAAGTCGATCACCACTACTCAAGGACGCATCCCAGTTATGGGTGAACCTTGTAAATCAATGTATCTTTGTACTTGCTTGATTTATCATTTGTGCGTATTCCACTACCGTGATTCGCAACACACTATATTAAAGCATCGGGTTCGGTCATGATCATCAAGCACGATGTCATCGTAGAACAGTAGATCCCCTTTGATTTTGAAGGAATTTTCTTATCAGATAGAATAATAGAGGATGCATTTATTCTATACTAACATCTTTATCGATTTCCCCATAATGTTGTAAAATAGATCCCAAGTATCTAAAAGAATCTTTCTTCTGAATGTTATCGTCTCTGATATTCACCTCGATTCCTCTGTCAATACTTCGATTAAATGTGCACTCCATATATTCAGTCTTAACCCTACTTATATGAATTCCTTTACTCTCTAAGACATGTCTTTAAACCTCAAGCTTCTCATTTACTCCATCTCTAGTATAATCAATACAATATCATTCAACAAACGACATACACCAAGGTATCTAATCCTGAATGTGACAAGTCAACTCGTCTATAATCAAAGTAAAAAGGAATGGACTCAAAGCTGAACCTTGTTGTAGATCGATGTTGATGTCAAAATAGTCTTACACAAGATGCAACCCCAACATACATATCCTTTATAAGATTAATGTATAGGACATGTACTTGTCTCTTCTTCAAAACTCTCCACAATATTTCCCGTGGGATTGAACCATATGCCTTCTCTAAATCAACAAAAATCATATGGAGCTTATTCCTTTTAGTTCTATAATTCTCCATTGTTCTCCTGAATAAGTGCATAGCTTCAATAATGAGTAACCTGACATGAATCCGAATTGATTTTCTGTTAATTTGAGAAACTTGCATCAACCTTCTTTCGATCACATGTTCCTAAATTTTTATAGTATGACTCATTAATTTGATACCTCTGTAACTCTAACAATTTTGAATGTCTCTTTTATTCTTATAAAGGGGCACCATGATACTTCTCCTCCATTCTTCAGGCATTTTCTTGCTTCGCTCAAATAACATTGAATAATTTTGTGAGCTAAGTCAAACCACGTTCACCACCTCTCCATACTTCTATATAGAAATGTAAAAAAAATCATGTCTATGTATAATGAATGTTTTTATTTAGTATGAACATTTCATATCAACTAATGATTTATTTCTTGTATCATACAATGAATATGGCATGCATTCAAGAGATTGTATGTTTTGTAAGAATATACCGAACTCACAACTTTACAATATGAACATTTACACAATCGCAAATTTGTAAGTATTTTTTAAAGAAAAAATGACGTCACATCATGAAGTAACATATATAGTTGAGATGGTATATTGTGTGCATGTGTTTAATGTAGGAATGCACAAATTTAGGATTTATGGTAATATAGTTTGTAAATATTGTATGTTTAGGAGCTTATGACATTATAATTATGTCTAATAGTAGTTTTTATGTTGATTATCTCTATAAATCGAGGCATACGTTTCGAGGCATATACCTTACCTCATTGATAGAAAGCCTCCTCTATCTGCCTCACATTTTTTATTACCTTGCTCGCAACAGTTCAAGCTTTTAAATGTTTTATTGAAATGAAGATCTGTTTTTTTAAATTATATAATGATGATGCACCTTGATTTATCAAGCCCGACAACCCATTTCCCACTTGACTGTTTAAGTTGTAGACATAAACTTGAATAGCATTTTTTACGGTACTCTGTGATAAGAAAATCTCTTTAAAAATCAGAGGAATGTTTTACAAAGCAGTCGTGAGAGCTGCTATGTTCTATGGATATGAATGTAGGCCTGTGAACCATAGACATGTGTAGAGAATGACAGTAGCAGAAAGGAAAATGTTAAGGTGGATGGTGGACACACATGTAAAGATCGGATTCGAAATGATGCAATCAATGGAAAGTTGGTGTAGCTTCGATCAATGATATGATGCGAGAAAACCGCTTAAGGTGGTTTGACCATTTGCCAAAGAGGTCAGCTGATGCATCGGTGAGGAGATGCGAGTTTTGGGATGTTGAACCGGCTAAGAGAGGGCGATGATGGCCCAATAAGTGTTGAAATGGGACCATACGAAAGGATCTTAGTTTTTTAGATCTAAGCCTAAGAATAATCCAAGATAGATCTGAATGAAGGCAAAGAATCCATGTAGTCGACCCTACTTAATGTGGGAAAAGGCTCTGTTGTTGTTGACTGTGTACCATGGTAGGATACACTCAAATTATATAAATTCATTTTCAAGGATTGGAAAAAGCAAGTGTCCTATCTGTCCATTTTTCGGGAGCTGCATTGTAGAATTCGTGTTTGAGTTCTATGATCTATGCATGTTCATGTCACCCTTATTTCAAATATCTTGCGAAACACTTTCAAGAGTCGATCAAATGTGTCATATGAGCAACCGAACTTCTTTGTGGATATCTAGGGTGATAGTGTTTGGATGTCATCGCCATTTCAAACTGCACAACTATAGACTTCCTTTCTTTCTTTCTCTTGAAAAAAGGGTCTTCCATTTGTTACAGTTTCAACCTATTTTATAACTGGACATTTATTTTTCAGAATATTAGAGTGGAACAATGGATACTACAACGGTGATATAAAAACACGAAAGACTACCCAAGCGATGGAAATAAAAGCAGATCGATGGGGTCTACAAAGAAGCGAGCAATTAAAAGAGCTTTATATATCTCTTTCATCTGGTGACAGCACTCCATGCGCAAGAAGGCCATCTGCCTCATTATCCCCAGAAGATCTTACTGACTCAGAGTGGTATTATTTGGTTTGCATGTCCTTCACATTCAGTCCCGGCCAAGGGTATATCTCAGAGCTTTACATGTATCAACTATGTTTTGTACTCTATACTACTAAGATGTTTATCCTCGTTATTTATCAGTTTGCCTGGAAGAACATTATCAGGGGGGAATCACCTCTGGCTGTGCAATGCTCATTTTGCTGATAGCAAGATCTTTTCTCGCTCACTTTTGGCCAAGGTTGGTATGCCCACATTATTGCATTTGAATATTTTCATTCTTAAAATGATAAACTGACCAGCACAACCTATCTTCTTTGTGTGCACCTGGTGATCAATGGATGTCTTCCATGCAACCAGAGCGCCTTCATTCAGGTATATAAATTATTGGCATTCTTCTTTTAGGACGATAATGTCCTCGTAGTTGATATTTGCTTTCATGGCTATTTGTCCTCTATGTAGCTTTTAGCTCTAGATAAATCATATGATAATCATATTTTTTGTCATTTCCCTGATTTCTTGCGTAGTCACGTAGTAGCTTTTGGATATGTCTTGAACGTCACAACCCTGATTGGATCTGACTTATATTTCAATTGGTGTTGGTTGATATCATCAGATTGATGTGAAGCTCTTAGATATGGATTTTTGGTTCTTGATCTGGGATTCAAATCCCTACTTAATTTTGGAAAAATGCTTTGTTGTTGTGATCTAAGGATTCACTCAGTCATTCATGTGCATATATGTGCTAGCATGAGGCATGATATTGAATTGCATGTTTTCATATGAAAACATCTTCTCCTCGGGTTTGTGTGCATTGTACCCTTTCTATCTGCATAGGGCAGTATCTCTTTGCTCTTGGATTTTTTCCTGCTACTTTGGAAGGATTTTTCTACGTAAAGTCAATGTGCCCAGTGATCAGTTGCTTTACGATTTGCTTCATTCATGCAGATCAATTCTCAATGTTGGCATCCCTTGAATTCTATCCCATTAGTCATAGAGATGTTTGATTACCTCCATGAAGATCCTAAAACATGGTTGGATTTGTACCTAGATTTGTTTGTAGTAGATCTAAACTCCCTCAGTTAGGGGTTTGGTTATTAAGCCGGATGTAATCTTTTGTACTCTCCTTTTTCTTTCTACTCGTGAAGATCGATCACCATCACATAAGAAGAAATCCTACACAGATATCTTGTGTTTGTGTGATTGCATATTTTCTATGAATTGGTATAAGATACTTCGTGCTCCTCTAAGATCCATCGATAAGCATCAAAATGTGGTCGCATAACATAAAGATTGCGAAGTTTATTCGCATAAACATGCATTTAGGGGTCAAGATGCTGGTGCTTTCGAGAAATAAGGTATCCATGCACCACTTGTAAAGATGATAAAAGACTCAAAAAGACAACATTGAAGGAGATAGAGGTGTGCTCGATGATCATGCAATTCCCGAGATGAGATGTCAATGAAAATTGTGGATGAAGAATCTACACAAGTCATGGTTAAAGCTTCAGCTTTTGTATTTGATGAAGAGATTGAATAACAAGTTTTTTTATTACGTATATCCTCGCTTTATATGCAATAATGATGCCTAAAAATCATCTAGATTAGTTAAATACTCTATTGTGGAGTTGGAAAACATTAATGTTAAAGTGGAGGATGGATATGCAGTTTAATTATGTCTCTTTTCCATTGTCATATAAGATGTTTGTTAAATTCTTTGTTGTGGGGGAAGATATAGATATTTGAAAAAAGTCAGGGCAAGTTTGTATACTTGAGAGTTCTATCATGCTGCCTCTTGTAAATCCATCAATACTCAAGTATTCATAGTGTTGCGGGTTGTGGAAGCACACACAAACACGATCAATCATGCAAGCGCGAATACACACAGATTTACACGGTTCGCCTGTAACTAAGCTACGTCCTTGGGTAGCATCAATCGATTTTCACTATATTGAGAAAGAAGAATATAGAGAAGAGCCCTAACCCTAGAAAGTTTATATACAACTCCCATATAAAACAGATCCCAAACTATGTGGAGAACCATGTCTTGTTGGGGTATAGTGCGGCAGGAGGGAATGTATACAATGGTTCTTCAACATGGGTCAGATGGTTAGGATTCAATATATGTCGACACGTATTTTAGCAATGTTTGACAAAGGACACTGTCATTTTGATACAATCTTAAAAAAGAATGAAGAGATAACAAAGCTCAAGAAGCACAATTTGAAGTGAGGACGCATGTAAGATAATGACACCTACTATGGGGGTGTCTAACTGTGGTTAATTCTGCTAGTGGAGAATTCAACTCATGGTGGAGTATAGTAGTGGTTAATTTTGCTATATTAGAATTCAACCCCGGTGGAGTCTAGCAGTGGCTAATTCTGCTAGTGGAGAATTCAAATCATGGTAGAGTATAGTAGTGGTTCATTCTGTTATATGAGGATTCAATTCAAGGTGGAGATTGTTAATGTGATTTGAATCCTAACCACTTGTTGGGTTGCTGATGTAGAAGATCTATATCTTGGTTTTTGATTAGCTGAGAGCTGTTGGGTCAGGATTACTGACATGTCTGATATGTGTCCTGCTTTCTGATTGGCTGAGAGCTGTTGAAACAGGATTGACATGTCTGATCTGTGTCCTGCTTTCTGATTGGCTGAGAGCTATTGGGATGAATTGCTGAATACAAATGGTATTCTTCTGTTGTAGTATAAAAGGGGCCTTAGAGCCACCAGATACCGCATCCTCATTCAGATCTAGATTCTCATCCCATATTTGTGCCTTCTCAGTACCCTATGTATTACCTTTTACTCCATATAGTGATATCGATCGCCGCCGCCCAAGGACGTAGCCTATTTACGGGGGCGAACCTTGTAAATCCTTGTGTTTGCATCTTACTTGTTGGATCGTGTTTGTGTGTATTTGCTTCTACGATTCGCAACAAACTGGTATCAGAGCTTCAGGTTCCGTCAGGATCATCTAGTAAGATGACATCGCAGAATTTGAAGATCAAGAGTTCATGGGGAGGAACGGATTCAGTCTATGGCAGATTAAGATGTACACCCTTCTGAAGCAGCAAGTCATCTGGGCACCGTTAGATCTGGAGTGAGCGAAGACACTCGAGCCGTCTGAGTTGGTGTTGCAGGAAGAGAAGGCGGACTCGACGATCATGCTATATATAGCGGATGAGATTATCGCGGAGGTTGTCGATGAGAATCAGGATCCGAATGAGGATGGAGTATCTGGTGGCTCTAAGTGTTGGAGTATCTGTTATATGCGTCATATGTGTGGTTTTAGTCCTACATCTACCAGTTTGGAGATGTGGAGACTCAGTGGGGGCTATATAAACCTCCATACCCATTGTATCGATTGAGAAAGTTCAATGAGCGATCAACCCTTTGAGACATTCTCCCGTGGTTTCATCCCTCTCCTTAGGGAGTAGGATTCCACGTAATGTTTTTTTGTGTTTCGTGTTTATCTTTTTGTTCTCATGCTCTGTTTATCATTTTCGCTTCCACATTCCTATTTTCTAACATGGTGTCATAGCGGGTTCGATTCTCGAGGAATTATTTTCATTAGTTTTTTTTGAGATTCAATTGTTCTTATTTGGTCAAGTTTTATCAGTTCTAGGTTTTCCATTGAAACCCTAATTTTAGGAAATTCGATTATCAAAGTGATTCAAGATCGCAAGCCCTAGAGGCATAGAGAATGCTTCGATGGAGGCAGGAATGGGCTCTTAGACGAGGAACCCTAGAGGCAACAACCCTATTTCCGTTGCATCTTCTCTGGCTGTACTACCGCAGATGTCAGATTCTTTAGAATAGCTTCATCATGCTTCTTCAAATTGGATATCGTGCAAGATCCTCTTCCAGGCATGCAAGACTCGGGTAACATCTCTCGAGCAACCGTGCGACATCTTCTGATCGATGGTGGCTCAACGCAATCTCCCAGGCAGCAACCAGGTGGCATCCTCTCGAGCAACCAGGCGGCATCTACAGAGAGCTCATCCTCGTTCGTGGCACCGCAATCTCCCAACGCCTCCAGGCGACGATCTCTTGATCGCCTGCCTGTCTGATCCCCGCACGTACTCCTCCAGGCACCTCTTCATCTCTCTCTCGAGGGGGCGACGACCTTTCAGCGGGGGTTCCCTACATTTATTCTATTAGTAACATCTCCATCAATTTCTCCATCATGTTGCATTTATTTCATTAGTACCTCACACAATCACATGAGAAGAAAAAAAGAGAGAAGTACACCTCTTTCCACCCCTCTATTCCTCTCTCTTCTCTCTCTCTTGTTGTTGTGTTTGGAGGCAATGAGTCCATCTCTTTATTTATTTTTTTGAAGTCTAAAACCTCGGGGGAGACACTCGGTGGTGTTCACCCCTACTTTATTAACAAAAGAGAAGAAACAAGTACAAAGAAAAACAAAGAAATAAAGACTCTACAAAGAACCCAGCTCGAACACCGAGAGGGAACTAAACCACCAGCCAGTCAACAACAAGACGGGCACAGTGAGACAAAATATTTTCTTTGTAAAACCGCTGCCCCCTAAAAATAGCTTCGTTCCGCCCAAGCCAGATCGCCCAAATGGCCGCCAAGGGTGTAAGAGATCTTTGCGGTCCCTATCCTTGTTAGACATCAAAGACTCCCAAAAAGTAGTCGAATCGGCGGTAATTATCCATCCCACAGCCGCCGCCTCCCAGACGCCCATAACCACCGGACAGGTAAAGAAAAGATGATCCAGGGACTCCACACCGCTGCCGCAGAGAGCACACTCCTCCGGGACCGAAGCGAGCATCCTAGCACACCGATCCCTCGTCAAAAGCCTCTTCCTACGAAACAGCCACAGGAAAATACCAACTCTCTCCAGAAGCTTCAAGCCCCACACAAAGCTGCAGTCACGCACCAACACCTCCATCCCCATCTGGGTGGAGGAAGAAATCGCCAAATACGCCCTCCTCGTCGTGAAGGGCCTCCCCCCTCCAGGCCCAGTGATCCCTCCCCCTCAAGGGCCTAGATGCACCACTAATTGAATCCAAAAGACGGAGGAAATCGAGGAGCCGCTGGTCTGAAAGGTTGCTATGAAGGATGGGGAACCAATCATCCCCGGACCAATAAGAGGAAACGGATGCATTCCTATCAGTCGCCAAAGCAAATAAGCGCGGAAACTTCTTACCAAGAGGCACCCCACCGGCCCAATTGTCTTTCCAGAATCTGAAGACCTGCCCGTCACCAAGCATCGGAGTAAAAAGATTAGAGTATTTTAAGGTCACCGCCAGCACCCCATGCCAGAAAGGTGTCCGCGGCCCAAGACAATCCTCCGGGCCCGACAGCGACCCGCCCATGCCACGGATCTTGCGCAAGACGACAGAGCAGAAATCCTCGCTAGCACCCCATAGTCTATCCACCCATTTCAGGAGAGGGCGTCATTAACACGGTCCAGCCGACGAATTCCAAGCCCCCCCTCACACTTACGCCTCGTCACATCCTCCCAACCCATCAAATGCAGCCCACTCGCAAACAAGGCCCTAAATGTCGGTTTCGGTCACCATTTCGGCATCGATCAAAACAGAATTTCGATGGAATTTCGGTGGAATTTCGACCGAAATTTCGGTCATTTTTTGTACTAGGACTCCCATATTTCGGTCATTTCGGTCATTTCGGTCGGATTTCGATTTCGACTGTATATCGATATTCGACAGAAATTCGATCGAATTTCGCTGAAATTTGAGGCCATGCTCGCAAACGCCCCATTCCTCCCCCACAGGAACCTCCGCATCAACTTCTCAATTCGACAAGGAATCCCAGCAGGCAACTGTCGGTTGGAGAGAAAGTAAACGGGGATAGAAGACAAAACCGATTTGAGGAGGACGAGGCGGCCACCCTCGAAAGCAAAGTCGAGCTCCAGCCGGATAGCCGCAACTCCATCTTCTCCACAACCTTGGACCAGTCACTCAAACGAGTCCTGCCCGTGCCCAGTGGCAAGCCCAGATAATCAAAGGGTAAAGGGCCCAGCAGCGAGCCCAAAATCAACCCGCAGTCAGCCGCCTCCTCCGCTTCCAAACCAAACGGAACCACCTTAAACTTATTTGCGTTCTTGAACAGGCCCGACATCTCACTGAATACCTCCAGTGTTGCAGCCATGGCAGAAACCTCGTCACCCCCCCCCCCAATGAATAAGATCGTGTCATCGGCGTACTGGAGGAGAGGGACCACCATCTCGCCGCAGGAGAAGCCCATTGAGAGATCACAATAAACCACCTGACACGTCATCCGAGCAAGCACATCTACCGCCACCACGAAAAGGAGAGGCGCCAGAGGGCAGCCCTGTCGCACCCCCCTCCGCGGGTGGAAAAAACCTCCCACCAAGCGCCCATTCACCATAACCGAGAAGGAAGTCGTAGAGACACAACGGCGCAACCACGAAATCCACATCTCCGGGAATCCCCGGGTCCTTAAAACCGACCAAATGAAGCTCCAATCGAGACAGTCATAGGCCTTCGCAAAGTCGACTTTCCATAGCACTCCACGAGTCCCCTCCCTGGCCCACTTCGCGACCATCTCCGATGCCAAAGCCGTAACGTCAGCAATCTGCCTTCTACGAATCGGGGAAATGATCCCATCAAGCACCTCCCTGGCCCACTGCATCGGGGAAATGATCCCATCAAGCACCTGGGCCAGTCTACACGCAAACACCTTCGCCACAATCAAATAGAGACCATTCGAGATGGCAATAGGACGGAAATCCTCAATACGCTCGGCGGAGGAGAACTTCGGCAGCAAGATAATGAGAGCCCTATTGATCTTGTTGAATCCAGCATTACCCTCACAGAATTCGTTAATGACCTCCAGAACCTCCCTCCCCACCAACTCTTTATTGATTGACTATAAATATCAATTATTCAAGATTCTAGTGAGACTTGATCAAATCTAGTCAAATCTCCTGGGATATTCTCATCTGATCACCCCCTTGATCTTGGAGGGGTAAACTCAGATACTCTTGCTAGACCCTACATATCAGAGATAGGTGACTTTGCCCAACTAGAACCCACACTTGTCAAACTTAGCGTACAACTTGTGAGTTTGTGAAGTCTCCATCACCATCCTCATATGTATCTCGTGCCGACTTCAGTCCTTGGAGCAGATCAAAATCATCAATGAAGACCGCCACGAAATGATCTAGAAAGGGTCCATGAACACAATTGGTGCATTCGTCAGACTGAGCGGCATCATAAGATCATAGTGCCCATGACGAGTCTAGAATGCACTTTTGGTGCAAAAGATGTCCTTTGTTTTAACACTAACCATTTTAATAAGCTTAATCATTATAATGACATGCTAATTTTTTTCATGTTATGTATAGTTCATCTTTTCTTATCTAATTTTTTAATATAAAAATGTTGTTAAAATTTCAGACTGTAGCCTGTTTCCCGCTCATGGGCGGTGTTCTAGAACTGGGGACAACTGAACTGGTGAGATCTTTGGTTCTGATATTGCTTATGAAACAATCATTTAACTTGTACTGATTTTTTCCCACAATCTTTCAGGTCCTTGAGGATCTGAATTTCGTGAAAAAATTAACCGACTCATTCTGGGACTTTCCAAGATCTATTTGCTCGGAACAATCGATGTCTGACTCCTTGAATCTTGATGAGAACGAGGATCAAGTACCTCCATATGTTCAACAAATATCAAACCCAAATCCTCCAGGGAAATCTGTTTCACCTGTTGATGCTCCGGTCATCTCTTCGTATATCTCCAGCAAGGACACCGATTTGATGGAAGATGGCACCGATGAAATCCATCAGAATGCAAGTGAAAATCTCAGGACAGGCTCCCCGGATTACAGCTCAGATGACTGTCTTCCCAATCAACAAATGGACAGTTCTTTCGCCAATGGCATGTCTCTTGTCCACAGTTGGCAGTTCGTCGATGACGATCAGAGCAACGCCTTACATGCTTCTTTGAAAACAAGCGACTGCATATCACAATCCTTCGTGGATCCTCGTAAGAAAATCTCTTCACAGAGAGTGGAGAAGCTTACCATCCATCCTACTCCCAATCTTCAGGAAGGCAAATGGAACGAACCATTATCCGACGATCTTGATGATGGTTATCTGCATTACAGAAGATCTATCTCCACCATCCTGAAAACTGCTTCCCAGCATGTCCAAAAGCCCTGTTTCTTGAATCGGTCACGTGCATCAAGCTTCACAGCTTGGAAACAACGCTTGACTGTGCCAAATCAAAGCAACATCCTTTCTCAGAAGTTACTGAAGAGAGTACTGCTCGGTGAAGGTGGAATGCACAAACCTGTCATTCGAGAAGTTGGCAAGGAAAACAAACTTATAAAGAAAGATCCTGCATTTGATTTCGAAAGCGCTAGTCCGAGGTACCTCTTGTCGGAACAGAAAAGGAAGGAGAAGCTGAATGAGAAGTTTTTAGTTCTAAGATCGCTCGTTCCTTCCCTTAACAAGGTAAAATTTTACTTCACTATAGTTAAGAGCTACTGCATCTATGACATTTTTTCTCATTTTTATGTAGAGCCCATTGGGACCGGATCAAAACTTTTTAGATGTAATCTTTGAAAATAATTATATTGTCATGGAACTATGCAACATTCTTCCTAAGAATAATCTAAAAACATTTGAACGCAGTTACTCATAAACTTGATGTTTTAGGTTGATAAGATGTCTATACTTGACGACACCATAGATTACCTGAAGGATCTTGAGAAGAAGATACAAGAGCTGGAGTCCTTCAGAGACTTGGCGGGCAACGAAATGAAAGGTCGGAAAAGATTTCCAGATGTATCAGATAGAACATCCGACAACTATGGAAACAACGGGAACAGCTGCGGTAAAAAAACTTGCTCCAATAAGAGGAAGATGCTCAGCATCAGTGACATAGAGACCGACATACTGTCCGTAGAATTAAAGGATAGTAATGCAGATGTAAGTGTCACCGTAACTGAAGACAAAGTAACAATTGAAGTGAACTGTCCCTGGAGGGAATGCTTGCTGCTTGAAATCGTCGATGTGGTAAGCAGCATTCACTTGGACGCGCATTCCGTTCGTTCGAGCAACGAGAGTGGGATGATCTCAATGACCATACAATCCAAGGTTAGATTTCCTGAACTTAAGAGCATTACAGTATTAAATAACTCTAATATGCATCTTCAATTAAACTGCATGGTTCAGGTATGTTAATAGGGAATTAATTATAAAAAAATGTACTAAGCCTTCTCCCACTATAAGTAGGGTCGGCTACATGGATTCTTGCTCAAATCCATGTTGAAAGATTCGACTATTTTTTACGCTGGCCGTCGACTACCTAATGCAACCCCTGCAAGAGTGGGATTTAATTGCAAACAGAAAATTCTGATCATTTAGAAGACATGTTTTTGTGTTTGCCTAATTATTAGAATCCATTAGAACTAAATATTCACGATTAAAAATTAATCTGATGTCAGTAATTTTGATCAGTACATATGCTCTGGTGTATTGCGTGAATGCTTCTATTCCCCGTAGAGTGTTGTAAAAGTCATTCAACTGGTTTGACTAGTCTAGTCAGTGGGGTGGCCGATCGAGTACCGACTAATTTTGACTAGGTACACTTGTTGACCAATTTTTGCTTTGGAGATACCATATTTTTTATGTTTTGATGTTTTTATAAGCAAACTTATTATAATATGCTTAATATTTTACTTAAATTCAATTACTTCTTTTATTTTATTACGATAGTATAAAAATGTACAAAATCTATGTAAATATATATATAAAAATGAGTTATATATTTAAAATAATCATGAAATTCAAAGTTGATTAAAAGTCTGACTGCCGATTAATCCTTAGTCAGTGACCCAACCAACCGAGTACCGACTACCGACTTTTGCAACCTTGTAACTGAGCAGGAGACAATAGTTTTTTTTCTGTCATTCGTGCAAGACCAACACCGATACTTTCGTATTTCCATTAACGTGTGAATATCCATAACCCAGATTTTTTGCGGGTTGTATACGTGAAAAATCCGTGTAATTTATAATCTGGTTGATTCTGGTATAGTTTTACTTTCATTGTGCAGTTCCAGGGGACAGTGCCAGCCTCTCCAGCGATGATAAAGCAAGCTCTCTATAGAGTCATCTGTAAATGCTGAAGGGATAGTATTGTCTATATCAATTAGTCCTTAGTGTCTGTAGAACCTGCAAGTATTGCTGCTCGCTTGGTATCAGTTGAGGCAGATGACATTACTATACTGCTCGTCTGTCGGATCCCGTCTTTCTGTTTAATTCTGTTCCATCACGAGTTCAGTTGATCTTTGCTTTATGTGGAATGTTTTTATTTTTATTTCCTCTTATTCTTGTTGGTGATTTAAGCTCCTCGGGCCTTTGAGTAGGATGCACTGATTGCTTTCCATAAGTTGCATGAAATCTAATTGCATCTGAACACAGATTCTGCTCAATGTAACACAGTGATTAGTAGCGAATGAACAAAAAAATGGAAACATCCCCCATTGAATGAGGAATAAGGGATAGGTAGGGTTTATCTTTCGTTTTTGTTCGAGTCACGAGGAATGACGATGGGATAAATACGGTATGTAGAAACGTAATTGTTAAGAAATAAACATGCGGAAGTGAACATGGAAAAAGATAAAGAACAAGAAAGAACAACGGGATTTACGTGGAACACTACTTCGTGAGGAGCGGGATGAAACCACAGGAGAAGCCCTCAAATGGGGCGTGTTTGTCAATTGACTTTTTCAATGGTTACAGGAGGTCTGGAGCTCTTTATATAGCCTTCCTAGAGCCTCCTAGTCCCATCACTGGTCCATGTGTGACTAAACATATGGATGAGGTAAATGGATCTTCTCCAGTATCCATTTATCCTGCTACACTCAATGGGCGCACAACTAAGTACTCCAACACTCCCCCTCAAGCTGAAGCATGTAATGCTCAGCTTGGACAAACAGAAATAAACTCAACTCAACGCTACAGGACACTACGGACAATATCAACCCAACGCGGACAACTGCTATTGTCGAGGACGTTGCTTCTCATGCCGTGCAGGTGAGGAGGACGAACGGGCTGGAGTATGAGTCAACTGAAGACTCGGAATCTGACCATCGAGTCTGAAACTGCGCCTAGAGTCTCCTCGTCGGAGAACTAGGTCTCTCTCATCTGGCCCAGAGAATGGTGCTCTACTTTGGAGTACCTATGATACCACATGAAAATCCTTGCCCTCAATGGCATAGGGAATGGTCCTCTGCTCTGGGGTCCCTATGGCTCACATGAAAACTCTGGTCGGACAACACAAAGATTGATGGGGACCACGAAACTGAAGACCGCATACTCGTGTGTGTCTGAATCTCGAGACTCGGAAAAATCTGACGTCTGAAAAATTGTAGAGTCTGAACAACTGATTGGCCTGGAATCTGACATCTGAATCTGGATCATGGAACAGACCTGTGACTCTACATATACACTCCCCCTTTCTCCCATACTTGTCGGAAAACATGACATCGACTTGTCATACAAAGAGATTGGGGGTATACATGAAGAAATCTCGAAAAAAAATTCCTTGCAGCTTTTCATCGTTTTTTTAAGCCGTCACAATTTTTTTAAACATTTTTTAAGCCGTCGATATATATATTTTTTGGCTTTTCATCCTTTTTTTTACAATTTGCGTACAACTTTTGAGATGTAAGCATTTTCTTGCAACGACTTTTCTTGCATTTTTTGGCTTTTCTTTTAAGCCGTAAAAAAATAATTGAAACGGCTTTTCTTGCCATTTTTCTTCCGACCATTTCCATTTTTTTAATAGCCATCTAAAACTTTTCCTTTTGCGTGCGGCTTTTTAATTTTATACGCACTTTTTTTGTTTTTTTTAAAACTTGCAACAAGTTCTCTCTTCCTCTCTTTTTTTTACTACTCTTCACAACTTATACCATTAGACCTCACATATGCATTTTTAAAAAAAACATTGTGGCTGACTCGGACCCCTTGAATGTGCGCCCCCTTCTCCTTTTTTTTCTCAATACGAATGCCTACTTGCCAAAAAAAATGTTTTTTTTAAATGCCTTGGAAACCCTCTCTGGAAAACAGAGAATGCCACCGCCGCCGCTGCTGGTGGCTTCCCGCCTCTGGGAATCTGGGAGCAGCGCCGTCAGAGCAGCGGAGCTCGGCTGGGGATGCGCGCGAAGAACGCCTTGAGGTTCTGCACCTGGGATGCGCGCCTAAAGGGGATCGGAGGAGGAGGCATGCGTGCGCGATGGGACTTCGGCGCAGCCAGACTGGGGCCGGCGGCCTGTGCGCCTGCACACGATGTAGCCTGTGCTGATACGGGAGGCCTGAGCGTGAGGTGGAGTATTTCTGAACGAGGGTGCGCATGAGACTTGGTGCTACCGCTTGGTATTTCTGAAGGCGAAGACTCGTGCTTGATGCGTGATGGGGACGGACTGCCGCCAGGAGGAGCGTGCCGCCTGCGCGCATCGTGTGCGTCTGAAGGAGAGGTGGGCATGGAAGATACGAATCGACAAGAAGTCAATCTGTTTCAGGCTTCCGTGCAGATCTGTTGTGTGCTCCAGATCGCCACAGAGCGGCTTTGGGACGAGGCCAACATCAAAACAGGTTTCCAAGAGAGGAACCCCCAGTCTGCATGATCCCAAGGACAAGGACTCCAGGAAGGCTTCGTCAATGCTTGGATAGAGGACGATATGGTTTGAAACCCTAGTAGCCGATGTGATCTTGAACATGAACGAAATACTTCACACAAATCTTCGATGAACAAGCTTCAAGAACATAAATTTCAAAGACGGATCTCGACGAAAAATAAAGATTAAAATCCTCGAGAATCGACCTGCTCTGATATCATGTTAAGAAATAAACATGCAGAAGCGAACGTGGAAAAAGATAAAGAACAAGAAAGAACAACGGGATTTACGTGGAATCCTACTCCGTGAGGAGCGGGATGAAACCAGAGGAGAAGCCTTCAAAGGGGGCGTGTTTGTCTATTGACTTTCTCAATGGTTACAGGAGGTCTGGGGCTCCTTATATAGCCTTCTCAGAGTCTTCAAGTCTCATCACTGGTCCATGTGTGACTAAACATATGGATGAGGTAAATGGATCTCCTCTAGGATCCATTTACCCTGCTACACTCAATGGGCGCACAACTAAGTACTCCAACAGTAATGTATGGTGTAATCATGATATGACCATTTTATTATGTTACAGTTTATATCGGGGAAAAATCCTCTTATATCAGGAGAATGAGATGTTATCCCACAAGGTATGGTATCCCCTCCATGTGAGTATGATACTGTGATGTCATTCTACATTGGGAATAATAGTCAATGAAAGAAGGGAATTTAAATGCATCCTTTCAAAATCATGTATTTTTATTTTAACCCCTCTATAATTCATATTCACATCTTGAAAGTATTACAACATGACCTTGGTGGACTGACTTTCATCCACATCTATTGTTAAATATAGTAACACAAATCATTAAAAGGTCACTCTTTTGCGCATTTTTGTTATTAATATTAGAAATATGCACCATTATTCACATCCTTTCTATTTTCCATCTATCTTGTCCTCTAAGACACTGCCACCACATATGTCTCCTTTGTCACCTTTTGTTGCCAGCAATAGAAGCAAACATATATAAACACGATCAATCAAACATGCATACATCACACGGATTTACAAGGTTCACCCGCAACTGGATTATATCCTTGGATGCTGATGGTCGGTTTCATTATTTATGAAGAAGAAAAAATACTGATCCTCATATTCCTCTAATCTATGGAGTTTAACCATTCCTTACACAAATGGATCATGGATGCTGACGGATTCGAATACACATGTAGAAACCCTATAGACTTATATACTACTCCATGTATAGTGAGACCCCAGTGCTAGTATGGTATGGTGTGACTGGGAGGGGGAGAAGGGTTCATAAGATAGTTCTTCAATTGTGATCAGCAGAACTGATGGTTAGGATTCAAGAGATATCAACACCTTCTCAGTGTGCACTTTGCGAGCTACCTCTCATCCCTAGCATTATTCTTGATACCAAATACCCTCCTTCACACATGAATCGCCCCTAGATCTCTTCTCTCCGCCACCCTCACGTTTCATCACATGGAGCTGCCTGCAAATCTTCCATCAACAAGGTCCCTCTGTTAGCCCTCCCATCCTAACCTTCCAATGAGTTCTCTCCTCCACCTTGAGTGAATTCGTCTATTTTCGCATCATTGACGAGCTTCTCCCATTCAATGCATTTATAAGAGAGCATTCATCATTGTTTTGTTTTAAGATCGACGTATATTGAATATGATCAAATGAACTTGAGAATTGGTAATTTAGTGAAAGTGAAACTTGTGAATCTTGTTAGAATATATGTTTGACAAAGATTGTGTAATATATCGAGTTTAAATCCAAATTATTTTTATAAAGGAAAATTGATCACGACAACATGTTGATTATGTTTTCGTAAATAATCTTAACCCGACCCGATGGGAGCGACTGTCGTTTATTACATTGATGATAACAACTTCGAAGGCCAATGCTTTTTTTTCAAGTGGAGAATCTCCCTAATTCGAGCATTGCCTTTGCCCTACGAGAAAGAAGTTCATTGACAAGAGGACTAAGTCCATTGACCACCACTGATAGATGCATGAACTACAAAGCAAGAATTCCAAGTCTTGAGTGAGACATGCAAAAATAGATAGAGATATCACACTGACACGAGGTCTTTTCTCCATATTTATTGACCACTACTCAAAATACTTGAACTCAACTTGTTAAGCAGTAGTATTCACCACATATAGCCTTCTCTTTGTGAGTATTTTGCTGAAAACATATGGAATCAATTTTTTATATTTAGAAAAACTCCATCGATTGCTTCAGCAATAAGGGTCCATAGCTCAGTGGTAGAGCATTTGACTGCAGATCAAGAGGTCACCGGTTCGAATCCGGTTGGGCCCTGTGGTTTTTTTATGTACTGCGGTAATTTTATCCTCATTTAATGTGGAATTAATTAACTCCTGGAAATCCATTAAAAGGCGACTATTTTTCTGGACAAGGAACACCGAGATTGAATGGACAAGGAAACTACAATTGTTTATAGAGATTGTTTTTCTGCACGTAGTTACCGTAGGCATATATTTGCATTATCATCATCTTTCTTTCTTTCCATTTTTTAATCCGGATGTAATATCATCATATTGATATAGGAAATAAATATGAATATTTGTTGAACGGATATGTATATATAATCTTCTGACGGATAGGAATTACCCATCAAATAACATAAAGACCCCCCTTATCAATAGCAGAAATGTCACTAGAAAAAGCTCACACTCTCTATACTTCTCCTAGCAGTCTGGTAAAGGAAAAAATGAGCCTCTTTTCCCGTCAAAGATGATAAGATAACTCGAGGGGTTCGATCAGCTGCTAGTTGAAGTCTAGAGTGAAGCGGAGAGGGAAAGTTAAAGGGGACGGGGCTCGATCTATACATATTCTCGCATCTTCACCCACTAAATAAGCTCAACGCTTCGTTAAAGACGTGCCTAGATGATATCTGCTCAGTTAAGGTCAGTTCTCTTTATATTTCTCAAGTCAGAAGAGGCATTATCTCAATCGTCAGGCTTCTGAGATTCTTCTTTCAGGCAAAAGGTAAGGTAAGTATATTATAAAGCGATCAAGAGGAAAGCTTGCCTCAGAGTCTCCAAGGAAGCTATTGACTATCTAGGAGAGCACTTATTTTGCTGGGATTCTAGGTGAGGTATCTAAGGTGAGACCTATTTGCTTTGCATAGTCGTCGAGTTCACTCTTATTCATTGGAAGTCTCAGGCTGAAGAGAGATTAGTGGCGAAGCAGACAAACCATTCGCCTACTAAGTCAACGAAGTTTGACAGGATGAGAGTTCCTGACTATTCTCATTTTAGTAGCATTTAACATTTGGATTACGAGCGTTTACTGCAAGTGGTTCAACACAATTAATAATTCAACTATAGTAATTATAAAAACTTTATTAAAAGAATAAAATTTTATTTTATTGTTGATTTTGCGATAAAAAATAATGTAACAAAAAGATATCACACAAGTAGGGAACAACTTGACCAAGGAAGCATAATATTAACATTTTAAATATGCTTTGAATCTTGTGGCTAGAAAATGAGATTCGAACATTTTAAATATGCTTTGAATCTTGTGGCTAGAAAATGAGATTCGATGGAGGTTGTATCCCATATCTATAGCAAACAAATTCAGTAAAGATGTCCCTCGGGAGTTGAGATTGGAGCATAGATAATTGTTGTAAGATGAAGTAAACTCCTCTTAAGAAGGAGATGCAAGGCCCAGATGCTTACATTGTTAATTTGTAAGGTTGGCTTGTGAGAAGTAGAATGGAATAGTTGGGTTTTGTATTTTTATCATTAACTTCTCTTTCTTTTTGTTCCTAACATAATGTCGCATATTAAATTGAAATTAAAATGCTACTTGGCTATATATGAAGGTTGAGAACAGATTTCATATAGAAAATAAGAAAGAAAGTTATAGATATTAATAGTTACCATATATGATTTTGACATATTAATGAATCATATCATATTGGATTTTGAAAGCGATCCAAAAAATCCATAATTTAGTGGATTTTCAAAATCTCAATCCAATCCATTCCCCAAAAAATGATAGAACCAAATCAATCTAATCCAATAATATCGGATTTGATCATAGTACAGATTTTACATAATCCAAGTGCACCCCTACTTCAAAACATGTCATAATATCTAGGTAAAACATAATGGCAATGTTGTGATTTATTTATTGTATTACTTTTTATCATAACAGAAAGGATGAAATGAAATAACTTATTAATAAATTGATGAAAATGTTAAAAAGGACGAATAAGAAACAAACAATGGAGATGTTGGGAACAAACTTGTATCGCCTTAGTTGTGATACCAGTTGTTGGGTACAATCTGGATAGGGATGCACAATCAAACACTACAATGGAAGCACATGAAAAAGAAAACCATAGATATGACAACGGTCAATCACCTCTCATGACCACTTGAGAAGAAAAATTCAATAGCTAAGAACAAGTACAACTCTCTATATTCCTTTGCTCTCTATCTTATCTTCTTTCCCTTTCTCTTTTTGTTGTCTCCCTTGTTATTGTTTGGAGGCAATGTTATAATCTTCTTCTACATATAGCCCAAGTACAAACTCATAGTCATGTTTCCATAAGGACTACATATAGAACATAACTTAGGAGTCCAATCCATGTAGGATTCTCAATTGTAAGGACTCTCAATCATAACAATCTCCTCATTGAGTTGAATTCCATCACGATCTGCACATCATCTTGAGTCTGCAGTGGGGCATCCACATCATCTACAAGACTCTTCTCGATGTGCCTCCTCTTGATTATGCTCTCACAATTCAGTTATGCGTGATATGACTAATCAAGTTATGCATGATAGGATGAAGCATGCGGAGATTGACATGCATTTTATTCGTGAAAAGATTGATACCAATGAGGTACATCTTCCCTACATGAAATCTAATGACCAATTTGCAGATCTCTTCATGTTTGCCCAGGGATGAAGCTAGGAATTTCTCCTTGGGGGAGCTAATTGTTGCGATATCATGTGTCTAATTTATTGTCGTTATATGTCATTTAAATTGTTAATGTTTGTTTTTTACTTGTATAATATAAGATAAATAGTTCTAACATATTTGTCAATAATATTCATATTGAATTTTTATAAAAAAAATTACATGTAAAGTTATGATTTTACATTAATACACCTCTAAAAATAGTATAGTTTACCAAAACATCCTTAGAAAATTCTCCATTTTAAAGAAATACACTTCCATTAATGTGATGTTACTTAACATGGTCAATTTCAATATTTCTAAATATTGTGTGTAGGGATATAAATAAATGTAGATATATTTGTATCCAATTTCCTACCGAATTAATTTTATACATAATAATTAAGTTAATGTATTGAATAAACATGTTTAGTAAATTTGTATTTTTTTTGTCACCGCATCCGTTTTTAAGAGGACACAGATATAATTTTTTATTTTGGTAGGTACGGGTACGGATATGGATATGAGTTTTTATTTTGTTGCAGATTTAGGATACATTTATTGTTTTGATTTTTTTAGGATATGGATACATATGTGGTTACGTAGTTTTTTAGCATATGCACATACGAATATCCATAATGTTGAATATATATGTGTATTTTGTATATATTTACATTAGGGATTTTATCACTTGTGCCCCTCCGAGATATCGTAATATCAATTATGCCCCTATCTTTTTGGTAATATCAGTTGTGCCCCTAACTTCTTTCTCCGTCATCATTTGCGCCCTTCCGTCAGATTGACCGTTGCCCTTCCGTCAGATTGACCGTCAATGAGTTGACTTAACCATGGTTTTTTCAAACCTTGGTGAAGTTAAGAGGGGTATTATTGTCCAGACTCCTCTTCTTCCTCCTTTCCCCCATCTTCCTCCTCCTCCTCCAACCTCCTCCTCCTCCCTCTCCGCCCAGAACTCCTCCCCTAGCCCTCTGCTCTGAGCTCCGCCCCAACCTCCCTCCACCCCGACATCCCCCCACCCCCGCTTCGAGCTTCGCCCCAGCCTCCTCCGCCCGGACCCCCGATTCAGGAAGCATGCTACCCCTCTTCCAATTCTCCCAAGTGACAGCCCCCCTCCGTATCTCCCTCGCGATCATCTCCAGCAGATCCCCCTCGCGCAAGAACCCAAGGCGACAACACCTCTATCCGCAAGCAGTTCTCCCAGACGATCCAGTGCTAGGGTTATGCCCCTCCAGGCAGTTCAGCCCCTCTAGGCAAAGGCGATGAAGCCACCCAGCGGCCAGCCTAGCCCCTTCGAGCACAACCTGGGCAATGCCCTGCCTCCCTCAGCTCATCTCCTCCCTTCCTATGCCTTTCCACTGTAAGCTTCATCGTCGGTGAGGTGATTTCCACGCTTACAATCTCGAGCTTCATCACACAGAACAGAGAGACCTGAATCTAAAGGCGATATATTTCCGAGAGACCCCTTCTCGAATCCAAGTTCTAAGCGCGATCCACTTCATGGAATGGGATCTGCGAGCGGAATCTGCGGGAATTCCAGAAGCATCGCCCAAAAGCGATGTTGGAGACCTGGGGCGGGGGCGCTGAGGCGGGTCGGCGGGGCAAGGGGCCTGGGGGCGCTGGGTCGGGTCGGTGGGGCAAGGGGGGGCGCGGGGTTGCAGGGCCTGGCGGCGCAGCAAGGGGGGAGGAGGTAGGGGTAGGGGGATGAGGAAGATGAAGATGAGGGGGAGGAGGAAGATGAACAGTGGTGGACTTTTTCAGTCATTTTTTTTCATTTAATTCCTGATGTGTCCCTAAAGTTAACGTCCGTTTGCGTTTGAGATAGACGGAAACTAACTCGAGGGGTACAGGTGATATATTTGCAAGAAGTGAGGGACACAACTGATATTACCAAAAAGATATGGGCATAACTGATATTGCGATATCTCAGAAGGGCACAAGTGATAAAATCCCTTTACATTAACATATATGTGTAACTCCGAATAAATTATACGAATCCTGACAATATATGACATAGGGAGTCATTTACAAATATCGGAAGAAAAATATAGATCTTTATATTATTTAATCACTGATTATACATGTTATTAAATTTAGTATAGTACTTTATTTTAAGGATTTTTATTCGATAGACCCTATAAACTTTTTAAATTACCTCTAGAACCTTTATTACATTGTTTCAAAGGTCGTGGAGGTAATTTGCCAAGTTTATAGGGCTTGCCACGTAAAAATACATTTATTTTATTGTTATTGTAGTTTATTAATTTTTAATCAATTATAACAATAATCCTATTAAATGCAAGCGCTTGTTTTTCTGTATGTAGTTTTTTGTAATAGTAGGCCCAGTAATTTCGAGGGTCCGGAGCGTCCCCACTGGGATTCGAACTCGGATCCTTTAAAGTGGAGGCACATTGCTCTACCACCAGACCACTCCTTGGGTTCTTCTGCACGTAGTTACCGTAGGCATAAGTGAATAAGGGATGCTAATGGGCGGATGCATATATTTGCATTATCATCTTTCTTTCTGTCCATTTTTAAGCCGGATGCAATATCATATTGGTATAGGAAATAAATATGAACATTTGTTGAACGGATATTTATATATAACCTTCTAGCGGATAGGAATTACCCATCAAATAACATAAAGATCCCCCTATCAATAGCGGAAATGTCACTAGAAAAAGCTCAGGCTCTCTAATTATCCCATGCAGTCTGGTAAAGGAAAAAATGAGCCTCTTTTCCCGTCAAAGATAATAAGGGGTTCGATTAGCTGCTAACTGAAGTCTAGAGTGAAGTGGAGAGAGAAAGTTAAAGGGGATTAGGGTCGATTTATACATATTCCAGCATCTTCACCCACTAGATAAGCTCAATACTTTGTTAAGGACGTACTTAGATGATATTTGCTCAGTTAAGATCAGTTCTCTTTATATTTCTCAAGTCAAAAGAGGCACTATCTCAATCGTCAGACTTCTGAGATTTTTCTTTCAAGCAAAAGGTTAAGGCAAGTATATTATAAAGTGATCGAGAGGAAAGCTTACCTCAGAGGCTCCAGGGAAGCTATTGACTATCTAATAGAGCACTTAATTGTTGGGATTCTAGGTGAGGTATCTTAAGGTGAGACCCAGTTGCTTTGCGTAGTCGTTGAGTTCACTCTTATTCATCGGAAGTACCAGGTTGAAGAGAGGTCAGTGGCAAAGCAGACAAATCACTCTGTTGTTGAGTCAGCGAAGTTTGACCGGATGAGAGATCTCTGACTAGCCCTTGACTATTCTCATTTTAGTAGCATTTAACATTTGGATTACGAGCATTTACTGTACAATTGATTCAACACAATCAATAATTCAACTATAGTAATTATAAAAATTTTATAAAAGAAATAAAAATTTATTCTATTGTTGATTTTGCGAAAAAAATAATGTAACGAAAAAATATCACACAAGTAGGGAAGAACTTGAACAATGACTCATAATATTAACATTTAAATATGCTTTGAATCTTGTGCCTAGAAAATGAGATTGGATAAAGGGTTGTATCCCGTATCTACGAGTAGCAAACAAATTCAATGAAGATGCCCCTCGGAAGTTGAGATTGGAGCATAGATAACTGTTGTAAGATGAGGTAAACTCCTCTCAAGAAGGAGATGCAAGGTCTAAATGCTTGCATTGTTAATTTGTAAGGTTTGCTTGTGAGAAGTAGAATGGAATACTTGAATTTTGTATTTTAATTCTTAAACTTATCTTTCTTTTTACTCTAACATGATGTTGCATATTAGATTGAAATTAAAATGCTACTTGGTTATGAAGGTTGAGAACAGATTTCATATAGAAAATAAGGAAGAAAGTTGTAGACGTTAAGGCTACCATCATATAATATTGACACATCAATGAATCATATCATATTGGATTTTGAAAGCAATCCAAACAAATCCATAATTTAATAGATTTTCAAAATCTCAATACAATCCATTCCCAAAAAAAAAATGATAGAACCAACAAATCTAATCCAATAACATAGGATTGGATTGTAGTACATATTTTACCTAATCCGTGTACACCCTTACTTCAAAACATGTCGATATATTTAGGTAAAACATAATGGTAATGTTGTGATTTATTTGTTATATTAGTTTCTATTATAACAGAAAGGGAGAAATGAAATAACTTATTAATAAATTGATGAAAATGTTAAAAAGGACAAATAAGCAACAAGCAATGGAGATGTTGGAATAAACTTGTTATCGCTGTAGCTGTGATACCAATTGTTGGGTATACAATCTGGATAGGGATGCACAATCAAACACTACAATGGAAGCACATGAAAAAGAAGACTATGGATTGAACGGCCAATCACCTCTCATGACCACTTGAGAAGAAAAATTCAGTAGCTAAGAACAAGAACAAGTACAACTCTCTATATTCTTGTACTCTCTATCTTATCTTTTTTCCCTCTCTCTTTTGTTGTCTCCCTTGTTATTATGTGGAGGCAATGTAATAATCTCCATCTACATATAGCCCAAGTACAACTCATTGCCATATTTCCATAAGGACTACATATAGAACACAACTCAATTGTTATTGGATTAGGAGTCCAATTCATGTAGGATTCTTAATTATAAAGACTCTCAATCATAACAATCTCCTCATTTAGTTGAATTACATCATGATCTCCACGTCTTCTTGAGTGTGTAGTGGTGCATCTACATCATCTACAATTACTCTTCTCGTTGTGCCTCCTCTTGGCATGCTCTCACAATTCAGTTATGCATGATCAAGTTATGCATGATGGGACGAAGCATGTGGAGATTGACATATGTTTTATTCTTGAAAATATTGATGCCAATCGGGTACACACTACAAGAAACTGGACCTAAGGCAACGAGTAATTTGAATATTCGTTACCATATCTTCCGATGTTAAAGATATAACAACGAATTTTATTCATTGCAAAATCATCTTTTGTACTTGTAATTAACAATGAATATCATATCTGTTGTTTAACATCCATATAATGATGATTTTTTGTTGAATTATTCGTTAAAATTCACAGTAGTCGTTTCTAAATGTAGCAACGATTAGAAGAAAATGATAATGAATAATCGTTGTGCGAGGAATATAGCAACGGATACCATTATTTGTTGCAAATTTAAAGTAGGCAACGAATAATATTCGTTGTTATATATTTAGCTACAGAAGATGTGGCAATCAATATTAAATTATTCGTTGTCTTAAGTCACTTTTCTTGTAAGTGACATCTTCCCTACATGAAATCCGACGACGAAGTTGCAGATCTCTTCACAAATGAATTGCCCATGGACGAAGCCAGGAATTTTTCCTTGGGGGGGGAGCTAATTGTTGAGATGTCGTGTGTCTGATTTATTGTCATTATATATTATTTTAGTTGTTAATTTTGTTGAATTTTTTTACTTGTATAATATAAGATAAATCATTCTAACATATTTGTCATTAATATTCATGAGGAATTTTTACAAAAAAAAATATATATGTAAAGCTATGATTTTACATTAGTACACCTCTAAAAAAAATAGTATAATTTACCACAACATCCTTACAAAATTCTCTATTTTAAAGAAATACACTTCCATTAATGTGATGTTACTTAATATTATCAATTTTAATATTTCTAAATAACTAATATTATATAATACTTTGTGTGTAAGGATACAAATAATGTAGAAATATTTGTATCCAATTTCCTATTGAATCAATTTTGTACATAATAATTAAGTTAATATATTGAATAAAGACGTATAATATATTTGTATTTGTCTATCATCGCATCTGTTTTAAGCAGATATGGATCTAAGTTTTTATTTTAGCAGATACGGATACGGATATGGATAGTAGTTTTTATTTTGTTGCGGATTAAGGATACACATATTGTTTTGGTTTTTTTGAGGGTATGGATACAGATGTGGTTACATAGTTTTTAGCAGATACTCATACGGATATCCATAATGTTGAATCTATATGTGTATATATGTGTCTTTGTGTGTGTGTGTGTGTGTAAATGTGTATGTGTGTGTGTAAATGGATGTGTGTTTGTGTAAATGTATGTGTGTGTGTGTAAATGTATGTGTGTGTAAATGTGTGTGTGTAAATGTATGTGTGTATGTATGTGTGTGTATGTGTGTATGTGTGTGTGCATTTGTGTATGTATGCGTGTATGTATGTGTGTGTGTGTATGTATGTGTGTGTGTGTATGTATGTGTGTGTGTGCGTAGGTGTGTGTATGTGTGTGTATGCGTGCGTGTGTGTGTGTGTGTGTGTGCTGTGTGTGTCTGTGTCTGTATGTGTGTGTAGTATGTTTAGGTCTGTATGTGTGTGTGTGTATGTGTGTGTATGTGTGTATGTATGTGTATGTGTGTGTGTGTGTTTGTGTTTGTGTGTATGTATGTGCGTATGTGTATGTGTCTATATGTGTGTATGTGTGTGTATGTGTATATGTGTCTATGTGTATGTATGTGTGTGTATGTGTATGTGTATGTGTGTATGTATGTGTGAATGTATGTATGTATGTATGTATGTATGTATGTATGTATGTAGTATGTATGTATGTATGTATGTATGTATGTATGTATGTATACATGCATCTATATGCCCCCTTGGGGGAGCTAAGTTAGCTCCCCCGCCCTATTTTTTGCATATTTTTTTATTTTTTTGAAAATAAAAACCGTGTAAATTCATTACTATCCATATATTATGTCACTCAAAATTCATGCGAAATAGAGACTCATACGACCTCTATCCAGACAGAGTCGGTTTAAAAAACCATGTGACTGTTAAAAAATGACTGTCTGGATGAGGCCGTAGGAGTCTCTGTTTCACACAAAATTTGAATGAAGTAATATAGGGACATAGTGATGAATATTCATGGAAGAAATTTTCAAAAATAAAAAAAATAATAGAGAAAATGGGGGTAGGGAAGCTAAGCTAGCTACTTCTCGGGGCATACCCATTTTCCCCTATATATATATATATATATATATATATATATATAATATATATGGATCACTTCAAATGAGGTGGGGTCTCACCAGTATTGTGGTGAGCTATCAATCGGATTCGTCAGATCACAATCTGACGATGGCATCAAAAATATATCCAAAAGGGTATTTCCGTCATCTCATTTTTTTGTAAATTAGAATTTCATTTCATTGATTTGAATTACCATCTAATGTTTTCTCGTTGGTATTTTTGAATCATACCTTTACTGGTCTTTTCCAATTTTGTGCCGAATGAATTGGGTTAGACCATATCTTTGTAAACGCCCGTGAGTTTTTGTGAAAATGTATGTTCTTTTTGTAATTTCGTTAATGATTTCATTTTTCACATTTTCGTTTGAAAATTGGTATTCTATTTTGTAAATGGGTACATTCGTTTTGTAAGCTCTAATGAGTTTTTGTAAGAGTAATTATCTTCTTTGTAAACTCCGATCTTTTTTGTAAATGTATATATTCATTTTGTAAAATTTGTGTGACATTTTGTAACTGCATCGCGCTCTTTTGTAAATTCGCGGAGAGCTCTGCAAAATAAGATAAAACAACATTGAGATTTGTAAAAAAGTGAATCAATATATAAATCGAAAGGTCAATTATTTAAATTATCAAACCACAATGGAAATCCGTGCATTACCATTGCACATCCACCGGTCGACCCCCTTTCGCCTGGAGGAACCTCACAGCCCTTGACGAAAGCCCCTTCGCCATCGCCACCAGCACCGAGCTCGGCCCTCCTTCTCCATTGTTGCCGCCAACCACAGGAGCCCCACCCCATCCGCCAGGAGCCCTCGTCGGAGAAGAAATATCACCCGCTCTTGCGTGGAGGAGAACCTCTGCCAGGAGCTTGGTGCTCCGTCGACCATCAATAATGCCTTCCGCTGCTTGGACGAACGCCGGCGCCGCCCTCGATCAAGGAAAGAAGGAAGGTGCGGCACTCAAGAGAGAGGAAGAGAACAAATCGAGAGAGAGATGGAGGGAGGTACAGGATCAGGTGAAATAGTAGTCACATTCTATATTTAGAATGTGATGAAATGACCAAAATAGGTTTCTAATCATTTTAGTTGATTTAATTAATGTGTTAATAAATTCAGCCGTGAGATCAAAGATAGAAGGACGGGCTTGAGGCTCACCACAATACTGGTGAGTCCCTGTCTCATTTGAAGTTTATCCTATATGTGTGTGTGTGTATGTATGATATAGGGTCAAATGGGATTGTCCCCTGGGGGAGCTAACTTGGCTCCTCCCGCCCCATTTCGTTCAGTTTTTTATTTTTTTAAAATTTCTTCCGTGAAATTTAATCACTATATCCCTATGTTATATCATTAAAATTCGTGCGAAACAGAGACCCCTACAGCCTCCATTCAGACAGTCATTTTTTAACGATAACAGAATTACTAAAAACGACTCCATTGGATGGAGGCCGTAGGAGTCTCTGTTTTGCACGAAATTTTAATGACATAATATAGGGATATATTAATGAAAATCCACGGAAGAAAAATTCAAAAAAAACCGGCGAAATGGAGCGGGGGGAACCAAGTTTAGCTCCCCCAGGGGGCAGCCCCATTTAACTCATGTGTATGCGTGTGGTGTGTGTGTGTGTGTGGGTGTGTGCGAGTGTGTGTGTCTCTCCCCCCGCCCCATTTCGCCCGGGTTTTTATTTAAAAAAAAAACTTCTGTGGAAATTTCATAATTATATCCCTATATTTATGTCATTACAATTTTGTGTGAAACAAAGCCTCCTACATCCTCCATCCGGACAGTCATTTTTTGACGGTAACAGAATTGCTAAAAACGACCCCATCAGGATGAAGCCGTAGGAGTCTCTATTTCGTACGAAATTTTAATGACATAATATAGAGATATATTGATGGAAATCCACGGAAGAAATTTTCAAAAAAATAAAAACCATGGTGAAATGGGGCGGGGGGAGCAAAGTTAGCTCCCCCATGGGGGCAGACCCATTTTACCCTATATATATATATATGTGTGTGTGGGAAAAAGGAACCTCCAACGGCGGTTGCAGGTAACTACCTACAACCGGGCCTATTTTTTCATCATTTTTTGATTTTTTTGGAATGAAACATTAGGGGAATTAGATCACCATATATCACCATGATGTCATTCAAAATTCAACTTAATTTGAGACTTCCTATCATCTCCATCAAGTCTACCACATTTTAACGATTTCAGAATTGTTGAAAATGACCTCTTCTAGATGAACATGTTATGAATGTTTGTTTTGCATGAAACTTGAAACATATATTCTACTCAACATATTAAGTAAATCTCCCACAAGTTTTCAATAAAAAAAAAGTGCAAAAAATGAAAAAATAGGCCGGTTGCAGGGAGTTACCTACACCACAGGGTGCAGGCTCCCTGCCCCCTATATATATATATATATATATATATATATATATATATATATATATATATATATATATATATATATATATATATATATATATATATACCGTGCTATTTTCGGCGGTTTTCTTTTTTGAAAAATATCATCATGTACATTCATCCTTATATCCCTCCTATATGACATTCGAATTTCGTCGGAAACATAGACTCCTACGGCCTCCATCCAGACAGTCATTTTTTTAACGGTAACAGGATTTGTTAAATCGACACCATCTCGATGGAGGTTGTAAGAGTCTCTTTTTCTGACGAAATTCGAATGGCATATAGGAGGGACATAGGGATGAATATACATGATTTTATTTTTCAAAAAAATAAAAAAAACGCTGAAATAGGGGGGCAGGGCAGCCATGTTGGCTGCCCTTAAGGGGCAGCCCATTAAATCCTATATATATATATATATATATATATAAGAAATTTATCCAATGGTCATGTGTCCATTTAAGTCGTGGTGAGCACTCAATAGCAATCGTCCATCCACAAAATTTAATCCTCAAAAAATAGGAACCAAGATTATAATGGAATTAAAATAAATTCAGAATTTAAAATATTTTTAAAAATAGATCTATGTTTCTTTAAGTGGAAAGTTGCATTCAATTGACAAAACCTATGGTTCATTCCAATGCAAGATGATCCTTCGTTCTAACGTAAGGTGGAGGTATGCTATTTGTTTTCATAATTAACTGTTTATTTTTATCATAAATGTCTATCAACAATATTTAGGGATAAAAAGATTGAGACGATGAGTTTAGTAATATTTATTTCACGAATGCTGCATATTTTCGATTCATAAGCAAATTTTTATTCGAGAAATTTTATAGAAATATGATAAAGCTGTGTTCATAATATCAAATTTTTATTTATTTCGATCCATGATCTCTAGATCTGATTGATTTTTTTATCAAATGCATTTTGACTTCATAAAATAGAAAGTTACGGTAAACACAATTGCTACTTTTCATGCATTACTTGAAAATATAATGGGTTACTAATGTATTTATTGATTTTACTTATAAGATATTTTGTGTTACTGTTGCTGACACAATTATTACTTTTTATGTGTTACATTGAAAATATATTGAATTACTAATGTATTATTTTATTTACTTATAAAATATTTTATGTTACTATTGCTAACATAATTTGTTACTTTTAATGCATTACTTTGAGAATATACTGAGTTATTAATGTATTTACATTGTTTACTGAGACGATATTTTTATTTTACTATTGCATACATAATTGTTACTACTTCCTCTTTATTTCTTACAGCTCGCAACTATTGTTTTACTAATTCATTTTTATTTCAGGTATGCTAGATGCCTGGACATTTTTGATGTCTTAGAACTCGCAACATCATTCGTGGAGGAAAAAAAATTAAAAAATAAAACATTGATGATTGTTGTATACTTCTTGAATAAAGAGGCGAGAAAAATATTTCTGACAATATTATTAAGAACCCAATCATTCTGTAACTAATACAAGAGGTAATAACAAATATAGTTATCAAATGAATATATTGATGTGTAACCATAATTTTCAATAACTTATCACAATGACCCGGTAATATAGACATGAATATTCAGTAATTCTTAGTAAAATATCAGTAATATTTATCCTCAATTATCTAGTAATTATTCAGAAATACGAAGTAACTATATCTTGAGTAACGATCATAATTTAATTCAGTAATATGGACATTGTAATCAGTAATTGTTGTATGGACACAAGTAGTTACATAATCAATAATTGATTTATGGATACTAATAACCATAACTTCACTAACAATTACAATGAGTTCAGTATTATGGATATTTATAATTAGTAATTGTTATATGAACATTATTAACCATAACTTCGGTAATGAATCATTCTGTAACTATGATTTCAGTAACTAATGACATTGAGTCAGTAATATGGACATAAATACTCAGTAATTGTTCATATAAAAATAAATATTTTACCTATTCAATTGTCTAATACAATATCTAGAAGTACTAAATAACTATAACTTTAGTAACAGTCATAATGTGTTCAGTAATATATACATCTGTGATCGATAATTATTATATGGACATTAGTAATTTACGTAATCAGTAATTATTGTAATGAGTAATTTACCTTTTTAATCTATATGTCGAATGATCATTCCATAAATAAATTGTATGCCGGCAATAATATAAATGTGGATTTTTTTTATCTTGCTAAATCCGACCACTCCTTTTTTAAAAAGAAATAATTTAACTCGAATTCTTATTATGTTAATAATGTAAAGAATATTGTTATTGCCAAAACCATCTTCTACCAAATAGAACCAACATATACACATGGCGAGCTCACGTTTAGTACTCACCACAACTCAAATGGGCATAGGATGCATTGAATACGTCCTTTGTCCTCTCTCTCTCTCCCCCCGCCCCCTCTATATATATATAGAGAGAGAGAGAGGAGTGATCCTATGAGAGCAAAAAGTTGTGAGAGCATGAGAGAGGTGATTCTGGACCACATGATTCACCCAGAAGAGAGAAAATCGGGATAAAAAAAATAGAATCATGTGGTCCAGAATCATTCCTCTCATGCTCTCACAACTTTTTGCTCTCAGAGGATCACTCCTATATATATATATATATATATATCCAATAAGGTGCACCTTTCCTGGTGCAAGGAAAGCCCGCGATCTTGACCATCCGCAAATAATCCGATGGTTACCATTAATATCTTGTTATCTATATATTTTTAATGTTGAAAAATCCATTATGGTCTTTTTAGCATATTCTATATTTAGAATGCAACAAATATCTCCACAAATTTCTCCTCTCTCTCTCTCTCCCTCCCCCTCTCTCTCTATAGCAACATGTCGGTAGAATGCGCATGACATACAAGGAGGGGGAGGGCGGCGACGCTCGAGCCTCCGGTGCCGATCCTCGCTACCCGTCTCCCAATTCGACCACCACCACACGTCGTTCCTGGAGATTCGATTCGCAACAATGGCAGAGTGGATAAAGAGAAATGGAGAGCATCCATGTTGCAGAAACCCCCCTGGAGATTCGTGCTCACGTCATGATTTGGCATCCCAACTTTCTCTCTCCGTCGAGTACCGCAACATCACAGGAAGTAATATATGCATTTTGTTTTGCTCGTCCTATAAAGCCATTGATGGTCATCTACAAATTAATCA
The DNA here is from genome assembly GCA_037367405.1 of Ottelia alismoides. NCBI lineage: Eukaryota > Viridiplantae > Streptophyta > Magnoliopsida > Alismatales > Hydrocharitaceae > Ottelia > Ottelia alismoides. The sequence goes on from JAZKJV010006203.1 coordinate 264,298, forward strand.
ATCTATATATCATATACGATGCATGTTGCCGTAGGGTATAATAAACTTTTTTGGTGATTTGTCGAGTATTATTTCTTAAGTAACTGTGTACGTAATTGTCGCACGAGCCTCCGGTGCCGATCCTCGTGACCCGTCTTCCAGTTTCGACCACCACGGCACGCCTGCCCTAGAGATTCGCAGCCATGGGAGATTTACGGTCATGTTTCGCGTGAATGGAGGTGTGTGGGCGGAGGAGGACGTGCATGTAGGAGTTGGGTCGTGGATGAGAAGGGCGGAGGAGGTGCGGGTAGAGAGGATGATGGAGATGGAGGGTGTGCCCAGTTTTTTACAATCAGAGATCCTATTTTACAATCTCGAGTAATTTTTTTACAATGTCAGATCATATTTTACAAACTCATATCATTTTTTTACAAATTTCAGATGGGTCGTGGAGTTGAAGGGCGGAGGAGGTGCGGGTAGAGAGGATGCTGGAGATGGAGGGCGTGCCCAATTTTTTACAATGAAGATCCTATTTTGCAATCTCGAGTATTTTTTTTTACAATCTCAAATCGTATTTTACAATCTCATATCATTTTTTACAAATTTCAGACTATTTTTTACATTTATTTAAACTCCGTGAATGCAAAAACTATATTACATTTATTTTACAATGCAGGATGCAAAATTACAACATGGAGTCGAATTTTACAAAGATGCTTGGCATTCTGCATGGCGCAAAAGTACCGTACATTTTGTGAAAAATACGCATAATTGTGAATATGGATTTACAATCTTCATACAAATTTTACAAAACTTGCATGAATTTTTACAATAGTGTTATCAAAAGTTACAAATTTAATAAGGGTAAAATGGGCTGCCCCAGGGGGTAGCTAACTTAGCTCCCCCGCCCCATTTTCTTCATGTTTTTAATTTTTTTTGAAATTTCTTCCCATGAATATTCATCACTATATCCTATATTGTGTCATTAAAATTTCGTGTGAAACAGAGACACCTACGACCTCCATCCAGACAGTATTTTTTTTAACGGTAACAGGATTTTTAATCGACCCAGTTTGGATGGAGGTCATAGGAGTCTCTGTTTCGCATGAAATTTGAATGACATAATATAGGGATTTAATAAATGAATTTACACGGTTTTAGATTTCAAAAAAAATAAAAAAAATTGTGAAAAAAGGGGCGGGGGAGCTAAGTAATTAGCTCCCCTAGGGGGCATACACATTTTACCCTTATAATAATATAACTATTACTACTTGTGATTTTATTTTACAATGCAGGATACAGTTTTTACAAGATCAATAGAATTTTAACAAAACTGATCTGCTATTCTACTTGAGTGAAATTGCAATCACGTTGGCGAAACTTCATTAACTAAAAGGCAACAAAAAAATACCAAATCAGTTACGCTAAAAATGGAAAAAATACAAGGATGAAATAAATTTCAAATTCGAAATTAAATTCAAATTTAATGAAAATGTATGGACTAAATATCCTTTTGGATGAACAACCGCTAGATCAAGATCTAACAGATCTCGTGATGGGCTTTCATGCACCAAGGAAAGGTGCACCTCACTTGGATGGGCCCTATATATATATATATATAGGATGGGGAGCTTGCACCAAGGTGCATAGAATTTTACATGCACCGAGGTTTATATCTTCCACATTTTTTATTTTTTTGAAAAACGCCACCATGTATATTCATTTATATATCCCTCCAATATGTCATTCGAATTCCGTCAAAAACAGAGACTCCTATGACCTCCATCTAGAACAGGTAATTTTAACGGTCTTAGAATTGTTGTAATCGACCTGTTCTAGATGGAGGGCATAGGAGTTTCTGTATCTAACGAAATCCGAATGACATATTAAAAGTGATATATAGATGAATATACATGGTGGTATTTCTCAAAAAAGTAAAAAAATATGGAAGATATAAGCCCCGATGCATGTAAAATACATGCACCCTTCGTGCAAGCTCCCCATTCCTCATATATATATATATGAGGAGTGATCCTATGAGAGCAAAAAAGTTGTGAGAGCATGAGAGAATTGATCCTGGACCACATGATTCACCCATGAGAAAGAAGACCAAGAGAAGAGAAAATAGAATCATGTGGTCCAGAATCAATCCTCTCATGCTCTCACAACTTTTTGCTCTCATAGGATCACTCCTATATATATATATAGGGAGCTGGGAGCCTACACCCAGGGGTGTAGGTAACTTACCTACACCCGGCCCTTTTTTCACGACTTTGAATTTTTTAGAATGAAATCTTAGGGGATTTTCTTAATATATTGTGATGAATATGCGTATTCAAGTTTCATGCAAAACAAATATTCCTATCATGTTCATCTAGAATGTGCCATTTTCAGCAATTCTGAGACCATTAAAATTTGACGGTCTTGATGAAGATGATACTAGTCTCGAATATAAGTTGAATTTTGAATGACATCATGGTGTTATATAGTGATCTAATTCCTCAAAAGTTTCATTTCAAAAAAAATCAAAAAATAATGAAAAAATGAGCCGCACACCCCTGGGTGTAGGCTCCCTTTTCCTATATATATATTATATATATATATATATATATATATATATATATATATATGTATTATATATATATGTGTATATATGTGTGTGTGTGTGTGTGTGTGTGTGTGTGTGTCTATAGGGAAATTATCCAATGAGCCCTATGCCTATTTGAGGTGAGATGAGCCCACTCATTTTTATACCATTATTTCGTATCTTTTTGAGATAAAAGGTATTTATTTACAAGTGTTGTATCATATTCTTACTACTAGTAACTATTTTCAGGAAAAAAATCTTAAAAGTCATATAAAATGATTGTATTATTATTTGTATTACTAGTCTCATTTTTATTCTTACTAATTGACCTTTTCTTGTGAATTTAAGATTTTCTTTATATGAAAATAGTTACTATTAAGAATATGATATAACAATAGTAAATAAATAAGCATTGAACTCAAAATGATGGAAAATATTGGTAAATATGAGTGGGCTCATCTCATCTCAAATGGGCACAGGGCCCATTGGATAAGCCCCCTATATATATATATATATATATATATATATATATATATATATATATATATATAGAGTAGTGATCCGTATGAGAGGAGGGGTTTATGAGAGCATGAGAGCCATCAATGGACCATCGGATCTTAAAAAACACCAACGGATGAGATGGAGTAATGCCCCTCCTGTCTTTCCTCATTTCCAAGAGCTGCATAATAGAGAAAGGGGATCTCTTCTTCGGTGACGGTACATCTCCGGCTCCCATTTTCTCACTCGACGGTGCATCCCTCTCCGAAGCTCTCTCCGGCGCTTCATAAATCGCGCCAAGGTGCGGAGGTCCCTGGAAGAACGATCCTGCAAGGTCACCCCCTTTGCCAATGGGTGTCGGTTCATCTCACAACCTTACATCAACCTTCTCAAATCGGCTCCATAGCAAGGCTTCCCTGCATGCCGACGTTGCTTTCCACCCACGTTGCCCTGCATCTATGAAAGTCCTGGCTTAGCGAGAGATTTCTCTGATCTATTTGTGTTCCACCGTGAGTTTCTGTCTCCTTCTCCGAGACTTCTACACAATCACATTCAAGGGGCAGTGCTGTCCGAGTTGATAATGCCCCACTTGTTGTAGATCTGTGATTTGTGAAGCTTGCTGTAGGTGGAAACTATGGTGTGCTCGAGCAAGTTGTTGTAGATGGATCAATCAGTCTTGTATATTAGGTTGTTTTTGTTTCAATTTTCGGGACTGATTAAATCAAAGGTACTGTGTCATACCTTTTCAGGCACTTAGATGCGATGCATACTCTAGTTCCCAGGTTGGGTGACATGGATTCTGTTCTTATTTTTTTATAGAACAAACACTGAAGGTTTGAGTAAGTTATCCAAAATTTTGAGAGATTTCTATCCATAGAAGATGCCATACAGCGCCTAATGCGATGTAGTAAAAAAACCGTGCATATTAAACCTTACATCGACTACATATCCCCAGACGTTGCAGACGAGATTACAATTAATCAGAACGGTAGCTCTTGGAGGCAGTGGTCTGAATAAGCAAAAACATGATGGATATTTATCAGATCTATTGATAGCATAATTTTTGTGACTACCGTGATGTAATTGTTGCATTTTGTAAATGCAAACAATCAATGTTACTCAAACCACATCAACATTGCATCGTGTATCGTGTCTTAAAAATTATATACTTGCACTTTAAAAACTACTAAAAAATTAAAAGAAAAATTGATGACTCGATGCTTTGTAAGGGATAGGTTGCAGTCAAGTTGGGGAGAATTTCACCACGAGCATCGCAATTATCCGAAAGATGGAATGCCATGAGAAGCAACAATCCGATCTAAAAATAAATATCATTCTGAAGATACCAACATAGCTGTGACACCAGAGTTGTGTATTGGGTTTTAAATTTGCCAGAATTAAAAGATCTAAATGCAAAGGCACATGGATACATATACTCGTTTATGATCACACATATAAATAATGTCAAATTCCAAGATGAAAAAAATATTTCAATGTTGTGGATAGTTAAAAAAGGGGATGAAAATGTTATTATAAACAAATTGGCTATACGTAATGTAAGAAACTTGTGACAACAAGAAATTAAAATCTCCCCTTCAACCAAAAACTAACAAGACAACTTTTGAAGAGAAAAGAACACAACATTTCAGACACAAGAGCACAAGCAAGTCGTCAAGATGCAGTACATCCACGCAAATGTGGGTGGAAGCAGTGCTACTGTCCGACATGCTTCGGCATGGGGTACGATTGTCGTGAGGGTGAGGACACCAACGTGGGGGACGATCAAGAAAAATGCGGATAAAGGGGCGCATTAGTCCAGCATGCTTCGGCGTGCGAGAAGACTCGTTACAGAGCTTATTCGAGCAAGGTGGAGTATGGTTGGCGAGATGATCCAACACCTATCGGCATGGGAGCAAACTTGCAGGATCATTTTTCTTCCAGGGGCTCCGCACCTTGGCTCCGATTTGTGAGCGCCGGAGAGAGTTTGGAGAGGAAGCATCATCCCCGTCGAGTGGGGAAGATGGGGCTGGAGTTGTATCATCACACAGGAGAAAGATGCACTTTTTTGTTCTGCAGGACCTTAGAAAAGAGGAAAGACGAGATGTTTTTTAAGATTAAGGTCCATGTTGGTTGCTCTCATCCTCTCATAAACGCTTCTCTGATCGACGCAGGGCAACATGGGTGAAAGCAACATCGGCATGCAGGGAAGCCTTGCTATGGAGCCGATTTGAGAAGGTGATGTAAGGTTGTGAGATGAACCGACACCCATTGGCATGGGGGTGACCTTGCAGGATCGTTCTTCCAGGGACCTCCGCACCTTGCGTCGATTTATGAGCGCCGGAGAGAGCTTCGGAAAGGATGCACCGTCGAGTGAGAAAATGGGAGCCGGAGATGTACCGTCACCGAAGAAGAGATCCCATTTCTCTTATTATGCAGCTCTTGGAAATGAGGAAAGACAGGAGGGGCATTACTCCAATCTCATCCGTTGTGTTTTTTAAGATCCGACGGTCCATATTGATGGCTCTCATGCTCTCATAAACCCCTCCTCTCATAGGATCCACTACTATATATATATATATATACACACACACACACACACACACACATATATATATGGGGGTCTTTCAAATGCAGTTGGGTCTTTTTTGAAATTGTAAAGACCACTATTCAATTTAGTAAAAACTCTGCAACATTTTGTAAAAGTATAAACATCACATTGTAAAAAAATGATTTTTTTTGTAAAATATAGCATCCAAATTTAAATTTAACATTTTCATCTAATATAATAATATTTTCATAAAAAATTTTCACTATACATGTTGTGTTAATGTTTATTATTATATCTATGAAATAAGAAAGTTATAAAATATATTGGAAAGATGCTTAAATTGAGGGTGATCTTGGAGACTTGGGGGGTCAAGCCCCCTCCCTCCCCCGAGGTCTGCCTATGGCGTAAATTCGAGATAAATGTAATCTAGTTGGCCATTGTTTCTTCTCCCTCATCCTATCAATGTCGTCGCTACCGATCCCATCCCACTTCACCCAAGGTGGTGTCGTTGCATCGATGCTCCTCCTCCCACCGCCAATTTCCAGCTCTACCATCCCCTCTCGCTGCATCGGCTCACAACAGCTGTGGCGCGGCAACATCTCTACCACCACGAATTTGTCCTCGTCATCCCTCTAGCACCAAATTCTGGCATCATTGATGGTGGCGGACCGAAAAGAGGAGCACACTGATGGCTTCCCCTCTTTTCAATGTGAAGACGACGTTGTCGACATCGTAAACCTTCACTTTCCTCTCACCGACCATCTCGACCTTATCCTTCTTCTGCCAGTTCGTGCGTGGGATGACCCTTCGGTAGGTGACATCGACGCAGAGGCGGTATAACTTTACGGCGGCATCCACAACAATGAGCTCCTCTTCCTCGACGGGCGTCATCTCGCCAGTGACGCCTTCAAGCAAGTCGCGGACCTTGCAATGGTCGTGATTGAGGACGAGAAGAGATCTGTTGTCGTCACCGAGGAGGAGGAAAGTGCGATCGGCACGAGCGATGCAGAGGCCATCGAAGCCGACGAGGGAGGTGCCAGCTCAGACGGAGGGTCGGCGCTTCCGGATGCGATTGGTGTCCAATGGGGCAACGCAAGCGAGGAGGAAAGGGGGAATGATGAGCTCTCGAAGTGAAAGGAGAGCTCAACGTAGAAATTAGGGACACGACGAAGGACGGCAAGGAGGGGAGGCGAAACACGACTTGCAAGAGCAAAGTGGTAGTGGTGGCGGAGGAAGAGGGAGAGGAGCGGGGGTGGCGGAGGAGGGACTCATGTAAGGGCGTCCAACCATAGGAGTCCGAGAGGGAAGGGTCAGCTCTGACGGAGAGAGGGCAAATGCAACGGAGGATCGACCGAGGCAGACTGCAAGGTGGAGTGGGGTCACCCATGGGGGACATCATGGCTGTCGAGGAACGGCGAGTGGGAGGGTGAAGGGGTGAGGAGGAGGAGATCGAGGGCAGAGAGAATTTTGCAGGTGGAGGAAGAGGATGAGAAAGACTTTTAGTCCTCTTTTTAAATTTATTCCATTTGTATTCTCAAAGTTAACATACTAACCCGAGGGGCACAAGTGACAGGACAACAATAAGTCAAAGGCACAACTGATATTTCTAAAAAGGGAGGTGTATAATTGAAATTGCAATATCTCGGAGGGGCACAACTGATAAAAACCCTTTCTAAATGAGTCACATTTTTCAAATATAAAAAGGATCCAAACTTTCAAATTTAGGACATAACATCGACACGTGGAAACTTACGAAGTCATGTACTGAGATAAAAAAATAAGAAAACCCCTACCATATGAAAATGAGACCCTTAGTTGAGAATCAACACAGTTGAGTCCCCTTTTGTAATTTACCTGATTCGATATATTAGCATAACTCATTGTACAGAACATTCAAGACTCAATACAGCAGCAGTATCGCGGTAACTCCCCAAGCAAATGCGTAAAAACAGCCCGCCCAGGGCGAAGTTCCAAGGAAAATGCAGCCTTGAGACCCAGGATTGCCGAAAGAAGACACAAAATTAGATATGATACTGTCTTGCAGCTACTCTTTAGCATCCCCCTACACGTAATTTGAAACATCTACAACCTCGTCGCAGCAATCCGTGGTCACTTTGAGATCTGGCAAGGCTACCTACACTTCGTTATTATGTTCTAGCAGCCATGGCTGTCGTTACAGAATCTTGCACCAGTCTCTGTTTTCCATTCCATGCCCTGTCCAAGAACAATGCAGTTAGAAGGAAAAGGAAAAGCTATAGATAGGGATAAAATTATGGTATCTAACCTGCGAAATCCTCGTGTTCTCTTGTAATGGTAATGGGTTGCTGTACATGCTGCAAACTAGACGCCCAATTATCAACCCCATGACGACAGGCGCAGTTTTCCATCTGAAACATGATTCCGGCTTTCATTCGGAAGATAAGAGCGTGCACCTTCTCGGTATGTACCAAAGGCAGATTAGACAAGATTATATCGGTACAAATGATGCTGTAACAGGTTGAATAATTGCAGGTGCGAACATAGTTTTCCAGGTAAAACATACATGAAGTTGTATAAAAGTTATAATTATTGAAAAGGAAATATTCAGAAGACTTGGAAGCAGTACTATGAAATTTTAGCAATGAAAGAGAAACATGTAAAGAACTTGAGAAAGAATCGATTCTAGCCATACCTGCAACTACCGACTGATACATGGCCACTTGCAGCAAGTTCAGATATGGTAAGAAATCGGCATTGATCGGATATAGGGTGTCAAATGAGTCACAGCAGCCAATTACCCTGATTGGGAAATCAGACATTGTACAACGGGACATTGTAAAAGCATCGCCCGAGACAAGAAATGCGGTTCCATGACTTGCCGTCTGATGCATCAAACTAGAGATTGAGGCTTCCATTAGATTTATCCCATTCCAATGTTGCTTTCTGTTTTTCACAACGCGACGCTTGACAGAGTTTTGTATGCCCATTGCTTCCTGAATATTCGAGTGAACCATACGACAAAGCTCGTCAAGCGCGAGAACTGGGAACGGCTCCTCAATCAAAACACCGACCTGCCAACCCCAAGCATCAATTAAAAATTTCATATAAAGATCACGCTCACAATCATGCAGCATGTTCAAATTGATCAACAAGTGCCCAATTAGATGCATCATTAATTGGTACAAAACAACAATAAATTTGGTACGAAGGAAATCAAGTCCAGTAATGTTTAGTGAATCTTTATACCTTGAAGTACAACCATTTGCAATCCGAGTACATTCTGTAAATGGATCTTGGCCGATCTCATGGTATGGATATTTGGATACCGATTAGGATCCGTATATACTGATTACCACTATATATATGTGTATGTATA